>OY804607.1:39842461-40094056 GCA_963680895.1 Fragum sueziense | reverse complement strand
AAAAATTGAAAGTGCGTTGAAATTAATAACTCAATGTGTTAAAAGAGAAATTCTGGACCTGAAATGGGACATAAACAAGTCATTCAAATAACTATGGATGTACGACAACTAAACATGTTCATATATACGCTAGCTAGTGGACCTGAAATGTGGCATAAACAAGTCATTCAAGTAACGATGGATGTACGACAACTAAACATAATCTTATATACGCTAGCTAGTGGACCTGAAATGTGGCATAAACAAGTCATTCAAGTAACGATGGATGTACGACAACTAAACATGTTCATGTATACACTAGCTAATGGACCTGAAATGTGGCATAAACAAGTCATTCAAGTAACGATGGATGTACGACAACTAAACATGTTCATGTAAACACTAGCTAGTGGACCTGAAATGTGACATAAACAAGTCATTCAAGTAACGATGGATGTACGACAACTAAACATGTTCATGTATACACTAGCTAATGGACCTGAAATGGGGCATAAACAAGTCATTCAAGTAACGATGGATGTACGACAACTAAACATATTCATGTATACACTAGCTAATGGACCTGAAATGTGGCATAAACAAGTCATTCAAGTAACGATGGTATCACATACCCCTATATCGAAAAATGCACAATTTCTTGCACCTCTCCAAGGTCACTAAAATGCTAAAAAAATGCTGTATATTCAGCGTTTAGTCCCGAAAATGGATTTAAAGTAACGTCTTACATTTAATAAGAACAGAAAACCCATAATAATTATGTGCTAATATAAACGCGTAAATGTATAAAACAGCATGCTCACGTGTTCGGTTAGATCAACGAAGCTGGAGTGTTTTATGTCAAAGTTTGCATATTTTTGGAAATATATCAAGTTCTACATAATAGAATTTGATAAAACTCCCTCATTGTATTAAGCAACATGTCCTGGTAATAATTCAAAAAGAAAATATATAGGTCAGCGCACTTATTACTGAATTACAGCATTTTTTTATCAGCTACACATGGATAAAATGACGCAAAACAGTGGTAATTGCATAAACACTTACAACTGTCTTGCTCTAAATAATCGATTTCCGTTTTGAGGAAATCAGTTTCGCATAAAATAAATACACTTTTACCATCGAAAATTGTAAATTGTAATGATGTGTTATATTATTGAAAATATGGTAGCGAAACATATTGGTACGAAACATTCAATTTACTACAGTAATGACCGAGTGTTCCGAAAAACTGGAGCATTCCCCCTTAAAAAGACAGAAAGAAAACTGGGAGAAAACTAGTTAAAACTGCCCGAAAAGTTGCGATTATAGGACCGCTGTGATTGCAGCGCCACTTGGATAATCCGCCAGGACCGATAACCGACCAATGTCCCCCATTTGAAGTCAGTTAGAAGTTATTTTATTATCACATTCTGATAAGTTCGTTTTCTGGTATATGGGTTTTACATTGTTTGTCATTTCTATCAGCAATTGTGTAGTGGTATGTCGCATCGTTAAATAAGATTTTGAATATAGTAGACGTACCGATATGTTAGTAATCTTAGAATCGCCTTTTCCTCCTTTGTCTTCTTAATGATAGCGTGTGTGAATTTTGGGGTGTCAGAGACAGCGATAGAAAATTAACAACGCGCAAACCCAAATAAACAATGAATTGAGAAAATATTAATCATTTTGTCTTTTGTTTAAATGAAGTCGTGCCTCATTCCAGGTCCACTAGCTAGTGTATACATGAACATGTTTAGTTGTCGTACATCCATCGTTACTTGAATGACTTGTTTATGCCACATTTCAGGTCCACTAGCTAGTGTATACATGAACATGTTTAGTTGTCGTACATCAATAGTTACTTGAATGACTTGTTTATGCCACATTTCTGGTCCACTAGCTAGTGTATACATGAACATGTTTAGTTGTCGTACATCTATCGTTACTTGAATGACTTGTTTATGTCACATTTCAGGTCCACTAGCTAGTGTATACGAGGGTTGTCCCAATAAATCGTAGACACATTAAATAACTTGTCTTATTAACGTTGCACAATGTTTATTTTCCGTATGAACACTGTTTGTCCACTTTTGAATTAATTTGCATTCATTAGCTGTTCATATATTTCCTTTATATCCAGTTTTATCCGATTATTTTAAGCGCATAATGGGTCGTGCGGCGCACGTAAAAAATATCGACTTTCGCGCTTGTCGTTCCTGATTAACTGTCGTGATAAAAAAAAATTCGTTTCTATTTTCAGTCAAAAAAGTTACACAGCCGCATCGAGTAAATTATGTTTTGTAATTGTGCCAATTTTCAAAGCATTGACGTTATTAGTTGTCCAGCTTAGATGTTTTAAAAGAAAATGAATAACACTTTCGTTGACGTAAAAAAGACGACGTTGCTGAAAATTGCGGCGCACCGTAAAATTGTCCGTATTTCGTGGTGGAGAGCAGTATGGCACATTGAATCTTTAATGAAGATGAAACGAATCAAAATATATAGCCACGTGTCTATAGCACATGTATGGACACGTTTTTTGAAAGTCTCAAAAAGACATTTCAATATTGCCCCCCGGAGAAGGCCGAGATTGTGTAGAAAAACGGGCGTGAAATAGTAAAAAGAAGTCACTGATCAGGATAAACGGAAAACACGCAAGTGTATGGCGAATAAAACGGACTTTGAGATGAAAAATACATTTGATCGAATTAATTCATCAATTATCGATTTCAAAGTTACTTAAAAATCAAGAGTATCTGGGATATAGGTACAAAGTTCAATAATAAGACAAGAAAATGCCGTTCGGTTTCTCGTTAAAATGTGACGTTATGACGTGCGCCGCGGGTCCATGCATGCCTTTGTAGAAAATTCTATATATTTAGTAAAATGTTAGCATTTAACTTGACTTTTTGCCAAAGTGGCGTCAAAAGGTGTGGGCCTAAGCTACGGAAAAATTAGAAATATCTGTCCAGTGGTTTTTGATTTATCGACGTTGTCTACGATTTATGGGGACAACCCTCGTACATGAACATGTTTAGTTGTCGTACATCTATCGTAACTTGAATGACTTGTTTATGTCACATTTCAGGTCCACTAGCTAGTGTATACATGAACATGTTTAGTTGTCGTACATCCATCGTTACTTGAATGACTTGTTTATGTCCATTTCAGGTCCACTATCTAGCATATACATGAACATGTTTAGTTGTCGTACATCCATCGTTACTTGAATGACTTGTTTATGCCACATTTCAGGTCCACTAGCAAGCGTATATATGAACATGTTTAGTTGTCGTGCATCCATCGTTACTTGAATGACTTGTTTATGCCACATTTCAGGTCCACTAGCTAGTGTATACATGAACATGTTTAGTTGTCGTACATCTATCGTAACTTGAATGGCTTGTTTATGTCACATTTCAGGTCCGCTAGCTAGTGTATACATGAACATGTTTAGTTGTCGTACATCCATCGTTACTTGAATGACTTGTTTATGTCACATTTCAGGTCCACTACCTAGCGTATATATGAACATGTTTAGTTGTCGTACATCCATCGTTACTTGAATGACTTGTTTATGTCCATTTCAGGTCCACTATCTAGCATATACATGAACATGTTTAGTTGTCGTACATCCATCGTTACTTGAATGACTTGTTTATGCCACATTTCAGGTCCACTAGCAAGCGTATATATGAACATGTTTAGTTGTCGTGCATCCATCGTTACTTGAATGACTTGTTTATGCCACATTTCAGGTCCACTAGCTAGTGTATACATGAACATGTTTAGTTGTCGTACATCTATCGTAACTTGAATGGCTTGTTTATGTCACATTTCAGGTCCGCTAGCTAGTGTATACATGAACATGTTTAGTTGTCGTACATCCATCGTTACTTGAATGACTTGTTTATGTCACATTTCAGGTCCACTACCTAGCGTATATATGAACATGTTTAGTTGTCGTACATCCATCGTTACTTGAATGACTTGTTTATGTCACATTTCAGGTCCACTAGCTAGTGTATACATGAACATGTTTAGTTGTCGTACATCCATCGTTACTTGAATTACTTGTTTATGTCACATTTCAGGTCCACTAGCTAGTGTATACATGAACATGTTTAGTTGTCACGTACATCCATCGTTACTTGAATGGCTTGTTTATGTCACATTTCAGGTCCACTATCTAGCGTATACATGAACATGTTTAGTTGTCGTACATCCATCGTTACTTGAATGACTTGTTTATGCCACTTTTCAGGTCCACTAGCTAGTGTATACATGAACATGTTTAGTTGTCGTACATCCATCGTTACTTGAATGACTTGTTTATGTCACATTTCAGGTCCACTAGCTAGTGTATACATGAACATGTTTAGTTGTCGTACATCCATCGTTACTTGAATGACTTGTTTATGTCACATTTCAGGTCCACTAACTAGTGTATACATGAACATGTTTAGTTGTCGTACATCCATCGTTACTTGAATGACTTGTTTATGTCACATTTCAGGTCCACTAGCTAGTGTATACATGAACATGTTTAGTTGTCGTACATCCATCGTTGCTTGAATGACTTGTTTATGCCACTTTTTAGGTCCACTAGCTAGTGTATACATGAACATGTTTAGTTGTCGTACATCCATCGTTACTTGAATGACTTGTTTATGTCACATTTCAGGTCCACTAGCTAGTGTATACATGAACATGTTTAGTTGTCGTACATCCATCGTTACTTTAATGACTTTTTTATGTCACATTTCAGGTCCACTAGCTAGTGTATACATGAACATGTTTAGTTGTCGTACATCCATCGTTACTTGAATGACTTGTTTATGCCACTTTTTAGGTCCACTAGCTAGTGTATACATGAACATGTTTAGTTGTCGTACATCCATCGTTACTTGAATGACTTGTTTATGCCACTTTTTAGGTCCACTAGCTAGTGTATACATGAACATGTTTAGTTGTCGTACATCCATCGTTATTTGAATGGCTTGTTTATGCCACTTTTCAGGTCCACTAGCTAGTGTATACATGAACATGTTTAGTTGTCGTACATCCATCGTTACTTGAATGACTTGTTTATGCCACATTTCAGGTCCACTAGCTAGCGTATACATGAACATGTTTAGTTGTCACGTACATCCATAGTTACTTGAATGACTTGTTTATGGCACATTTCAGGTCCACTAGCTAGTGTATAAATGAACATGTTTAGTTGTCGTACATCCATCGTTACTTGAATGACTTGTTTATGTCACATTTCAGGTCCACTAGCTAGTGTATACATGAACATGTTTATTTGTCGTTCATCCATCGTTACTTGAATGACTTGTTTATGTCACATTTCAGGTCCACTAGCTAGTGTATACATGAACATGTTTAGTTGACGTACATCTATCGTTACTTGAATGACTTGTTTATGTCACATTTCAGGACCTCTAGCTAGCGTATACATGAACATGTTTAGTTGTCGTACATCCATCGTTACTTGAATGACTTGTTTATGTCACATTTCAGGTCCACTAGCTAGCGTATAAATGAACATGTTTAGTTGTCGTACATCCATCGTTACTTGAATGACTTGTTTATGTCACATTTCAGGTCCACTAGCTAGTGTATACATGAACATGTTTAGTTGTCGTACATCCATCGTTACTTGAATGACTTGTTTATGCCCCATTTCAGGTCCACTAGCTAGTGTATACATGAACATGTTTAGTTGTCGTACATCCATCGTTACTTGAATGGCTTGTTTATGCCATATTTCTGGTCCACTAGCTAGTGCATACATGAACATGTTTAGTTGTCGTACATCCATCGTTACTTGAATGACTTGTTTATGTCACATTTCAGGTCCACTAGCTAGTGTATACATGAACATGTTTAGTTGTCGTACATCCATCGTTACTTGAATGACTTGTTTATGCCCCATTTCAGGTCCACTAGCTAGTGTATACATGAACATGTTTAGTTGTCGTACATCTATCGTTACTTGAATGACTTGTTTATGTCACATTTCAGGTCCACTAGCTAGTGTATACATGAACATGTTTAGTTGTCGTACATCCATCGTTACTTGAATGACTTGTTTATGTCACATTTCAGGTCCACTAGCTAGCGTATACATGAACGTGTTTAGTTGTCGTACATCCATAGTTACTTGAATGACTTGTTTATGTCACATTTCAGGTCCACTAGCTAGTGTATACAAGAACATGTTTAGTTGTCGTACATCCATCGTTACTTGAATGACTTGTTTATGCCCCATTTCAGGTCCACTAGCTAGTGTATACATGAACATGTTTAGTTGTCGTACATCCATAGTTACTGGAGGGTTGCTGGTATCACTGGCGTGTTTCACGAGTGCGTTTGTAACAGACATCAACTGGTTAATACTCACGTATGGGGTACTTGGAGGTATGCTATAACAGTTTTACAGAGAGACAAAAGTCTTTCATTCTTCCATTTGAAATTGTCGGATTTAACATCTTTTAATTTCTTTTTTGTTCTTTATTGGAATCTACAATTGTGTCGTACGGTAATAGGTCAAATGTTGAAATAGCTGTATAATTATTATGTCTGTCTCTAACATTTGACTTGTGTTAAAAGTGCAATAAATATTGCTTGGTACACGAATTATTGTTTCACGAAAAATCAGCTTGATTTCTTCGAAAGGCCGTCGACCATATCATTACAGAAGAAGATATTATTGGCATTTACAATTTGCTTGTATGGAAATGGCCTGTCACGCTAGCCTTGTCGGCACACTGACTAGGGTCGAATCTTTTCACTCCTATGTAATGTTCTGGATCTAGAATATTTTCTCTATTTTACAATATTTTCATTTATATGACATCTGGTTGACATCTGTTTGGTCTGGCCCGTTTCTCAAAATTTTGTTTTATGGACTTCATACAAGGGCTGATTTAACGTGGTGGGTCACAAATGCCTACCAGTGCTTGCTGTTGTTTAAATGTATGTAGAAAAAAGTTGATATTACACGCTGGTGGTGAACACGGCCAAAGCGAGGGACGTTTTTCGCTACAACAAGGTATAGATATTTTGCGTTTAAATGTGAGTTTAAAGATTTTAACTCTAATTGCAATGAATTTGGTCTAAAAATAGACCGGGTTCACCGGTATGTATTGACAAACCGTCGGTGTTGTTATAAAATCTCGTAACTACGGCTTTATCTAAGCCGTAGTTACGAGATTTTATAACAACACCGACGAATAACATTGTTCGCGAAAAACGTCCCTCACTTTGGCCGAGTTCACCACCAGTGTTATATACCACCATAATTGTGTATCGGTACGAGAATTAAAATAGATTTACATCGTATCTCCTTTCAGGTATCGGGAACGCATTTGCTGCCACATCATTCGTGATCGTCCTCAGTTATTATTTTGAGAAGCGGAGAAACACAGTAATAACGCTCTGTACGGCTGTTGTCGGTGTAGGGATGTTCTTGTCCTCTCCCATGGCACTGGCGGTCCTACATACATACGGTCTGAGTGGATCATTTCTTATTCTCAGTGGATTAAATGCCCAAATATGTGTTTGTGGTGTTATTTGTTTTCCGAGTACTTTGGAAGAAAAAATCCACAAGAAGAAAAAAGACAATAAACCCATATCTAGCAGTAATAAAAACCGACCGATTTGTAGAAGGTTTTTCAAAAAGTTACTTTCACAATTCAGATTAAATATTTTGTTAAATAAGGTGTTTTCCACCTTTTTGTGTAGTACCTTGACTTGGAACTTGACATTATCAGTGTTTTTACTTCATCTACCAAACTATATGGTAACTCATGGAGGTTCCGATGCTAACATTGCTATTTTAATGATTTGTTTCTCTGTTGGAAATACGACAGGCAGACTATTGTGTACTATAACTGTTAATGTACGATGCTTAAGCAACTTTACCGTACATATCATTTCATTAGGCTTTGCCGGTGTTTTGACTGTGATATTCCCTGCATTAAGCACTATTTATTTGTTAGACTACTGTTTCGCAACTGTGATTGGACTGCTTCTTGGTATTCCAAATTCTCTGGCAGCACCAATACAGCTTGACATTCTCGGTGTAGATATGATCTCAACAGCTCATGGACTTGAGTTTTTCTTCTCCGGTATAGGATACATCGTTGGACCACCAATAGCAGGTACAGTCGCATTAATTTTGTAGGCCAAGTAGTGGTTGTAAATTATTCCTGTTTTCACTCAATGTTCTCTAAAAACCATTTATACTTTGCACGACGAATCAGATCTTAATTTTGATAGGGTTAAATAGAATCAAAGTGCTGTAAGCACTGTAAACTGCCTGCTTTGGATATTACTGAAGATTGAAATTCACATATCCTTGCTACAATGGCAACCAGTCATATATAGTAAATATATCACAAATGCATGTGGATATTGTCCAGCAAGATTAACCCGAGACATCTGCATATGTAATGACCCCACTTCGGCAATGTTTTGTTAAGGCACTCAACTAACGGACTTTGCACACGAAAATTAAGTTGTCCCGGGTTAATTTGGGTGGACAATAAATATATGATTTGTGTACATAATAAAACAGAAAATATTGAGGCTAAAAGGAAAATGCTGGTGTACAGCATTTTCTTCTTTATCATCAGTTTTTTCCAAGGCATTTCTATAAGGGATGTCAAAACCAGGCCTTTTTTGGAAAGGATTAAACCTATACTCCTCTAATACCCTTAAAATCACCAAACATCAGAATTTAGACTGGTCCAAATTGAAAGATTGTGCAGACGACAATATCCGGTAAATGAAATTTTACGTAATTTGGCCTTTCTGCGTAGAAAACATTGTGGGAAATGTGTAATGATTCATCCTTGATATTCTTAGGTTTTATTTTCAATATCTGAAAATAAAACTCAAAATGTTTACTTGTGTGATAATCATTGCTGCACTCATTTAGAACTGATGTTGGTCAACCATTGTCTAAAATGCCACAATGCTTGTTTTTTTTGTTTTTTTTTTGTTTTTTTTCAGAGCCTAAGCTCATTTGTAGTTGCTTCAATTTAGCTCAATAATTGACTCAACGTAAAAACAAGATGTTTTTGTGATCCCGAAATGAACGGAATGTAACTTTGACCAGTTTGATAGGAAATTGTTGGAATGTAAAGGTTTTTAACCTTATCCCAAAAAAGACCTGGCCCCGGTTTCTCGAAAAAACTTAGGTACGTTCTCATGCTCAAATCTGAGCACCGTGCTCAAATCGCACGAAATCCACGTGAACTTCAATCAAATACCCTTCAACGTTGGAGAGTATCCCTTTGAAGTTGAGCATGTTCTCATGAGAATGTAGCCTACTTAAGATTTTTCGAGAAACCGGGGCCTGGTTTTGACGTCCCTAGTAGAAATGCTTGGGAAAATATTGAATCAAAAGAAGAAACTGTTGATAACCAGCAGTTTCTCCTTTTGTCTCAATAGTTTCTGTGTTATCTTGTACACAAATTCTATCTATAACAACATGTCTTTTGTTGTCTGCAGCAGCTTTCAAATTGTAAGACCCTAAATTCTTGTCCTTTGGGAAAGATAAAATGTGTTTTGGGGTTGTCAGTTCAATGACCGTTCGAGAACAAAAAAGCAGTAATATTGTAACTGCTACAAATTTATAACATAACCTATTTTACAGTTCGATTCCTTTACTCAACCGAAAAGCTTGAAAGACACACTAAAATACTAATTGGTAATTACTAAAAATGAAAATTACATCAAATTTTGTATAATCCTATACCTTATTTGTCGCAAAAGTGCATGGCACAGAAAACATTTGTACATTGTGACTGAAAAGGCAGTTTCTGCGGTGTTTGCCTTTATCACATAGCTCACACGCAAAATGTAAGTGTCCCGACGGTTAGCTAGACCACGTGATAATCATAACAAATTTGATTGGTTGTCAGCCCTACCACTGTAAATGACCGAGAGAAAAAATCAGAGCAGTAATATTGTAACTGCAACAAATGTAGTATACAGTTAACCTATTGTACGTTTCAACTCCTTTACTCAACCACAAAGTTTGTTATTAACACTGAAAACACTAACTGGTAATTACTAAATGCGAAAATAACATCAAAGTTTGTATTAGCCTCTTCTTTATTTGTCGCAAAAGTAAGTGAGATAAAAAAAAAGTTTGTATATTGTGACTGAAAAGGCCGTTTCTTCGGTGTTTGAAAACACATAGTTTGGCTCAAACACGGTGCTCAGCGGATAAAGGGAAAATGTAATGTGTCCAACTGATTGGTTTGTTGAAAAATCAGAGCAGTAGTATTGTAACTACTACAAATGTATTATACAGTTAACCTATTGTACGTCCAACTCCTTTCTCAGCCGAAAAGCTTGTTAAAAACACTGAAAATACTTACTGGTAATTACTAAAAGCGAAAATTACATCAAATTTTGTATTAGCGTCTTCTTTATTTGGCGTAAAAGTAAATAAGATAAAAAAGTTTGTAGAATGTGACTGAAAAGGCCGTTTCTTCGGTGATAGAAAACACATAGTTTGGCTCGAAGACATTGCTCAGCGGTTAAGGGTTACTTTGCAGCCTTTTCAAGATATCGACTGTCCAATTTGCAGTAAATATAACCTGCCTGGCAAGCCAGGCAGTTTAAAAATAGAACGCCGATGGCTCATTATAAAATGTGATCATTTTTTTTTTTTTTTTTTGTTTTAATTTAAATCAGCCGGGACATGCATGCCCGTCATGATAATACTGAAGACTCAATGTTAGAAATGCTTAAACAGAATGCCAATCTTTATCAACATCCATTTTATCGCCTACAGAAGCTTTTAAATTGGAGCAACCTAAATTTTGCTTCATGGGATAGGATAATATCTTCACATGATGAAAGCTTTGGGACAAAAATATCAAGTTTTTTCATACGAGTATGTGAAGACAAAATTATTTATTTATATGTTTGAATTCATTTCAGGCTTTCTATTTGGACAAACGGGTACTTACGAAAGCAGTTTTTATTTTGCTGGTGAGAATTTACCTGTTAACACATGGAACTATAATTTCGTTTTGTCATAATTTGTATAACCGTGGCTGAATTTCCTTGCCATTTCCTTGTCACAACCATAATCTGTCATTCCTGCACCGTTCATAAAGCACATTTAACCCATTACCAAACGACAAAATTTTAGGGCGGTCCAAATTGACAGATTCTGCAGACGACAATTTCAAGTGAAAGGAATTCTCAATTTTTAGTTCTTTTTGGACGGAAAACACTGTGGGAAATGAAGAAATTGCTTGTCACAAGCAATTTCTTCATTTTCCACAATGTTTTCCAAAGCCAATTTCTTGTTGGGAGTCAAAAAGAGTCACTGTGTGGTAATGGGTTAACAACAATTACTCGCTGGAGTAATTAGGGTGCGTATTCCCTTACTCAATTAGACAAATTATTGGAGACTTTATTTTAAATAAAATACCGTGTAAAATTCTTGTTCTTCTTTGATACATACACTATTAGTATGAACATGTTACGTTTTACCGTTTGCTTAATGAAGACAATTTTCTATTAATTGAAAATTACTTATGTTTCTTTTTCCATATTTGTCTCTTTAACAGGCATCGTTGTGATGATTGGTGCCATACTTGGTTATGTGTCGTCTGTCCTGTTTCGAAGAGGGCATAAAACAGAAAATAGACTCCAAATGATACAGATAGATGAACAGATTGAAGAAAAAATAGATCCCACAACGGAATTTAAACATCAAACTGATCTTTCTACAGAACAACCATTAATTGAGAAACGTGGACCGTGTCTGACTTGATTCAATGTACAAATCATCGCTGTTCTTCCAAAACCTTCCAGCTATAGCTTCATTAACGTTTCGAAGAAAAGCAGCAGAAATATTAAATATAGATTCATACCGGTACTGTACTGTATGTATATGAATTTAGACTTGAATGTTTTGTATGAAGTTTTGTATGACGTTGACCATAATACTTTGTCTTTTGACAATTTACATGACTTTTTTAAAAAAAAAAGTATTTAAATGCTTTATTCCCCCATATCCAATGATACTAAATGATAACACCAAAATACCCTCCAAACTCTCGGGTTTATTTTGGTGATATGGTTCCCTCAATTGACCAAACGCCAATCGACAGATCGCTCCGCCAAACATAGAATTTAAGGCCTTTAGCGCCGGTTCCACCACGTAACAACACCACAACGATATAACGCACTTTTAACGTAAGTCCATGGTGTATTCTCAAAGAGTTCCTGACAATTTCTTGAACAGCTTTCAACCTACTGGCCAAAAACAAGTAAGAGTGAGTTCACATCATAATATTCTACAGGATAATGGTTGGTATACATGAATGCCATGGCGGACATAAAATCCGGAAATGCTTACGGGGAATACGAGTCGAACGTGATAGCGGTATAAAATGCTTTGTTTGTACTCTTTGGCGATAACCAATCTGATAAACGTTTGATTTTCAAACATATACTGGCCAAAAGTCCTAACCGGCCACTTTAAAAATGACTATAACTTTTTTAAAAGTTATTACATTTTAATGAAATTTGATATGTTAATTTTTAAGCGTAATGCCCGTAGATTTCCATGATGAATAATCAATAATTGTCAAATTTTGATGTGTAATAAAGGAAAAGCTCAAAAAGCTCTAAATCTTAATATAGCTCAAGATGCTACACTTTCAACAATTCAAGGTACACAAATCGTTAGATGCAATCCAGACCAACAAAAAAAATTGGAAAACATTGTCAATTTCATGTGACTTTTTGACTATAGAAGAAGCAGAAAGAATGGAAGGCATGGTAAAATGGAGTTTAAATTCAACCGGCCTAACATTTTATCGAGCGAATATGCTCAAATATGGTTCGGTGTGGAAAAAAGATGCAACAAACTGATTTTTTACACATATTCTACATTTGGTAGCTCGCCATGAATCATCAGTCTATATTTAAAGCATTTCCGAAGAAAAACGTGTTTTAGATGTTGTCTTTAAGAACCGTTTTTCTGCATAAATGGCCTCTTTCATTTTCTTTTACGTCCATATGCCGCGCACAATTGTCAAACATTTTCAATTTTTTTCTTATTCTATGTTGTAGCTAACGATCCATGCGACCAAAAACACTACATTGACAATATTCTGAGCTCTGTTTGAATTTAGAGCTTTTTGAGCTTTTCTCCCGTTGCGCTTTTATTTCAATAAAAAAGCGGTAACTTTTCGCCAAAATCATTTGGAAAGTTGCTTAAAAACTCACATAGCAAATTTCATGAAAATCAAATCACCACAGAAAAAATATCTTTGTTTTTTAAGTGGCCGGTTAGAAGTTTTGACTAGTATATTTTTGCTATTAGAGATCTATTTACACATTGTTACTTATTACCATGTATACCAATTTTGACCTTGTCAGGAAAATGACGTAATTTTGAGAATACGGCGCGGAACCTGAAATGACAACTGATCCCCGTAACAGGACTCTTATCTACTGTGACTATGAAAACAGTTGTTGGCACAAATGTACTGAGAGGCAAAAGAAAGTATACACTTTTTGTTTTTCGATATCTCTCTTAATTTCCATCATATCGACTCAAAATTTTGTACAATTTATTTTTACGGATCAACCAATAATACAATGTTGTTAAATTTCACACGAAATTGCTTGATTACACATAATCATGCTAAATGCCGATTTTGCAAAGTTTGCACGTGCGACCTAGTGGAGCGTCAAATATTGCTGTTAATTCGTATTCAGTTTCTTTATTATTTGTCACAACAAATCACAACGTTAAAATTTCTCTAGCCCTATAACACACTATTCAGTGGCTGGTAAATTCGATCAATATGCCCCTTTTTGCCATTAAGGCTAATTTTTCCATGACACAGCATAATACGAAAAATGTGACATCATAAATAAAGTGTACATTTAGTCGTGTAGCATAAGAACATTATGTGCAAATTTTTATCAAAATCCGTCTATAAATTTAGAAGGAGTTATGTCAGATAACTTGTTTGCATCAAGCCCCCTTTTGCCATGACGCATCGAAATATGGAAAATCACAAACAATGCACGCATGGTCCTAGGTGACTAGGCACTTTCTGTGAAAAAAATCCAAATCCCTTCATAAATGTAGGGATTGTGTCAATGGGAATTCTTGCATTAATTAATTGATTAAATCCCCCTTTTCGATGACGCTGTGGGCTATAAAAAACCTTCGCAACGGAAGGAAGGACGTATAGACGGTAGACCAAGAAGTTTACATCAAACAAACGACAACGTTTCGGTGGCGTTTGAAAATCGTAATAATCATAAATCGTTTTCTCAGAAAATGTTGAAGAACTATGATGTATACTTATTTTTGCCTCTCAGTATATTAACAATTCAAAACATACGTATCCCCAATTTTGAACATACCGACATATACTATCTAGGGATTGTTGCATTTTCACCTTTGACCCCTTAATGAATGACTCGAAATAGCATGTACAACTCACACAAATAATTAAATATGTATTATGGAAATATTCATATTACTAAAAAATACTTTCGGAAAACCGTGATAAAATGTACAGATTTACCGTGAACTCAAAATTTAAGTAGAAATATCAGTTTCGACCATGTCTGGAAAATGACTAAATTTTGCAATTATGACCCGGAGCCAGACATGCCAACAACTGATTCCAGTTACAGGACTATATTGTGCTTACAAAACAGTTGTTGGCACAAATAATAAGTCAAAACACGCGGAACCCCAATTTTGTACATACCGACATATACTAAACACTGAGTTTTCGAATCAGTCATGCATCCGAGGAAAGAGCTGAATAAGCTGGGGTACATACTATATAACTTATAAAAACCGACGCAAAAATAAGAAAGTTGTGCAATATATCTTACCAAAATCGAATGCTAATTTGACCGCAGTTGTTATCCATCCTATGATTCACAATCTCCACCGTGATATAGTCTAGATGCTACAGAAGGTGTCAAGCAGGGCCAAATAGCCGACATTGTCAATCAAGATTAATCACCTCCTAAGAATCTAATTGTTCCCAAGACATTTTACAGGGCGTTTATTTTGACATCGATCATATAAATCACCTACTTGGCGCAGAAATTATTGCAAGATTGACCCTTTCCATACAATATGTCAATCGGAAAACTATTATCTTTTTATAAAATCGGTGCCAATTACAGTATGCATGTTTTGTTTTGTGTTGGGTACAATAATAAAATTTTGAAATAATTCCGATGAATTATTTTCATGATACCAGTGTTGTGTTTTGATAACATATTGAGTTGTGAAATAATACTGCTCTCTATATGTAATTTGTAATATCGCTGCTTTTCTGCGAAAACCTCGTATCTGCAGCTTAAAACAAGCTGCAGATACGATGTTTTCGTAGAAAAGCGACGATATAGTTCAAGAACATGATCATCGAAGTAAGCGGGTTGGTATCAAGGTAAGGTTCATGTCAAATAGAACATGCTTTTGAATAATGTAAGCAAGAATCAAATAACAATTCAACGGAAATATCTTTTGAAACTGAAATTAGAGGAATAATCAAAGTATGACTAATAAAAGGCATTAGTTTTTATATCACGTTCAGATATATTTCGTTTCAATCTCGTCTTTATTTGGATCAATTCACGACTGTCACGTCTATTTCTAGATTAGGAAATTCTAGGAAATTAAATGAAAGGAATTCCATGTAGCTGTTTATCTCACTGACATTTCTCATTAAAAGTCAGATGTCTCTCAACTGTGTGTCAAATGTTGTATTAATGTGTTATTGAAAACATTACGTCTTCCGCAGCAACCGTTTTATAGAAATGCGGATTCTAGGTCTCAAAAAATAAAGTCATATCAGTAAGTAGTTTGTGCATAATCAATGCTGATATAAGTGTATATCGCTGGTTTTTTATTAACAAAATCTCGTAAATATAGCTTGTTTAAAGCTGTAGTTACGGAGTTTTTGTTGTAAAGCGACGATACTTACCGGCGGTTTCTTTCGGATATGACAATTTTAATGAATACATTTAAATAATTTTCATTAAAATAGGGGTGTCCCAAAAGAAAAAAAGCATGGATGAGGAAAGCTTGCTTGTATGTTTATTCTCTTTCTAAGAAAAGATTGTTACAGTGACAGGACATTGGTGTTTTACGCCCAGAATCTGTTAGGTATAATCTCATATATGAGAAAAAAATGAATCGATCAAAGCAAACACAAAACTTGTAATACGGCATGTATTGTAGGCATAGGCTTACCTAGAATATCTAATGTTGTAAAGACCCTGTCTCCAGATCATGGTTCAGTTATTTATGGAATGAATGCAATTTTATTTTGTTCATGCAGGTATGAAAAATAAAATCTAATCACGCTGTATGAATCCGCGATGCGGTTCATACAAAAGTGTGATTAGATTTTATTTTTCATACCTGTATGAAAAAAATAAAATTGCATTCATTCCTTATAATCTAATAATACATTTTATTATCGTAAATAGTAATATTTGCGACTAGAAAGAATGAGATATCGTTCGGACTATGTTCAAAGAGGCGGATAGAAGTGCGATATCTGCCCGCTGCCAAGGTATTCAGATCTTACACACGTGCCTTTCCGTGATGAAAACTTTAAATGACGTCATAAAAAGCGCGCGTTACTGCTACGTTGTTTACAGCGAATTCAGTCGTCGTAACCTCATTTTCCATCCCTCCAAGTGCGTTTTAAGCAATACATTTTTGAAATTTAGTTTGTTTCAACTAGAAAATCTATTTAAGAGTAAGTTTTAATGATAAAACTTGCAGTTTACTACTCAAAACGAACGTAATGTGCCGATTTGTACAGGACACATCCATTTATCCATATTATTGACTCCGAAAGAAGTTCCGGCAATGTCATTTTTTTTTTATGGAGTTTAATTATTTAGCTGTACATCCTCACCAGTAACGATGATGATTCACTCTAAAGCGCTAATAGGTTACAGGCTTGTCCCAGGTTTACAAATCATTTATATCAACGAAAAAGAACGAAGTTAAATGAAAGAAAAAACATTCTCATGCATTTAAGGAATGAATGTACATGTTATTTTATTTTTTCATGCAGGTATGAAAAAAATTAATCATACTGCATGAATGAATCCGCGAAGCAGTTCATACAAAAGTGTGATTTATTTCTTTTTCATACCTGCATGAAAAAAATTACAATCATTCCTTATAATTTAATATTACATTTTATTACCGTAAATAGTAATACTTGCGACTAGAAAAAATGAGATATCGTCCGGACTATGTTCAACGAAGCGGACAGATAAGCGATATCTGGCCGCTGCCTAGGTATTCAGAACTTACGCGCCTGCCTTTCCGTAACGGAAACTTTAAATGACGTCATAAAAAGCGCGCGTAAAGTTAACATTGTTTACAGCGAATTCAGTCGTCGTAACGTTATTTTCCATCCCCTCAAGTGAATTTAAGCAATAAGTCTTTGAAAGTGGGTTTGTTTCAGCTAGAAAATCTTAAGGGTAAGATTTGATGATAAAACTTGCAATTTATTACTCAAAACAAACGTAATATGCCAATTTGTACAGGGCACATCTATTTATCCATTTTTTGACACCGGAAGAAGTTCCGGCAAATTTTAGCCAATCAAAACGCTAGGACTTTTAATGAAATCAACTAATATTGAATTATATGACAATAAAGCCGAACATGAAATAATAAGTAGTGGAGTTATTGATGAAAAGATAGACACGCGAAACGATATTCTGACCGATGTCAATTACATACAGATACATGCATGCAAACGTAATGATTTGGCATCAATTAATGTCCAGTGCAACCTTTACCGTTTGACATATTCCAAAGAAATCGTTAATATCACCATTATTTCTGCGTCAAGTAGGTGGTTTATATGATCGATGTCAATATAAAGGCACTGTAAAATGTCTTGGGAACAATCAGCTTCTTAGGAGGTGATTATTCATGATTGATTTCTGGAGACGATTTCATTATTGAATATCAGGCACGTATCTAGGCGAGGTCTGGAAGCCCGGAGGTGCGTTCTTTAGAGCGAGATGTCTTGAAATATCTTGAGAGTTCTTAAGATATTTTAGGATAAAGCGTTCTTTAGAGCTAGATTTTTAAGACGCTCAATGGGAGGCGCCATTGCCATATACTTCGTGCGGAACCCCTCTGTCATCTCTGTACAAACAATATAAAAGAGATTTGACCGAGTTGTTTCGGACACTTATAATTCATAGACCGCGGTGTTCCGAATGCTCCATACTTTATACAAATGACGTCATGATGACGTCATTTGTATACATATGGAGCATTCGGAACAGCTCGGTCAAAGTCTCGGTCTTAAAAACGCGTTATCCAAAACACCTTAAGAAATCTTAAAAAAACTCGCTCTAAAGAACGCGCCTCGGGTTTCAACATAATTGTTTTATCAAGTGCCCAGTGGTCTTTCCAAGAGGAATTATGGGAAAATTGTGACCTTAGATGACCCGGAACCCCCACAACCCATTACAATATGGCAAAAAGTTTGGACTCAAAGATGTTGCAGACGACAATTTTGAGTGAATGTAATTTTACATTTTTGGTCTCTCTCTTTAAAAACATTGAGTGAAATGAAGAAATTGCGTTTTCGTTGAAAGCATTTTAATTGTAATTGTAACGCATTTTATGGTGACTTGGTAACGAAGATAAATGTGTTTTAGACAGAATCTTGCATTAATTTCTTCTCGTTTCTATTCTAATTCTATTGAAAGTTGGGGTTAACAAATTACATTGAATTGAGACAGTTATCTCTAAATTACCGAAGAAAATTGGAAATCTTTTCCTCGCCACTCTTCCAGTTTCTCAAAAATGGTTTCCTTCTCTAATCTAAATTTGTGAATTATATTACTAATATCTTGCATATTCAAAAGTACTTAGTGTGTCTGTATTTTCGTATCCCATATCATTCTCGTAAGCCAAGGATTCTGCCTCCCAAACTCAGTAACACAGAGCGGTTAGATGTCTTGGCTTGCGAAGATGGCATGTAAATATGACAGATACACTTTGTAATTTCCATTCCAACATAATTCACGGGTGCACGGGACGTAAACAGAGAAACTAGCTCCAAAAAGAGTCAACGGTATTTCGTTTCCTCGTGACATCCGGCCTCTACCGAGCTAGTTGCATAGAGCGAAAATCTGTTAATAAAGGTAGGTCACGAACACATTTTTTCTACAATTATTTCTTTTACAACGAGTTTTTGAAAAATCCGGCGATGCTGTAATATGAAGAAATGGTCGAAGTTTGTTGTGCACGGGAATATACGGTGTTAGTGAGCAGAGTTTGAATACAATCGTTGAAAAACATTTCGAGATCGAAAGTAAAAACTTCTTTACTTTCGATTTTGAAATGTTTTTCAACGATTGTATTAAAACCCTGCTACTAATACCGGATACTCTCGTGCACAACAAACTTCGACCATTTCTTCATATTACAGCATCGCCAGATTTCTCAAAAACTCGCTTTAAAAGAAATAATTTTAGAAAATGTGTTCGTGACCTACAAATTTTCGCTCTATGCAACTACCTCTTTTTGGAGCTAGTTTCTCTGTTTACCACCCGTGTAATTGCTTTTTGACGCCCCGTGAAATACAGGCTTGATAAAACATTGTAGCAAGTGAAGAACTTTTTGTGAAAAGCAAATTCCTGCTTTGTCCACGGTATTTCCGTCCGAGAAGACAACAATGTAAAGTTATATTTACTTGAAATTGTCGTCAACAACATCTTTGAATTAGTAAAAGTCTAAAGTTTGGCCGCCAGGTATCAATTGGTAATCATATATGAACCAATCAATCTGAATGAATCCAGATGACATCTTATTTCATAATGTTACATCTGAGAATCACCCATTATGGTTCATCTTCTGTGACCTGGGAAAGTCCATATTTTTCTATTTTTATACCAACCAATCAAAACGCTCGTTGCAAACTCAGGTATGTTGTCCCTTACAACAACACCAAAATGGCTGCGGTTTATAGACATGTGCTTGACACCGAGCAAAGAGCAAAGTCCCTTAATTTTGAGAGCAAAGATATGGCATTAATGAAGTAGATAGTTTTCGGTATATTTTTAATTGGACGTCCGAAAGGACGTACAATTCTTATAACCACTTTTGGACAGGCGAAATGGGTTTTCATTACCAAAAAACCCTTTCTCAGACTCAATTGCCAGTTGACCAAAATTCAAAATAGATTTTGCGACCATACAGGAAAACTGTCGTATCTTTTTCCACTTTCTATGTGTTCTCTAACAAATACTATAAGATTCATTGGCCGATTCAATTCATGCCACGTCTTAACCAACTTTACGATCTTTTTTCGATTTAATCATTTTCTTGTAGTTTTTTGTCTTTCGTAATATTTATTGTGTAAAGGGTAAGATCTTTAGAAAGCGATACATGCATACACTATGGTTATAATGTAAACAGACACCCTATATCATCAGCAGCAGCGATAGCTCAAACGGGAAAGGATTAACCTCGCAACCTTTTTTCAGTTTGAAATTTGGAACGCCGTTGGTTCAAAACCAGTTCGGATTATTTCTTCTGTAAAACGTTTGTTAAAACGTTTGTTTTTCTTGATGTGTTTACTGAAAACACACATTTTAGAATGATTACCAAATTTAATGCACGTATTGTGTATGATAGGCTCCTTTTCTTTGATCATTGTTGTTTAAGTCTTTGACATATTTAAAGGAACGGGGTTTCCACGAGACGTACTTTGGAACCAGGGTTTTGAAATTGATTATCGGGGAGTGAGTTCATTTCGCAACTCGGGTTCGACTCCATGACAAATCCGGGTTCCATCTGAACAGCCTCAGATGAGACACTAGTGAAATCCACCAATTCAGAAAAATAGTTGCTCTTACGAGTTTTTTTTTCTCCAGCATCTGTATCACTGATATTCGACAGTATCATGACCTATTTACATACTGATCGATGATCATGACAACAATGATTATTACTAGTATAAGACTAAGTGACAGCGATCTGTATTTATTTCGTTCAAGTGACCCGTTTACGTGTATTGAGCTAAGAAGATGAAGCAATGGGTCTGCAACAGATGGTACCTGGATGATCTTATGAATATGTGTACAGATAGGGACATTGCTATTCTCAAATTTTCGTTGATAATGATATAAAGATTTAAATTGCTTATTGTACTCCAGTGCCATTTTTCCGACGGCACGTTCCCAATTTCTTCTTTTTATGCACATCTGTAGATGTAAGGATGCTGCGGTAGTACTTGTATGAGGAATCCATGGTTAGGTGCTCCAATTCATCTGGTATTTTGTTTCAGGAAAAGTATGTATTGAATTTGTTTTGTAACCACAACCAGGGAAAACTGCTACCGTGTTTTATTTCTTTTTTTACTCTAAACAGGAATAAAAATCAAAGTGCTTGGAGCACTATATTTAGACGCCTCTCATTGATTGAGCGGAATTGTATGTAAATGATCGTCGTTTCATTACTTTATTTCGTTGAATTTGTGTTAAGATCGATTCTAAATCACTGCGGTCGTTTTTTCGCCAACGATGGTGGAGATAGAAGTCGAACAAGAGTGCCATGGTCACAATATACGCCGCCACTTATAAAACTTGAGACAAAAAAAATTACATTGACAAGGATTTATAAATATTCACACAAAAACCTGTAAAAAGTTGTGTTCACGAAAAGGTTTTTATAAATATCCAGTCAAAAACCTGGAAGGAATTGCGTCACGAGACTAAAATATCATTAAGCCCTAGAGACTAAGATTGAAGGGGGGCGTAACTCAGGCAAAAATCAATGAACCATAAAATCCTTACTTCATGCACATCTACCAATTAAGGTAATAACATCAACCAAGTTTCATAAGGATCCAGTCAGAATCTTAGAAGAAGTTGTGTTGACAAGGCTGCAATTTCAATCAGCCCCAGAGACTAAGTTTTAAGGGGGCATAACTCTAGAAAAAATCAATGAACCATAAAATCCTTCCTTCATGCACATCTACCAATTGAGGTGATTGACCAAGTGTCATTAATATCCAGCCATAAACGTAGGAGGACTTGCGTTGACAAGGCTGAAATTTCAATAAGCCCCAGAGACTAAGTTTTAAGGGGACATAACTCTGGCAAAAATCAATGAACCATAAAATCCTTCCTTCATGCACATCTACCAATTGAGGTGATAATATTGACCAAGTTTCATTAAGATCTAGCCAGAAACTTAGGAGGAGTTGTGTTGACAAGGCTGCAATTTCAATAAGCCTCAGATACTAAGTTTTTAATGGGCATAACTCAGGCAAAAATCAACGAACCATAAAATCCTTCCTTCATGCACATCTACCAATTGAGGTGATAACATTGACCAAGTTTCATTAAGATCCAGCTAGAAACTTAGGAGGAGTTGCGTTGACAAGGCTGCAATTTCAATAAGCCCCAGAGATTAAGTTTTTAATGGGCATAACTCAGGCAAAAATCAACGAACCATAAAAAATCTTCCTTCATGCACATCTTCCAATTGAGGTGACAACATTGACCAAGTTTCAAGAAGATCCAGCCAGAAACTTAGGAGGAGTTGCGTTGACAAGAAAAGTGGACGGACGTACGGACGGACGGACGGATGGACGGACGGACAGACGGAGAAGATGATGCCAATATACGTCCGCCTCCGGCGGCGTATAAAAAAAGATAATTAAAAAGAACAATGTCTGAGTAGAATTCGAACCCAAGGCCTTCCGGATATAACATGTGTAAAGAGTACAAGGTGATGGTATGCTAAGTGAGCTATCGCGGCTTTCATTTATGTAGCGCGTTGGCTTACATTTTGGATAAATTGCTTTGTAGCGTACTTTATAAAATCAATGAAAAGTATAACTGACGACAATACTCATAGTAAACCGAAACAAGAAGACAAAAGTGCTAATCGCATGGCCTTAATTGAATTTGGTAATCAAATTAATAGTGATTATTCATAGAGACAAATCAGTTATCTTGAAACGGCAATCAAATCAATTTGAAGCCTGAGAAGGGTTTTCTGGTATTAAAGCCGATTTCGTATGTCCGAAACCGATCTTATAGAATTAAACACAGAAGAATGAATAAAATATCTTTCGTTCATGTACAATCCCGCTCAATCAATCAGAGACGTCCAATTACAGTGCTCTCAGCACTTTGATTAACTATATATTGACGTTTACACAACCAATTGTCTGATTAGCTCAGTGGTAGAGCTGCCGACTTGAATGCTAGAGGTTAGGCGTTCGATCCCACTCCGGTTACATTGGTTTTCCCCCTACTTTTTCTAAAGATAATGTTACATTTTTTCATACCAAGTTATTCTAGAAATTGCAAAAACGTGGTAAAATACAATTACCAATTGTGCTTTTATTGCGTCCGCGATTTCTAGAATCGTTTTGTTTGAAAAATGTAAAAAGACAATAGTAGGAAAATATATGTACCCAATGTGGAAATTGAACCCTGGTCGTCTTGGTGACAGGTCGGACGCTCTACCACTGAGCTAATCAGGCATCTAACCACGTGTTATCAAATTGCCTTTCCTTCCGGGGAGACAAAAATGTAGATTTCTATTTACTTGAAATTGTCGTCAACAACATCTTTAAATTAGAAAAAGTCTAAAGTTTGGCCGCCTGGTATCCATTGGTAATCATGTCTGAACCAATGAGCATTTATGCAATTCTAATGGAAACACATTTACAGTGACTTAAACAAAAGTCGACAACGATAAAGGAGATAAATGTGTTTAGACCGATTCTTGAGTTACATTCTTCCCGTTTCTATTCTAATTCTATTGAAAATTAGGGTTAACAAATTACATTGAATATTGACACAGTTATCTCTAAATTACTGCAGAAAATTGGAATTCCTGTCCTCGCCACTCTTCCAATTTCCCAAGAATGTTTTCCTTCACTCTTTGTAGTTAATACTAGTACCAGTTTCTTGCCTATTCAAAAATACCGGTAGACAATATGTCAGTATCACCGTATCACATATCATCCTCGCAAGTCAAAGGTTCTACCTCCATTTTGTTCCTTGCTTAAGCCTTTCCCAAACAAGACCTGGTTTTGACGTCCCATGAAGGAACACTTGGTGAAACATTGAGACAAACAAGAAGAAAATGCTGATAATCTCAATAATATCCTTGCTATATTGTACATCAAAACCTATTATGCCAACACCAATTTTGTCGTCTTCAGCAGCTTCAAAATGGAACAGTCCAATTTTTTGTCTTTTGGGTTAAAGTACAAAGTTGAGGTTCAATCTTTGGCTTGTTGAGATGCTCTCGTATTCATGGACACAGGGAGCGCAATTGATCAGAATTATAAACCGAACGGTAACCTTTGCTCAATGGTGAAATTGCATTCACCTTCTTCATTTTAGTATGCGGATCTAGGTAGAAAGGAGGGAAATGGTAAATATAGGATCTAGATGTTATAGAGTCCTTATTTGGCCCAGGATATTGCGATACATCACACAGCTGCAAATATTCAGATTACCTCGGAGTTTTTCTAATGCCTAAACTCACTGGTGGTGAACTCGGCCAAAGCGAGGGATGTTTTTTTTTTTTTTTTTTTTTTTTTTTTTTTTTCTTTTTTTTTTCAACGATCAATGTATTCCGTCGGTGTTGTTTTAAATTTTAAAAAATACCGACTGTTTGCCAATACATAACGATAAACCGGGTCTGTTTTTAGAACAAATTCATAGTCATTAGAAAAAAATCTTTAAACTCATATTTAAACGCAAAATATTTATACCTTGTTGTAGCGTAAAAACGTCCCTCGCTTTGGCCGAGTTCACCACCAGTGAAACTTATAACATACATACTCTTGGTAATTTGAACTAAATTACATGACCCAACATTTAATCGATTTAAAATATATCGTAAAGTACTTTCTTTTTTTCCCATGAAATTTGAAGGTGTCTGTTTCCTCGTTCTAGCGCAGAATTCAGTCTTCAAAAGCTATTTAGTTTAATGAATATTTTATTCTTTTTTCTGCAAAATGTACCATCGACTCTCCTATAATTGAGTTATGGTCGACATTTTCAGGGAACGAAGTGCTAAGCCACACTCCATTATTCATTCGTTCCTCACACCTAGATAAATCGAACAACAATTCTCTCGCTGTTCGTTCATGAGCTATTCAGCGATGTTTCGAAGAAAAGTGGTGATGTCTTTCTGTCAACTTTTCCTGGTTTATCTTCAATAACTTTTTTATCAGTTGATTTTTCATAAATCAACTACATCCATCTAATGCGTGACGTCTGTCCACATTCTCTGCTTCAAACCGAATTCAAATCGGTCCAGTATTTACAAAATTATTGAAGATTTTCTGAAAAGAAATGTATCACGTGATTATCCACCATGTGAGTGCTGCCACAGTTTTCGGGAAGAAGAAATCGTATTGCATAATTGAGTTATGAAAGATATGAGCCAGGATCTAGAAACAAGAAAGCCAGAATGGTACTGTAATCGCTCACCTGAATTATTGGTGTATATATGTTCGAATTATTAACAATATAATTCGTTGTAAATAAAAACATGTCACATTAGATTATTGTGAATTAAGCTTACAAAATTTTCAATGAATGCAATGAAGTCTCATTAGCATTCAATCATAGGGCATGTAGTAGCATTTGCATACATATTTAGTTATTTACTATTTGATATCACGCTCCGTTCTAGGTTTTTTTTTTTTTTTTTTTTTTTTTTTTTTTGTTTTGTTTTCTTTTTTTTTTTTCAACATACTTTTATAATAAAAATAGAACTCGTATACCAATAGCCTTATTTTTGGCGGGAATCATTGATGCTCATGGGCATTAAGAACAAAACGAAAACTGGTTTATGATTTCAACACCAATTGTCCTTACATTTACAGAAAAAATATTGCTAATAAAACCATATAAAACTTATTTCTTGTCAAATAAATGCCGTTAGGGTAAGAAAATGTAATATTGGGGATAGGTACAGAAACCATGACGAATCGTTTGGATTGTACAAAATCAGTTTTCATATGATTTAGGTATACATCTAACAATACAGCTCGAAATAATTATCAAATTGCATGATTTGAAAATTGACGTTTCCATTTGAGCCTTTTAGGCAGATTTCTCGCCTTATCCATAGAGGTCCTTTGATACTTGAATAAAATTGATGGTAGATCTATTTACCATTATTTTCTCTAAATGTTTTAAGGCTTCAGAACCAGGCATTGTTGTGTATTTCGTATAATTTCCCTGATATCTGCTAAAGAAACAATGTGCCGGGCAATTAACCGATTTAATTAAATTATTTCGTTATGATGTATTTAATTTCCCCATCAATACGATGTTCTATATCACATTTCGGGTTTCTGTATTGAATACTTAGTCGAGGTGAGCACATCGATAGTTTGTCGCTTTTCATAAAAATTAAAGATACACATTTGAACTCCTGGCTAAACTAAGTATGTGATTGAAAGCAGTTATCGATTATAAAGCGGCCATTATACCGGGACTTTCTTCATACGTGCAAACGCAGAGGACCCGTTTGTTACCGCGAAACTAAGTCATAGCCGTTACTGTGTACAACGAAATAGACAAATTATTTGACTCAATATAAATATTTCTTCAGAGGTATTGTGGTAGCATGGGGCGTGGACTTTTACAGGCAAAAATTATTACGAATGTGATTTGTATCAATTGGAATGCCTATGCAAACACTCTAATGGACTTCGAAATGCAACAAAGTTATCCAAACCGATTGTTTGGTGGCCATTATTTCATAATAAGTGCAAACAAAGCGCTCCTATCTATTATAAGTTTTATCACCAAACCAGGCCCCAGTTTCTCGAAAAACCTTCAGTACATACTCATGAGTACATACTCAACTTCAATGGAATACTTTCCAACGTTGACGGGTATTCGATTGAAGTTCATGTTTGTTTCGTGTAATATGGGTACGGTGATCAGATTTGAGTCTGAGAACGTACTCAAGTTTTTTTTTCCAGAAACCGGGGCCAGTCTTATCAACAACGTTATAGTCCTTGGGCCAAATATGGTTGGAGTTACCACTAAAATGGACAAAGGGACACCTATATATCTTGAAAGACCTATCCAAAGGAAGAACAAAAGTGCAATGATATCCACCTGCAGAGTAGCTATACCTCAGAATGTGCATTTGAAATTTGATAGGGTTTGGATAGTTGAAAATCAGTGCAAGGTTTTGAAATGTTTAAAATAATGTGGCTTTACTGCTTTCTATGCTAAGCATACACTGCATATATAAACCAGATGCATAGAAATACAATTCATGTTAAATAATTTGTCCTACACAGCATGTATATGGAAAAAATCACAACAGGTATATCCATAAAGGGAGGTAATAAGCCGAGCAAATTACATGCTTTTCAATATGGAGTATGGCATTATTATGTCATAAGCCAAAAATGAAAACCCTCTGTATTTTCTTGAATCTGTTAATGAATTCTGACTGTTGTTCCATTTCAAAGTGCCGGATAAGCAAAATTTAACAACCTTCTTGTTTCCATGGCAACTGTCTTCTTATAGAAGTTTCAGCATTAGCTTCAACTAATCGCAAAAAAAAAACATTTTAAAACTATTATAGTAATAAAACAAACATTTTAGTTTAAAACTATTATAGTAATAAAACATACATTTTAGTTTTGAAATGTTATTTTGTTAAGACATCTCTTACACAAAACTAATTAGTATGCTTATGAATATTAATAAAAACTTTAATAACAAGATCGTGAAACACAAATGCCCAAGGAATGGCAATGTAATGTTTTTATGCTAAGTTTTCGAGTTAAGGATTGATAAGGGTTAATGAATGACCTTGAGGAAGTTCATATTGATATTGCACGAACAGATAAATATCATTGTTTAAAAGAAGGTTACATACAAAATTATAGCTTTGTATGTCAAATATTTTTGGAGAAAAGGCCAGTGTTAAGTTTTCATACAGACAGATGGACGGACAGACAGACAGACAAGAGTAAAACAATATGCTCCTGCGTGTTTAGATTGCTGAAATGAGACATTTCTAGTTGCAATGTAAATATGATGTGTGTTTTATACCGTAATTCAAAAGGTAAAATAACACAAATAAATTAATTATTACTTCGTTGACAAATTATGGACAATTATAGGTAAACTGCATGTAGATCTAAAAGGAGACAAGAAAGAGACGGAGGACTCAGTATACAGTGTTTTGACAGCATTTGGGGTTAAGGATAAATTCCTGTTGTAAGCCCTTTAAAGTTTAAGTTTTTTAAAAGTAGGTCAAACTCAAAGGTCAGGGTAACTAGGTCAAAGGTTATGGTCCCAAATAAATGGGCGTGGTGGGAGTCCTCATCCGGTAGGTTTCAAACCGAGGCCCCTCTCAGTACCATGCTGAATGACACTGGACATGGATATGAAATCCAAGGTAAGAAGATCAACCATCTTTTCTACATGGATGACCTAAAGACCTTTGCCAAGAACGATCACCAGCAAAAACAACTGCTCGAGACAGTTAAGGTCTTTAGTGATGACATATGTATGCAATTTGAACTTGACAAGTGTCTAAAAGCCACCTTCAAAAAAGGAAAACTAACATAAACATCTGACATACAGCTAGAAAGAGACAACATCGTCAAGAAACTAGACCAAGACGCTAAATACAAATACCTTGTGTTAATGAAGGTGACGGAATTCAACATGCAGCAGTGAGGGAAAAGATCAGAAAAGAGTGTTACA
Source organism: Fragum sueziense (assembly GCA_963680895.1). Classification (NCBI taxonomy): domain Eukaryota; kingdom Metazoa; phylum Mollusca; class Bivalvia; order Cardiida; family Cardiidae; genus Fragum; species Fragum sueziense. The sequence continues at coordinate 40,065,262 of OY804607.1, read as the reverse complement.
GAAGAGTTAAGGCTTGCCATCAAGAGTGAGCTAAAAGCTGCAGATAAGATTGAAGCCATAAACTGGCAAATGCATGAAAAACGGAAAACTTGACACAAAGACCAGACAGTTACTAACAACAGAAAGAATGCACCACCCAAAGGTTGACGTTGAAAGATTGTACCTACCAAGAAAGATCGGTGGTAGGGGCCTCTCATAGATTGAGATGGCATAAACACGTATTTGGAGACAACACAAGACAATCTGCTACATCTGATCCGGGAACATGACCGTAACAAGAAACTTTACTCAATCTCAGAGCAAACCAGAACATTCATTCAAGAACTGAACATTGCACAAACGACAAGAAATGGAGAAGAATATAATCCGACACAGAGTATGCCAAAAGAACAAGACGGACAAAGGCAAATGCCCAAAAGAGGATGACACAAACATGGAAAGCCAAATCAATGCATGGGCAATACCCGTAAGGTTTGACAAACCAGATGTTGACCAAGATCAGACACATAAGTGGCTCTCTGTTGCAGGTCTCAATGCAGAAACAGAGGGAATGGTGATAGCAGCACAAGATCAGAGTTTGGCTACAAGAGCATATCACAACAAGATCATCAAAGATGGTACAGATCCAAAATGTAGAATATGCAACCAATATGATGAAATTGTCTCGGGCTGTCCAACATTAGTGGCAACATAGTACATTCAAAGACATGACAAGGCAGCAGGGTACATTCATTGGAAAATCTGCAAGCAATTTGGAATCCCAGCAAACAAAAAATTGTATGAACATCAACCAAAAACTGTCGTAGAGGGACATGTCGGTGAATAATGGTACAGAGATCAGGCCTAACAGACCAGAAATCATTAAGAACAAATTGGACAAGACGTTCATCATGATTGACATGACGGTTCCTTCTGAAAGAAATGTCTACGTTCAGGCACTTGAGAAACTATCAAAATACAAAGACCTTGAGATAGAAGTAGCCAGAATGTGGGGTATGGAGACGACAACTGTACAAGTCGTTGTATGTGCACTTGGTTTCATTAAGAAGGGACTTGACAAAATATTCAAACAAATCCCTGGTGCACCAGTTATCGAGGAACTGCAGAAGATCATACTCCTTGGAAGTGCACATATCATCCAAAGAAAGCTGTATGATAATGATGAAAACACTATAATTGCAAAATTTATACCTTCTGTCATAGATCTAGCTATCCCCTAAAGAATCTGCTATACATGTATACGACCTACAACCTTAATTTTAAACGATGTCAATAAACTTTCAATATATTGCAGTTGCCCTTTTTGTTAATCCATGTGTTTTGATTCTACTTTGAATTCTAAAAGTATCAAACGAGATCATTTGAACCATCTAATCAGTTCTGTTCATCATCATAATCATTCAATCATTAGTGTAAATTGTGCAAAGAAAGTGTTAAAATATTTAACAATTATTTATAATAATGTATTCAGTTTACTGTATCAGTGTTTTCCTAAACTTAAGGGACATTATTTTCTATTTGATATTGGATTTAGGGTGTATTATTTTACGTCCAAAAGGGTTGTTTAGCCCGTATATTTAAGCAGATTTACAGTAAGATGCAAAATTACGGATGCTAAAGAATGATTGAATCTTGCATGAAAATGAGTGAATATGCCAAACGAATGAACATTTACTGTTACTAGATAACATAACAGATGCTGATCTTAGAAGCAAGAGCATATGCCAAGTTTGAAAGCAAAAGTTATGACAGAAACAAACTTATTTGTGACAGATGTTTGAAAGATGCTCATTAAAGTTTGATGAAGAATTTCTAGGCAACAAAAAGGTAAAAATTGCTCGACACTAAATGCTAGAGCAATAGATATCTGTCTTGAGGTTGGCACCATGGTCATAGAGGTGTGTGCAAAGTTTTAGATTAATGGCGTTAGTAAAACAGAGATATGACACTTTTACCAAACAAAAACCTAATTCGCAAAAAGGGTCACAGTTTTAAGCAGTGTCATTAATATTCGCGAATATGCAAATAAGGTAATTTGCATAAAATTTATGGTAAATTATTGAGCAAGTCATAAACTTTCATTCGATACCATTCTTACATCTGTAGGTCAATATTCAACCAAGACATGACCAAAAGCGGTGTGAAATGACTGAACAATTTTATATGGTTAAGGGTTTAGATAAGGTTTATGACCCAAAGCCCCTACGGCCAAATTAAGTGCAAACATCGCTCAAAATGTTTGATATATTAATTTTCTTTAAGATTTAATATGTTTACGCAATTCCCCTGTACAAAGAATGCCTCGTTTTGGAAAGTATTTACCAAATTTCCGTAGAAAATCGCAATTTTAGGAAAATTCATGAATATGCAAATGAGCTAATTTGCATAACATAACTAGAATGAAAGAATAAGTCATAAGCTTTCATTTGATATCATTCTGACAACTGTGTGCAAATATTCAATGAAGATATGGCCGAATTCATTTTCAAAATTAACATAAGTAATTTGATGGGGCTAAGGGTTTAGATAAGGGTTACTGCAAAAAGCCCCAACGACCAGAGTGTAAACAAGGCTCAAAATGTTTCTAATAAAATGTTCTTTAAGAAAAATCATGTTTTCAAAATTCCCCCTGAAAAGAAACGCCTTGTTTTGGAAAGTATTTATCAAAATTTTCGCCAAAAATGGATTTTTTAAGGGAAATCATTAATATTCATGAATATGCAAATGAGATAATTTGAATATGATAACTACAAACAAAAGAACGAGTCATAAGCTTTCATTTGATACCATTTTGACACCTGTAGGTCAATATTCAATGGAAATATGGCCAAATAAGTGTTATAAATTTGAATGCAAAAAATGATAGGGTTAAGGGTTTAAGATAAGGGTTACAGCCAAAAGCCCCGACGGCCAGAGTGCAAACAACGCTCAAAATGTTTTTAAGATAATGTACTTTATGAAAAACTATGTCTTCTTGAATTAGAAATAAATGGTAATTATAGAAAAATACTTTTTCGAATATTTCGGCCAATTCTTATACTTGATTGCACATAAAGCATATTTTGAAGAGGAGTAATGACGTCATAATAATTACATAATTTAAAAAATCATGATTCATAAGTAGTGAAATACATGCTCATACGTATGGATTCAAGTAAATAGATTTATACTGTCATTTGATATTTTTTTTATTAATTTTTCCCTTTCCCTTACCCCAAACCAGATTGTCATTCACGTCGTGAAGGGTACCTATATAAAGGTAAGGGTAAAATATATTTAGCTACTCTTCATGTCGGATATCATCACTGAAAAACATCCGTCAGATGTATATCTACAAATATATGTAGGTGTCCTTTTGTCCTTTTTCTGGTAATACTTACCCCCATTTTCCTGGTCCTGGCTAAAGGACTACGTTTCTTGTCAGAGCATTTTCCTTTTCTAATACTATCAAAAGCACTCAGCATTCTGAAGAGGGACAAAATTCATTGTTAAATTGCAATTATTATATTAGTATCTTGTTATGTGTAAACAAAGATTTCCAATCAATTACAATCGAATCCTATCCATTACTTTCTAAGACAAATAACGGAATGAGAAAATCATATTATCAGGTCCGCACTGAATCTTTCTTGAAAGCATTCTATGATTCATTATATTCTTTACATAATGTTTGTTTCTGTCCTGACGCAAAGCGCTCTTGTATATAGAGTTTTCGAAATTGAATTTTAAACGACCATTATTCTATCACTGTATTGCTACGCGCAAACAACGATTTCCCATCCATTATAATAAGACCTAGTCCTATCCATTACTTTCTGAGACAAATTAACGGAATAGGAAAATCAAATTATCCGGCCCGCACTGAATATGTCTTGTCACAAGCCTCTCTATATTGAGATTTACGTTCCCTGTTGCTTATTTGATCAATTTATCTTGATACACTAAGAGTGAATATAAAAAGAATGAACGAAGGTTAAGGCAGTCCACATCTACGATCTATACTTTGTACATTTAAAACCGCAGAATTTTCAAATCCTAAAATCAAGATGCTATAAGAAACGGGAATATTTGCTGTGAATCTCCAACAAGTTTTGAATCGTGAATTGAAAAGATAAGAGTTAATAAATCTGGAACATTTTACAGCGCCATTGCCAAAGCGTTAAACACGTTGTCGCTGCGTAAAGTAAATGCACGTGAAACTCTAGTTAAATCTCAACATGTTTATTAAGTATATCTATTGGGACATTATAAAAACAAGTTTCACCAAAGAATTCTCAATTCTATTAGTAAGTATCGAATTCTTGAAAATATGAGGAACCAAGCCATTGTAATGCATTTGCTTGTTTTTTCAAACTCGGACATTTAACGGCACGCAGGATGCCGTAACTCATTAATATCACGTCTAGTGACACGATACTCTCTTAAAAACAGATAACATTCGTTACGCATCCGAACTTATTCGGGCGACGTCAAATACATTCGGCGGTGGAAAGCGTTCTTAACTTTAATACCATTTTGCATGGGTTGGTTCTAAATTGCATATTTATGACACCTGCAAGATTCCAACCGTCACTTGCAAAATATTATCGGTACGTCTGTTTGTGATTGTTTTCGTAGGTAAAATACAATCTAATTGTGATCCATATTGGTTTTAGTTATTGTTTTAGTATTTCCAATGTTTCAATATTTTTCCTAGCAATTTCTTCTAAACCATGTGTGCTACTAAGTTTACAAACTAAAATAAGGACCATAACTATAATAACGGTGTTTTCTTCTTTGTTCTTTTTATAAGCTTAACAATGAAAATATACACAATTGTATTCTACAATATAGCTGCAGTGAGGTTACACGTTCGCTTGGGTCAAGTATGGTGGCGGTTGTTCAGGTTGTTGTTGTGATATTGGTAGATGTTCTTGTTCCCGCTTTGTATGTATAGCTCAAAGTTTATAACTGTAGAGTTGTATACAAACACTATTTAAACCAATACATAGTTTTAACATTTACCAAACCATTTATAGTGAGTTAAACGAGTGAATTAAGGTAAGACCTGGGTAATGAACTTCCGGTATAATCGTTTTAGGGAAACAAATTTTGCAAAATTTGCTTCTCTTTGCAGCCCCCTTTCTCTGCACTTTACCATTCTCTGCATACCACACAATATCTTCCGGTCCTCTTCACTATAAATAGTTCTATCAAAGCCAAAGATTAATGAGGTAACAGTCATTCGAATATTCAATAGTTAAGTCTGAAGTTATGCAGATATTGAATTGTGTGATTGAGAAGAAAAGACCGACGTAGTAATTTGCTTTATTATGGTTCAAAGATCAGTCCAATGGCCTTCCTTGTAAATAGGTCAGTCAAGTTTACAGAACTATGAAAATATATTCAAAGCTATAAATAGATGCATGGAATCAAAGTATTCAAGGTATTCAAATGGATAATCAAAGTACCTAATCAAAGTACTCTACGAATCAAAGTATTCAAGGAATTCAAATGGATAATCAAAGTAACCAGTTAAAGTACTCTACGAATCAGAGTATTCAAGGTATTCAAATAGATAATCAAAGTACCAAATTAAAGTACTCTACTTCTGGTTAGGCCTACACTATTAACAAAGGACCTCTATGGGAAAGGCGAGAAATCACCCTTAAAGGATCAGCTCAATGTGTCAATTTTCAAGACTTACAAATTGAGCAAGGTTTATGGTTAAGGTAGATAAATAAATGAAATGGATACCGATTTTATGTCATTGAAAATGTTCTATAAGTGCAGATAACTCTTGATTTTTGTATCCACCTAAATGCTTTCATTTTCTTACACTACCGGTTTTCTTATAGGTAAAATGAAGTTTCTTTTTGTTTTATTTGAAATTTATTTTCTACATATACATGGATAGATGATGTTGACCTCATATGGCAGCTTTGGTTTTGTCCGTATTGCGCATGCGCATTATTGAAACAACTTTAAAAGCGCACTTTCTCGCCAAAAACCGAGGAATACCTACCTTCCCTGGGCTGAGGAACACCCCCCCCCCCTTGACCCAGCTTCCCACCCACATATGTTGTGTAACTTGACAATAGGCTTCCTTGGTATAAAGGATTTCCTATGTCATGGGGTGGAACATACTTTTATACTAAAAATAGTACTCATATACCAATTGCCAATTTTTTGGCGGGAAAATTTCGCATTTAAACTCGTTTAAATGATGCGCACGCGTATTAAGGAAAAAACTAAAACTGATTTATAATTTCAACACCTATTGTCCTTACATAAACAGAAAATGCTTGCTGATTAAAAAATAGAAAACTTAATTCTGATAAAAGAATACCGATGGGGTAAGAAAATGTTATTTTAGGGGTAGGTACAGAAATCAAGAGTTATCTGTACATGTCGAATCGTTTCGATTTTACAAAATCATTTTTCATATAATTTAGGTATACATCTAACAATGCAGTTCGAAATATTTATCAATTTGCATGTTTTGAAAATTGACTTTTCCATTTGAGCCTTTTAGGAAGATTTCTCGCCTTATCCATAGAGGTCCTTTGCTTCCCAACAGTACTTTCAGTACTTTGATATTTCGACTTATTCCCTGAACGGAAATAATTGGGCGTGCTCAGATTTCTGGGGGATATTCTAAACATTTTTTGTGAAAATGTTTCTAAATTGTATAAAGAGTATGCAAAAAAACAGCAATAGTCAAAAATTCAAAACTTGAGAGCAATGAAAATTACTTCCCTTGAAAACGTCTATTCGTACTATACAAATGTCGTTCCATAACTGGTCACATAGCCCATTACCCAGGTCTTACCTTAATGTCCTAACTTGCTTATTCTCGAAAGAGAAAGTGTTTGTATTGGGTCATTTTCAACAACAAGAAGTAAAGTGTTTGTATGCAAGTCTACAGTTATAAACTTTGAGGTATATCTTTAGCCTTCAAATTCTTAAGGCAAATCCCTTCTTGTTTTCAGATTTGGGTTTTTTTTTTTTTTTTTTTTTTTTTTTTTTTTTAGGTATCTCGCCCGTTTTAGGCTGCTAAAAACTCTAAAACATTCCCCAGACAAAGTATGTTTCTAATACACATAAAAGCGGTAAATGGGCTCTTTCTCGCAGATTGGCGCGAACTAATGTCCTATGAACGAGGGCTTAGAACGATTATTGCTTTTCAATAAAAACATCGTAACTGCAGCTTGTTTCAAGCTGCAGTTACGAGGTTTTAATTGAAAAGCGATGGATTATTGCTTTTAGAATACCGCGAAAAAGGTCCCGGTAGCTTTCGACAGCTTTAATCAATAGACTCGAGTAACAAGTAAGCGAAGAGATCCCTCTCAGTACAGCTATCGGCTTGTTGATTTGAAGAACTCTTCTTTTGTTTGATTTTGTTAGTGTTCCGGACGAGTGGGAATTATATAAACTGTTGCCATGGAAACGTGACACTGGATTTCAGGGTAAATATATCTTAAAGTTTTCTTCTCATTAATTCATCCTGTCTTTGTTTCTGTTTGTCTAATTACTCTTTATTCCACAAAATAATAAATAATGAATAAATAATAAAGGATTTAGGCAAAGGCAACATTTTCCCTTTTTGTCTCGATTTTTCGATCACTTCTGTACTATAACGTAAACAAATTATATGTATATTAAGACCAATTTTGTCATCTGCTGCGGCTTTTCCAAACAACAAACTAATCGGTTTATGTAATTGGAAGCTGCTGACATAACACAAAACATTTTGAGGCCAGGAGAAAATGCTGTTGATCAGAACATTTTTCTTTTGTCGCAACATTTTCTTAATCGTTTTCTATCAGGGACGCAGAACCCCGGTCCCAACATTAATATATGACAATTATCATGATTAGCACCAAAGAGCCAGAGGCGAAATTTGAAAAGTGCCATTTATTGCTAAACTGTGATACATTTCCATTCCAAATACAAACACAAGCATTTTGTACGGTTTAGAATTTTGAATTGATGTATACTTATGTATACTTATGGAAATATTTGACAAAAATGTTCAAAATTACCTCCCTTGCATATGAATATAGATTAAAATAATATTTGTAAATGATTTTCTTCTTGAAGCATAATTTTGAAATCCGGCACGGTGAATCAACTTCAGTGAAGTACATACTCGTATTTACAAGTGTGTGTAATTTGATGCATTTCGTATAGCTAGAAAGTTGTTGTTGTTGTTGTTGTTGTTGTTGTTGTTGTTGTTGTTGTTGTTGTTGTTGTTTTAATGATGGACTGTATACGGTAAATTGTTTGCGGCGACATGAAAGCTTCAAACAAGTTGATTAAGTCTAAATGGGACTTTAAATTTCAGGAGAGACGCGATTCATCGTTCAACGCTCTCTTGTATTATTTGGCAACTCCCCAAAGTCGAAACAAGTAAATCGTCTCGATTCTTTTCGACTATTTACTTTCAATTTTAGAGACGTAAAATTCAACTAAAATCAATTTTTATAAACTAATAAAGAAATGTAAATATACATATTATGCTATGGAAATTTGAAAGACTTGACGTTCCTTTGAGACATTTTGAAATTGAGTTCTAGATGATACGTAGTCTAGTGAATGTGTAATGTTAGGAACAGGGTTAGGGTCTGATCCATTCCCACACATTGACGCTTTCTGACGCCCCTCAAGAAAAAGGCTTTAGAAAACATTGTTGGAATTGATGAAATTGCTTGTGAATTTCGAAAATGGGGGTAACTGTCTTTCATGTAATGTTCTAGAGTTCCATTTGTTCTTCGTCGCTTAACTTTGGTGAGAAATATTTTCTAAATGTTCATTTATGTGAAGAAAGTAATTGTGACCCGTCGCGCTAAAAGGGACCTTATCCGAACTTCAAAAATCCAAATTAGGGCAAACTTGTCAGACCCAGCACAGATTAACCAGATACTGTATGTGAAAAATGAACATTTAGTAAGATAGGGAAAACATTCCGGATTTAGAAAATTACATACAAGTAAAAAGTGTCGGCCCTAGTCTGGCTGCGCAAACTGCGCAGACTGACTAGGGTCGATATTTTTCACACATCCGATAAGGTCCCTTTTAGCGCGACGGGTCACAATTATATACTGAACCTCAGAAATAACGCACCACTTACATTTTTCACTATAATTATTTTCATTATGTTATTTTTTTCAAACTGTAAAACCACAACCCGAACTGCTATCAGTTTATTCGTTTCTGGTCAAAATATTGTTTCGCTACCTGAAAGCAATCAAGCGTGACAAACGCGCAAACGTGACTACCCTCTAAAGTGAAAGTCACAAAATCAGTACTGCGTGAGACAACTTTGCATAGAAATACAGTCTGTGCTTCGTCGACGCATGGAATTGATCACATTTTGGATCCTGCCATTTGGAATGACTCTCCGCTATCCCTGTATCACTTTGTACTTTAACCTGTGTACCTGTTTGAGCTGCAGTTGGGACCTTTGGTGTACCCCTTCCCGGGCAGTCCAACAGTGCACCTGTTTGTTGGAAACGTTCACTAAGCCGGCCAATAGTCTTGTGATGAAATATCATCGTGTGTACAAAAGCGCGTGACGTCATCATTGCCTGCAACATCCAAATAGCACGATTACGTTCACCAGTGGAAAGTCTTGGAATTGTTTAAAGCATAAAAAACTTCCGAATGATGAAATGTTTGGGTGTTTTCTTTCTTTCACAGACTACATGTACCACATAAACTGATAAGCTGGTTTGTGCACGAGGTCAATACTGCGGCACGTGCAGAAAACCAGTTTACCAAGTTTGGACGGCTAGCGTCACGGATGAATGGGTTTTGTGCTTAAGAGTGTGTTGTGTGCATACCTAGTGTCGGGCGGATATGGAATAATACTGTTTCAACAAAATGAATGATTTTGTTGAAAAGATATAAAACAAGAAAAAGTGGTGCGTTATTACTGAGGTTCAGTATAATATCCAATAAGATGTTGTAAAGTTTTCAAAAATAACTTTTCCCAAACTGAAATGTTTTACTTGAAATTTGAACATAGAAAACCGCAAAAATTGACAAACGAGGTTTTGCATTTACACCGACGATAAATGACAGTGGTGCGTTTGAAGTTTTGACTAGTACTCGTATATAAGCATAATACCTGATATTTTTCAATGACCTTTCTACCAGAGGAAAAGTCTTATCACAAGAAATAAGCACGTGAAATTTCAAAATTGCATCTTTTTCTATTAAATCTATTAAACTATGGCGATCGTAATGTAGATATGTAGGCACACGCTCAGGAATGTGGTAGATTTTTTTGTCCAAAGAAAAACAGATATTGCTTAAGGTAATTTGGACTTGGGGTGGGGGTGGTACTTTTTATCCGCCCAATCATTTTTTCTTTATTTGTACATATGTTTTAAAGTAGAAGTTCCCGAACAAAATATAAAAAATATCAGGGTACGTTTCCCGACTCGTTTTCGTGTCAGAGTTATCTGCCCTTGACTAGTAACGACCATTTTCGAAAAATTACCCTTATGTTTTAAAGTCATATAGCAAGTTATTCTGAATGGATAATTTCAAATGTTATATAATTTTAGAGACTTGACATATGCACAAATGTGATTAAATGATTGAAAGAAATATCTTAAAACCATTTTCTGGGAAAAATATGGGAAAAGTTGAAAATTTTGCTGAAAAAGTTGAAACTTTTTTTCAATTCGCCAAAAAAGTACCCAATGATTTTTTTTTTTTTTTTTTGATATTTTGAAGATAATACCAAGATCTATTTCTACACAAAAAAATCAGCACACATTTCCACGCAAATAAAAAAAGATATTTGACTTTATCTTATCCCACCCACCCTGTTTTATCCTAATTATGACAAAAATAACTATACAATGTATTTTCAAAAAAAAAATCTTAAAATTTTCTGGCATATCTTTACATTTAGAAAAGTAAAATACTTCATTTGACATTTACCATCAAAAAGGGGTAATGTTTCGCTTTAAAAACTTGATGAAAATTGTAGCGTGCACATTTGGTGCCGCTGAATAAATACAAAATGTGTAAGTCACTTGGTCGCTCTCCAAACTTACATTAATATCATTTCTGTACGTGTATGGATTTTGCTGATTAATTAAGTTTATTTATAACATTTTTTCATTTCAAACAAGCTGAATGTTCACAGTTCAAAATGATACTGATGAATATTCCGTATGTTTTTGTATCAACGATTGCTATAAATAGCCAACGAATAATTTAAATAACACGATAAATTACGTTCAGTATACCTACTAATATCAAAGTATCTGATGGCGTTCAAATCTGAATGTCATGGGTTTGAGAATCGGTATATCCATGAACCTAAACATTTTTATTTTTCTTACAACTTATATGGTTTTCCTTTTTTAAGGACCCACGTGTGTCACATGATTTTTATCCTTGAACAATGAATACAATAATGCATGTATTCTCAATTATATACTTTGACGGATGAACCAAAAAGTAATACAAAAAATCATCAGTAAATAGATCTAGTATATAAAGGATTATATAACTATAAAAAAAATACAGTAAACGTATAAAAACCAAGCCAAGGACAAATTTAAGACTGATAATTAAGTTTTTTAAATAAAAAAACGGTCAGATTTGGAATGGATCTGGGGTCATTCAAGCATCGTGTCCAGTGCGCATACCGCTTGACCATTATCTAAGACAGAGGATAACTTGTTGAAATAAGGCGGGTTTTTTTTTCTAAATGGGTACATTTACCTGAGTGACGTATGCAAATACTGACGAAGATTAATCAGTACATTTCCATTCCAGATACAAACATAAGCATTTTGAACGGTTCAGAATTTTGAATTAATGCATACTTGTCGAAATATTTGACAAAACGTTCAAAATGACCTCCTTTGCATATGAATATAGAGTAAAATTATATTTGTAAGTTATTTTCTTCTTGAAGCATAATCTTGAAATCCGGCACTGTGAATCAACTTATTAGTTAGGCAGACATGGCATATGATCGTTCACCTTTTCAGGAAAGCACCAAATTTGGCATACAAGTAGTATAGACCCATACAAATGATTTCCTAGGTAGATCCCAAAATCTGACCCTCCTGACGGCCGCCATATTAAATTCCAATATGGCCGCCAATTTTGACTTGTTAAGAGCAATATCTCCCTTATTATGGCAGATATTGGCTCACTTTTTGCGTCTACACCTATTTTTGAAGTACCAACGGATCAAATGGATTAATTCATATATGCGTTTGGAATGGCCATCTTTGATTTCAAAGATGGCCGACACTTATTTCTGTTCTGCTTATATCTTTCGAATTATAACTGATACAAATTATCTTTCAATGACTTTCAAACACTTTTACGAGCTTTGTTTTAATGAAATTATTTTCAAAAGAATTTCAGTCGACCATTTCAATTTCAAGATGGCTGTCCGTAAGTTGACCAGTATTTCATTGATCTTCATATTTTTAATGCAAAATATAGTTGACATATAATTATAAGTGTATAGTGGATCAGATAAGACATGACGTAGAACAGATTTTGTTTTAAGCATAAAATTAGAGGAAACATTGCTCCAAATTTTGAGGAATGATGTGCTCAACACCAGAAGTTCCTTCTGGTTGCCATGTTCTAAAATGGATGCCACTTATTGAATAATAATCCTTCAAATGGGTAAACATTTACTTCAAATTTGATGCCGAGAGTTGAAATTTATCTAAATTTATATTGAGACTGACTAATAATTATAAATGGGATCATTTATATGATGTAAATGTGTGTTTGTAATTCATAGATGGCCGCCGATTAAAAGGGTACATTTGTTTAACAAAGGACTTCTCTGTTGCATTTTATTGCCGTACTGTGACTTTGATATGGTTATGCAATCTTTATGCAATAAAAAGAATTATCCAAGTATGTTGATAAAGAAATGGCAGATTTCTGTTCTACACAGAGATGGCTTCGACAAAACAACGTCAACAAATTTCTTAAAGTTTGTAATCACAGAATTGCATGTGTCCAATGAAATGTTTCGATTTTATAATGGAATGTTGTTTTAATTCATTTATGGAAATTGCAGGACTTAGTACCGTCCTTATAGGATCAAAGGCTATTAAAGTCGGCACCTTTTCTCCTTATTGCTGCTACATATTTCTTCTTTAATACATGCAGATAGTGTAGTCTAAATATTGTCCAACCACCGCAAGTTTCGTCCTCAGAAAAGAAGGTTTAAGTTATGAACGATAGACTTAAAATTCTCTTAAAATGTGATAATGAAAATGATATTTTCAGACAATATTTGATTTTTCTAGGCATCTCAGTTAAGTTTAGGATATTGTTTACTCATAGATGTGATGACAGTTATTAATAAATACATGTATTTGATCATACAGTTTGACAAATTCCGTGCATGGGTCAATCTGCAGCACCACTTTGGAAAAAATGGACCAAGTTTTATGACTTCTAAAAATACGTCATGACGTCAATGTTTTTCCTTGATTTTGCAACACAAAGCATCATTATGTACCCTTTAGAAACATTATCAGATGACTGTATTGTATGTAAAATCTTTCATTTGTATTTATTTGTTATGGTAACAGATATTATGAAACACCCTGTATGACCAGAAAATTGCACAAATAATATATACTGAAACAAAAAAGAAACGCAACTTCATTTTCAATTCCTTCTTACGCAAAGGCATCAAATCAGATTTAAACAAAACTTAATACATTTAAAGCGATAACATTTAACCTTGTAAAGTTCACAAAATCTTTTCGATAGTCAATTTCATTAGTAAGAAAACACCCAGTTTAAACCGAGCGTCAACACAATACGACAAAAAATTTGACGTAGATCGAAACAAAAAAACAATCTGTTTCGTTCAATTTGGTCCGATATTCGAATGTTGTGAAGTCCATACGAGTTATTAGCGGTCTCCGTTGCATTCTTAAACCTATCCCGTAAGTGGGGTTAACGTGATTATACGGTTCTGCCTTGACGTCATATCTCTTGCACGTCCGCCTCGTGCTCAATCGGTTGTGGTCCAATTGAGAGCCAACAACGTATACAGTCAAAAATGTGTCGATTTTTTTTTGCCCCATCAATGTCTTACGACAACATTTTGAACCTTTTCCACCAACAACATCTGTATTGCAGTTAGGCGCTGGTTTTGGCCTATCCTTGCTATGCGTAGCGTAGTGAAAAGTGTGTGAACGCTTTCGCGTCTTCTTTGTCTATGTTCTAGCTTGTGTTTGATGAAAATTTGTTTTGATAGTAGTCATCTAGAAAACACGGCAGGGGATAATCAGTTTTTAACAATTTACCATGTATCACGTGATGAATGTACGACATCTGAAGAAAATGACACTGTATTTATGCGTATGGATTCAGGTATATCAAAAATGTACTCAACAGCCCTTAAAAACATATTTTGTCGAAAATATTATGAAAAATTGGGGTTGCGTATCTTTTTTGTCCTAGTATATCTTGCACTATTATTTAATTACAAACTACAATTTATGGTTTTACTTTAAACAAGATCAGTCGAAGAACTATCGACTGCTCAATAGTAAAAATATCGCGTGATGTTGTTTCTACGGCACCTGCAACCGTACAGACAGAAACTCCACAACCAACATGCAATCATGTACTGGCCGAGTCTTACACAGCACCGCTAGTAACATCTCCTTCCATTGCTACCAATCATGCGAAGTTTGAAAGCTATAACTCAAGCAGAAATAAAGTTATCATATATATATGCGATTTCACGCAAAAACTTTTGGAGTATATGTGTCCAAAAAGGACAAATTTTCTCTAAAGTAATTTTCAGATAAACGAATTCTCGCTTAGAGTCTGATATTAAAATCACAGAAGCACGTGCAGAGTTTCAGCGCAATAGCATTTATAGAAACAGATATGACAGTTGCACATAAAAACTTAACAAAAGCATTATGACAAAGCTGACACCTGGATGTCTGGAATATTTCAATCCCCTTTCCTATGAATAGTCACGCTAAAAAGAGGACGAAAATAGAGAAGAACTAAATTTGAAGGAATCTCCAAAGTAAAATGGTATATTATGATGTTTAATGAACGCATTGTACATATAATCATCTATCACTTTCTCCTGTGGTAGCTTTGATAAGCACCAATAGTGTTAATGTGCCATGATCTTTTTCTCAAAAATATACAATTTACATCGACACTCAGTTATCTCAGTATTGCAATTATGTTTTTTTGAATAACTAAAGAACGAGATATTGTTTGACATCACAATTCTAATATCAAAACAAATATTAACAAACTCGGTTTACAGAAAAGATAACGTAACTTTGTGCATATTTAAAAGATTGATTTTTATTGAATACCATGTATCTTAGAACATGGCAGCCAGACAAAACTTAACATGGTAATCACGATTTACTTCAAAGTTACACATTTGGAAATATTCCCTTTACTTTTCGCACTTAAAATCATGACTGGGACGATTTATGACTATATGATCCAGCGATAAGTTACATACATTGTGAAAGAATGGGAAAAGCTCATCGACATAATGGCGGCCATCTTGAAATTAAAAATAGCCATTTCGAACAAATTTGAGAACGGTTTCATTGTGACAAAAGCTATTCAAAGTGTCGGTGTTAACCTTAAAAGTTTTTTTTATTATTAAAGATTTTCATCAGGTAAAAACAATAATTATTGGCGGCCATCTTTAAAATCATTGGTGGCCATTGCACATGCAGGTATGAATGAATTCATTTTACTCGCCGGTACTTCAAATATAGGTGTAGACGCAAAAGGTAAGTTTATATATGCCATAATAAGGGAGATATTGCTCTAAACAAGTCAAAATAGGCGGCCATGTTGGAATTCAATATGGCGGCCATCTGGGAAGTCAGATTTTGGGATCTACCTAGGAATTCATTTGTATGGGTCTATACTACATGTGTGCCAAATTTGGTGCTTTCCTGAAAATGTGAACGATTGACCCCAAATTTTGGATATAGCTGCCTAACTATATGTGAAGTGTATTTACAAGTGTGTGTAATTTGATACATCTCGTATGGCTAGAAAGTGTTTTTTTAATGATGAACCTGTATACCTAAGTAATGTGGTCAGACAACATCAGTAGTGCGGAGATCAACAACACGGTACGAAAAGCTACAGAGTTAGAACCAATAGTTCCACAAAGGAAATCTTCTGGGTGACCTCCTACTACGTGTGGCTCTATCTATGTACGCAGGGAATCTTTACTCGAGAGTAACTCTCGACCATATATCATCTTTGGCAGCTATTTAGTGGTATAGTGAACATAAATTCATAATGTTAACATGAAGAATCACATCGGAAACACGCGCGAAAACAGTGATCCTGTGAAAACCCTGTCAACCCTGAAGCCGACAGAAGTACAAGAAATAGACAACTCGTATGTTAGTAACCGACCATGCTTCTCTTCCTTTTTGACATTATAAGCACCAAAAGTAAATTATTGAGCGCCTAATTGGAAAAGCTGTTTTGACGCAAAGAGTGTGCCTACAGAGACTTAACTACACGTGGGGGAGACCCATATAAGATATTCTGTACCGTGTTCAAGCTTATTGTAAGAATCTTACCCCATTGCAATCGACCGACTGCGAATAATAGTGATAAAATCTACTGTTGTCTCTTTCTATGTATATCGTACATACAACTTGTAAAAGTAGACGTTACGAGTTTTTGGTCTCCCAACGACGATATTTTTTTTTTATATTGTCGTTGTTATTGCAAACCCCCGTAACTGGAGCTTGTTTAAAGCTGGAGTTACAAGGTTTTGCAATAACACCGACGATAACAAAATGTCGTTGGTCGGTCCATTGCTCGTAACACCGTTTTTTTTTGTTGTTGTTGTTTTTTGTTTTTTGTTGTTGTTTTTTTTTTTTTCAAGCTGTAGTTACGAGGTTTTGACCTCCCGCTTAAGAAATGTATCTAAACTAACATCGATTTGTTCGCCGACTCGTGATAGTTCACACCAGTTCCCGTAAACCCGTCTTTCTTTTCTTCTTTATTATGGTTCTGTCTGACACCTTCTCTTACAGCCTACATATGTTCAATAATTATAGCACCTTTTCCAGCTCATTTCTGTCTTCTGTACATCGTTGATTTCCTACCAAAACGTCGTAACTGTAACTTATTTTTAGCTTAATGTACAGCGTTTTAGAAGAACAGTGGTTGCATGTACTTTTGTTACAGCGATTCAGATTACATGTATGTATATGACTTAGGCCAAGTAAAGATATGTATTGTTCAGGTTGTAATATTATGTGAAAGAACAGTTTTGGAAGGGAATCATTCGTAGGTGAGAAGATGTTGATTTCCTAGCTGTTGTTGAAATTCTTTTTGTTTTTCTTCGAACACAAAAACAGTCTTCATTTTTTTCTAGATTATATCGGGTAAGCTTCACTTTACATTTTTAACCCATTACCAAACAGCAAAATTTTACACTTGTCCAAATTCAAAGATGTTGCAGACAACAATCTCAACTGAATGAAATTTTGTTTTTGTCTTTTGTAGTAGAAAAAACTGTTGGAAATGAAGAAATAGCCTATAACAAGCAATTCCTTTACTTTCCACAATGTTTTGCAAAGCCTTTCTCTTCTGGGGCGGCTATGTGTTGAAATGGGTTAATGCCGATGGACCACAAGGACCGTACATTTGTATTAAACAATAAGCTATACAGTACATACGTTTTCTGTACCCATAATCAGACAGACCAAAAGTTTTGTTCCCCACTTGTCCACATTCAAAATAGCTAAAGATAAAAAATAGTTACTTAAAGTGACATTTCAGAATTTTTTCTCATAAAATTTACTTTTATTTTTATCGGAAAGAGCATATTTCCTTATGAAAATTCTGAAAATATCAAGCCAAAATATAACATTCATAACACCGATTGTTTTGCAATATACAACCGTAAATCCAGTTAATTTTTAGGACAAATTCATCGCTTTTACAAGGTATTCAACCTTTATCAAAAACAACAAAACTTTAGTGTGTCCCAATGTCTGCGCTTCTACAAACGAAAACATTTTTGTTGATGTAGAAAGGATTAATGTACAAAATAGTACTGAAAATATTAAGACAAAAGGAGAAAATATTGTACTTAGAAACAGATTGATTGAGAAACACGTTAGCCAAAATGCTATGAGGGCCTTTTTCTACATCCCAGCTCATCCGGATCGTGCAATGCTAGAGTGTAGTCAGATCAGGGTCTATCTTGATCTGATGCAGCTTTTACCGAGGAAGATATGTAACGATTCATTACAGACCAACATGGATCCTATTCAGACTGTGCCAATGCCTTTTGATGCCAAATCGTCACATTTCAATAAAACATTGTAACTACAGCTTATTTTAAGCAGTGTCTTTGAATTTCCTCGAGAAAAGAATATTGCTTATTTTCATATTTCTGTTTTCAGGACTAAAGAAGGACTATCACCTTCTACAATGCTAAGCCTTGTAATGGCCCGACGAACATTCAAGTTTTACTTTATGCTGGTCCCACTGTTTCTATACATCTGTCTGATGTACCGCGTACTTGATGGTTCCTGTTTCGAGTCGGAAACCAGGGCTCCCAAATCAGGTACTTCCGCTTTCTTGCCGTCCGATCCACCATCCAGAAAAATTATGCAACTTTCTAGAAACAATAAAAATACAACTCTTATACTGGAACTAGCGAAAGAATTTGAGAGTCTGGAACGTCAAAGAAAACACATATTGGATGCAATGAACAAACTTATAGACGAAAATAAAATGGAGCTACAAGATAAGTCAAATATCAAGGAATTCCAGCAGATATTTGATACAGGAAGAGTCGAAGATAGACACGTTATCATTAATACAGATTCTAGTCCACATAAAGGGATATTGCGACCTGTTTATATCATTAATTGTACAAATATTCATAAAGTTAGGCTACACAAAAAGATCGGTCATGGTGTATCAAAACAAACATTTGCTAGTGAATTTAACGGCGTGCCAGTGGCTGTTAAAATGGTCACAAGACACCAAAGTGAGGTGAAAACGTGCATTGAGAGCATCAATCCGAACCATCCAAAAAAGGAACAAATGAGATCGCGCTGCTTCGTGTTTCCGACCATGAAGCTGATGAAGGAGATACTATTGTTGGAACAGTTAAATCATCCAGGCTTTGCTCAGTTACTAGGGTATTGTATACGTAACGAGGAGAGTGACACGACAGATTTAAGTGAACGAGGAATAGTCAGTGTATTCGAGTTAGGTGAGAGATTTCTGCTGCACGACATTCATATGTTGTCATGGCAGGAGAGAGTGACCCATTCTATGGAACTTGCAGATTTTCTACACTATCTGGAACATTCTCCTCTTGGTTCTTTAAGGGTTCGTGATTTTAAAGAAGAACATTTTCTGTTAGTAAATAATACATTAAAGATGATAGACCTTGATGATGTAGATAATCTAGAGCCTTCATGTAATACATATGTAAACATAGAAACTCAGTCCATGAATTTAAGAAATGGTAAATCAAATGGTTGTGAATTTAATCTGCCTTGTCAACGAGGGTTGTGTGTGGGCTTTAACGCCAAACAAAACATGAAGTTTATGAATCGGTTGTATTTCAAGAGGTTGTTGTATCCTACTGTGTTTCCACGTGACATATCTGATGAGGTCGGGTATCTACTAGCTGACATAGATAGTGGTCAGCTAACAGCTTATCAACTTTATATGAGGTTGCAGAACATGCTGGAAATAAACTAGAGGATAATGGTCGCTTTTTGACGAAAACCTCGTAACTGCAGCTTGTCTTAAGCTGCAGTTACGAGGATTTCGTTGAAAATCATCGATAAGTGATATTATTCAGGAATAAAGAATCAGACGTAATAGAATATGTGCAGATTCGTATAGAAGATGGTCAGCTAATAGCTTATCAACTTTATAAGGTTACAGAACATGATGGACATAACCTAGAAAATAATTGTGTGATTTTATTCAGGAATAAAGGATTACAAAATATTTTTATCGTATCTGACGAGAATGCAAACTTAATACCAGATTGTACAATATATTGGAATTTGTTTAGAAATAATGGTATTCCCATTCATTAGTTTCCGTTTATAAGTTCATTCTTCCACCATGCAATAAGATATAGTTTAATTGGTTTTAAAGATGTATAAAGTTTCGAGTAAAATAAAGATTTGTTAATTTGTATCGGATGTTTTGTTTGTTATGAAACATTGCAGTGCTTTTTCAGAGATCTGACAACAGTCTCAACGATGGTTAGATTAGTCTTGTGAAAAATGATGTCAGACAACTCGAACTATTTATTAGTCTTCGTTTGGAGCGATGACTACAATAGATTAAGCTATAGTCTCAATCGAATTCCGCTCTGTTCTCTTTTCGCATTTAGTAAATAGTGGGCCTCATACTTACGGCGGCATATTTCTGTCACCGGATACAAGACAGTGACACAGTGTATAATCACGTGATACAATATTTTCAGAAAATATTCAATAATTTTGTAAATACTGGACCGATGTGAATTCGGTTTGATCGAAGCAGAGAATGTGGACAGACGTCACGCATTAGATGAACGTGATTTATTTTTGAAAACTCAACTGATAAAAAGGTTATTGAAGATAAACCAAAATTTTGGTTTATCTTCAGTAACTTTTTTGTCAGTTGATTTTTTTTAAAAAATCCAACACATCCAGCTTATTCCTGGCATTTACCCACCTCCTCTGCTTCAATCCGAATTCAAATTCGTCAAGTATTAAAAAAGATATTGAAGATTATAGGAAATTCTGAGTCACTTGATTATACACCGTGGTGATGTCGTAATGATTTAAAAAAAAACTTCATTTGTCAAGGTAAAATAACTCGAAAGTTACATCAATGGTTGTTTTTCTTACGAGCAGAAATATTGTTTCAGACCTAGAAATCCAGGATTTTCTTTTCCGAAACCAATCAATTAAGAAACACTCTATTCAGCTCGTGAAATTAATGCGCGTTAAATCCACGTTTGCGATGACAACACACGATATTGCCGTGGGAATTGATGAGACGAAATTTGAAATCGTATTTAAATTGTTCCTATTATTTGTAAGAAATCCTATTTTTTATCCGTTGTGCAAGTTTTTTTCCAAGACAAAATAAACTTCTTCTGGAAAAGTAAAGATAGTTTATCCCTTCCCTTCCTGGAAAGCTTTAGAAAGCGATTGTGTCCATTTATATGACTATATTTGGATTTTCTGGGTACTTAAGGTATTCAAACCCTAAAAACGCACCAAAAAGCCAGAGGCGAAATTTGAAAAGTGCAAATAATTTTTAAAGTGTGTTACGTTTCATTCCAAATACAAACATAAGCATTTTGTACGGTTCAATGCATACTTATGGAAATATTTGACAAAAATGTTCAAAATTACCTCCCTTGCATATGAATATAGAGTAAAAATAAGTTTGCAAATTATTTTCTTCTTGAAGTATAATTTTAGAATCTGGCACGGTGAATCAACTTATGTGAAGTGTATTTACAAGCGTGTGTAATTTGTTGCATTTCATATGGCTAAAAAGTGCTGTTTTTTCCAGGGTCTGTAAACCTTAAGGTAGAATACTTATAATGTGGCCACTTTGAAATTCATAAAACATCGGCTTTTTCGAGCTTCATCGTTACGTGTTCGAACTTATTCGGGTGCGATCGAAAACATTCGGCGGTGGAAAGTTCCATCGCTAAATGTTTTCGACCACGCCCGAATAATTCCGACGTCGCGCAAATCTCATTATGGGTAGACTACCTTAAGATAAAAGATACAAAAAATGTCACTTCTATGACCCAGAAACATAATCAATTAATGTATACCGTCATTCCATAAAGTTTTGAATCTAATTGAAATAAAAGACAGAGCCAAATCTATATCAAAAATGACAATTTCGGGGGATTTCTTTGAAATAAGATTACAATTTGACAGCATTTTGTATTCTACGGCCATAATTTGAAATTTGAAGTGACATTTTACCCAATTTTTGTATGTGTAGATCATGTCTTATTTAAGAAATTGTCTAAGATTAAGAAAGAAACGCTATTTTTAGAATATGTTGGGTGCGGCAACAACGAGATAGAATACATTTTGAACACTTTCGAGTGTTTTGTTCTGTTTACGAACGTGTTAAAGTCCCAACCAATTCGTCATCATATAATTTATCATGTCACACGAAGTAGCCTTTGGTACGTTTCTATGGAAACGTATATGGTACACCCTGATGATGTCATTGGATGCGAAGATGTGTGCTTATAGGACGACATGATCACACCAAGTTGTCATAAAATTTAAAGAATAATATGATAATTTGATCATGACGTATTAACAGAACACGATTTGTTGTCTTAATCTGATCATTACTCAATAACAGAACTCGACTTGTCGTCTTAAAATAAAACGACATAACTACATAATAACGTATTTTGTAAAAACTGCTATGTTGACTATGCTCGTTGTTTATGGCTTTATGACTTGCTATAGGTCGAGATGTCGGATTTAACTGCCTTGTCATTTTTTGTTTTAGACGACAAGTACAGATCATGACAATATATTCATGTCATTGAAAACTGACATTATCATATTAGGTGTTAGTTCCCATGTCGACTTATCAAATTATGTTGACTTTTGTCTTTATATTGATTTTTACTTCAATTTCATCGCGACTTATTTATATAAACAAGTCACGTCGACGTATATTATGACAATATTCGTTGTTGATGGCGGTTTTTCGACAATGTGAAGTCGTCTTGTATGTATCATGTAGGCATCTATAGTAATTTAAGACGACATTGAGTGACAAGTCGACTTACCTGAAGTCGACTTTATCATTTTATCAGGACGCACCATGCCAGTTCAGTTTTGCCAGACGGTAAGTATCCTACTGTGGTACGAAACAGTATACATTTTGTGCCGATTTTAAGATTCTTGCCTAAATTCGAAATTGGGCATCCCAATTTCGAAATTGGACACGGAACTTTGCCCGATTTCGAAATTGGCCATCCATTTTCGAAATTATGATTCAGTAAGTTCCGTGTGTAATGCAGAACAATTTCTGTTGATCTTTTTCGACGATTTATTGATAATTGAATCATACAACGCCCGAAATGTTGATATTATCTACGGTTTACTGCGAAACTGTCATGCAGAAATATTTCTGTCGATTTATTCTCGTTTTTTCCTCACCGATTTATTAGTAATGAATCGAACAACGACATAATGATTATTTTACGGTTAACTTTGATTTTTGATACTTCCTACGTACTCGTTGCTGCCGCGGATCGATCCAGGATGTATGTGATGGGGTTCGAATTTACAAATAGAGAGGTTCGTTTTCCAAAGTATTACACAATTTTGACCGAATTTCTGCTTGATCAGCTTGTTTGGATGGGTTGGTCGCTTGTTCTGGCCAGCACAGTGGGAAGTATCGGCTTGTTTGGCTGAGTTGGTCACTAGTTCTGGCCAGCAGGGTCGGAAGGATAGGTTTGCTCAGCTTGTTTGGTCGCTTGTTCTGGCCAGCATGGTGGGAAGGATCGGCTTGTTCGGCTGGGTCGGTCACTAGTTCTGGCTAGCATAGTAGGGAGGATCGGCTTGTTCGGCTGTTTTGACAGTTTGGCCTCTACAGCTTATGCAGGGACAAATGCAGGGAAAAATGCTGAATATGGTATTTTTCACAGAAAGGGATTCTCCTGTTTAAATGGTTTTACAATCAGCTCACTATTTAGAGTTAGTTATCTTCAAAGTCTAAACGAAATTAGAACATATCAAATTAATTAACATAAGTATGCAGATCTATGGTAGATCACATGTATTTAGCAGATGAAAAGCTTCACAATAAATCTTGTTTGCTTTAAAAGAACCATTTCTAAAATGTCGATATTTAACTTTAAGTAAGTGAAACCATTTTAATTTCGGTGGTTAGAAAGCCCAAAGCAATGGATCTAATTCAGGCTCCGAAAAAATATGGAACTGCAACTTTTTGAATAAATAAATGAAATCGAGTGTAGATATGATTTTTATGGCAATATTATCTATAAATTTGATGTCCTGCTGAACGTGTAAACGAATTGATAAAAGCAGAGACATATAATATAATGTTTATCTATGTCTCTGATAAAAGATAAGGTGCGAATTGCTTAGGGTACGAATCAACTTCCGCGCAAACGGAAGAAGAATGTTCCGTATGTTCTGTTCGGTACGGAACTTTAGCTGTTCTGTACCGAACTTTTATTGGACTAAAAACGGCTTAAAATAATTTTGTAAGTGCTAACTGTGATACCTCCCTAAAAAACGGATATTTTGAAGATGAGTTCTGCACAGAAAATGGCCCGATATACCATAAACTAATTATAAATAAGCTATTTCGCCGAGTTTCGAAATTAGGCAAATGAGTTCTGCAGGGATTTGCCGAATTTCGAAAATAGGCAAAAACGAAAATCGGCACAATATCCACAGCAGCTTTTTGTCGTCGTAGGTTATGACGCAAAGCTGATATTAAATGTTCAAGTAGTGGAAATATATATTCCAGATGCTTGATTACCACGTGAATGCGACTTGTTTCTTTTTGACAAAAATATTGATGTAGGAAAGAAATAAAGGATTTTTGTCAACATGCATACTAAAACTAGATAAGTCAGGGAAGATCGATGTACAAATTATGTGGATAAGATGACAAAGCATACGTCGACATGACATATTTTAAAATAATGATGCACTAACTTATGTCGGAAAGATTAGTTTACGTAGACAACCGGTAGAGTTAATTTTCTTTTGTTATCATGACAAGTCGACTTACCTGAAGTCGACTTTATCATTTTATCAGGGTGTACCATATGCGTTTCCATAACGTTTCAGCATCTGTAAGAGAAATAATATTGTGGTCGCTTTTTGTGATCATATATGTGTCAAACGACAAAGAAACATCTATTGAATGGAAAAGATCAAGTGAACAAAGACAGTTCAAAGAGGAGATATAATTGTTTGAGTGCAATAGGTCTGCGAACATCAAGATGCCCATAATCATTTGTCATCATTATATGCTTTACATCACACAATGCCAATAGTTTATAGTTTTGGCATAATTATTCCTGAAGGCACAATATAGATAGATTGATTTACTAGATTTATGCACTGGTATTTGAAATGGGACTATTTGACGATTTCAGCAATGAGCCAACTACGGTCGTAGGGGCCTACTGCTCTAACTGGTCTATCAGGTTTGAGCAACTAAATAAAATGCTATATGGGTACCTTTTACGGATTTTGGCTGAAATAAAACATGCCAGAGCATATGATGAGAGAGCTTACAAATTTGAGTAGTATAGGTGTTTCGTTCTGTCTATGAACGTGCAGAAGTCCCAAGTCATTTATCATCATTACATGTTCCACATCACACACAATGGTGTTATGTTTCAGTATCTGTGAGAGAAATGTGTGTCCCATCACGATAAAAGGGACATTCTGGTACTTTTTAACATCACAGACTGTCTAGGATCGAAAATTTTCACTCTGAGATAATTGTCTGAATTTAGAATGTTGGTTTCACCTTACTATATGTCCATTTTAAAGTTTCTTTAAAAAAAGTTTCTATTTAAAGTCTATTTTTACTCACGTATTCAACCGACTTTACACTTTAACCCACGATCACTGAGTCTCAAGTCAGCTGTTAACAGTCGGCGCCTTCGGCAGCCACAGCCCTTTGGCTTTCAACTCTCCCGTTTACCCATTTAAACACCTAGGTGAAGAGGAGCAACGTGTGGTAAGTTTTTTGCTCAGAAAAAATCCCGTGTCACTGGCGGGATTTGAATCCAGGATCTCTCGATCCCAAAGCCCGCGTCTTACCATTAGACCACGGCGCCCCACAAATACGACGTCTTGATGATCTCTGCTGGGTCCGACCCGTTTCTCAAAATTTGGATTCATGGACTTCGCAGAAGCCCCCACCCCACCCCATTTAGCTAGACGGGACACATTTGATTTGATTGGTTGTTATTTCTGTTCTTAAGGTAGAATACCCATAATGTCGCCATTTTGAGATTCATAAAACATCGGCTTTTTTTTCAAAGCGGCTACGTTACGTATCTGAACGTGTTCGGGGATAATTGTATCATGTTTCGGTACAAGGGCGGATCCAGGATTTTTTCCAGGGGGGTCCAAGCCCAAGATTTTTTCAAGGGGGGTGGGGGGGGGGGGTTCCAAGCCCAAATTATGGCTTAAAATGTAATAAACATGTGACGTTACACTAAATTCATATAGTCATAATTTAATTTTCGGTCAATGCCAGGGGGGTCCGGACCCTCCCCCTCCCCCCCCTCTAGATCCGCCCATGCGGTATATTGCGGGAATTGTGGTTTGAGGTAAATTAATTTTATGCGTTGAATGTCAAGCGCCTAAAAGTTGGGAAATGCATCTGTGTTAAGTAAGTAGGTAAGAGTTAAGTATACTCTTTAGCCTGTTTAACATATTCGTTCCCAAACAACATAAGTAATAGGGGACTTCAATTGGAATGTTGATACAGAAGAAAACAGTAAATGAAATTATCTGTACTAGTTCTTCGCGCCAAAAGCTTAGACTGATCAACTAAATGTTCGTAATTCCAATAATTCATACAATTTGACTGATAGATGTGAATTTTGGCTTGGCAATAAAGTCAGAAATTTGGAAGTATTGTAAAGCACCTTTGTAATCAAGAAACACGTTTTCCTTGTTCTTTTATTGGGATGTCATTGTAAGACATTGTGTTTGGAAATAAATCCTTTTACAAAACAGTATCGATGGATTTTTTTTCACAGACCATTGACACAATGAAAGAAAATTTTGATAACCATCATCTCCTTTTTCTCAAATGACTTCTATATGCTATAAATTATCGATTCTAATTGTATACAGTTATTTAATTAATGTGACCTTTTAAAACTTTCACCAGCTTTAAAGTGACATTTCATTTTTTTTCATAAAGTTTACTTTTATTTTTATCTGAAAGAGCATAATATTGATTAATTCCAATCCAAACGAATGATCAGTTTACCAGAAATAGATCTTTTTGTGTTAAAATTAATCAAAATGATGTGGACAACAGTTCAGATTGACATGGAATTTGTCATTTCTGTCTCAACTTTAAAGGCGTACTGTACGCTTAAAAGCAACAACTTGAAAATCTGATAGCATTTATGTGTATTGGCATCAAGATATATTTGAAAAAAAAAAATGAAATTGCAATGTTACGTCTCTTTAAATTGTCTTAACAAACGAAACCGTTTTCCTTGCCTTTCAAATATTTTCTTACTCGGATGGACCAACAATTTAGTTTCTCATTTTCCTTTGAACATTTCAATCCTGTAATTGCCCTTTGCAAACAGACGTAAACATCGATCCAAAATGATTTAATACATTTATATTGAAATGTCATTCTTTTATATATTGAGTATTGACTATCTTGATCTAGCTGTTCGTGACAAAACTGATGAACAGTTTTATTGTTGACAAAATAAACGTTACATAGGGTTGATATATAGCCAAGGAAACGCTACAGAATGGCTGAAAAAAAAGTCAAATGGCAATGAATTTTGTGCTAAAAATAGATTGGGTTTACCAGTATGTATTAATAAAGCGTCGGTGTTGTTATACAATCTCGTAACTACGTTATGACAACACCTACGAAATACTATTGTTTGTCCGAAATTACGTCGCAGTTAACTGGATAAAATGTGTCCCTGTTCTGCTGATGCAGTGCTACAAATAAGTGAGGTGAAGACAGTCTCGCTTTGTTATTTCAGTTTCAAACCCTAAGTCGTGCGTACCCATTTGCATAGTCTCGACTCAGGGTTTGGTGAACAATGAATAAAATACTTCATTTTGAAAACCCATCGTCCCTTCTTATCTGTAGTTCTGCTGAAATTCCACTGATGCATAAATAATGTGGTCAGACAATGAGCTTCGGTAAATGAGAACCATAATCTAATTCGTCGAGAGCTGCTCGAAATAGATACCTTATTTGGGAGAAAACGACACTAAATATTCTTATTTTGCTTATGTCTATCATATCGATATACCAAAATGCCTTCTTCCTAGCTTATCAAGTAGCCGATGAGATGGCCCCTGGATTTCCCATGATGCAAACTTAATGATCAACATCATTTTGCAGTCGAGATTGAAGTCACTAAACCTTTAGAAGATTGCCTGTCTGTCACAGCTACTAAGAGATCTTCTGTGGGGATCGACATAACTCGCTTAGTAAAAGGTCATATTTGATTCTGCATTGTAAATGAGCTTACGACTTTTAGCTACACCTCTTTTCAATTATCAATTGATCATTCAAATATTCTTAGAAAAGAACGAATTGCAGACGATAAACAACATACCTTCTGCCTCACTGTTTCAGAGGTAGAATATAGCCATTTTGTCGATCGCACTTTCTGTCAAATTGGATCAGCCTAAACTTTCTGGATAAGGGTAAATAAATAATGTGATCAGACAGAGTGATTCGGTAAATGAGAACAATAATCTAATACGACGAAAGCTACTGGAAATAGATTATTATGTTACAAAATATGTTTTGTTCAGATATTGTCATTCAAATATAGAGGGCACAAAATCCGAGATTTCTATGATGAAATTCGCTCATTGAAATATTGATGTCGCTCATTTCATGTAGCCTAAACTCGGATTAGAGGGCACCAAGTTGTTGTCAGTTGATGTGCTTGTTACGCGCTCGATTGGTAAGAATGTCCCCTTTTGAATCAGGAGTTCTAATATTAATTTGTTACCCGATAGAATCCAGTAATGTTGCGTTAAAACAGAGTCCACGGTGTATAATCACGTGACCCAGAATTTCCGATAATCTTTTTTTAAAACTTGACCAATTTGAATTCGATTTGAAGCAGAGAAGGTGGGAAAATGCCAGGAATAAGCTGGACGTGTTGGATTTTTGAAAAATCAACTGATAAAAACTGTTATTGAAGATAACCCAAAATTTTGGTTTATCTTCAATAACTTTTTTATCAGATGATTTTTCAAAAATCAACCACGTCCATTTAATGCGTGACGTCTGTCCACATTCTCTGCTTCAAACCGAATTCAAATCGGTCCGGTGTTAACAAAATTATTGAAGATTTTCTGAAATTGTTGCATCACGTGATTATACACCGTGGAGTCGTCAATTGGAAAACATCCGTCAGGTACTAAACTCTTAACCCTTTCCCAGATAGATAATGGGGTAGTCCAATTTGAAAACTGTTGAATTGCACAAGCGGGGTCATGCCGGGTTAGTCCATATGGATCTCGGTATCGATACATGTACTAGATAACCCGTTTCCAATTAAAACATTCTCGCTATCAATACTAGCCACGCAATTTTGACTTATTATAATAACCGCTATAACCAAAGTCAGTTCGGTGTTACCCGAATTTCTAAATAGCACCAACAGGCCATCAACAACGACAATTAGCAACTTAGAAGAAAGGAGCTCAAAGCAGGTACTTTCGGTTTGCGTTATAATTTTTGTCAACATGTTCCAGGCATGTATGTGTATGTTCAGAATAAACATAGTTTTTGCGGCTATACTTTGAATTCGAATTTTTTATTTACATCCCTCAGTGGATAGATTCGTTCATATGGAATGAATCTCTTTGCAAGTGACATGAAGTTATTTTTAGAATATTTTGCTACCAGTATCTCTTTCGACCCCATAAATGCCATATGAACTTGCCCTACATGTGCAGATGCCCCGAGTTAATTCTGCTGTACTGTACACAGGCCCATATGCCCCACAGTTGGCTTAAAGTACCACATTGTATTCAGACGCTGGTCCGGAGATGGGCTTGAGCCCCCCCCCCACCCCACCCCATAAGATTGCTTACTATGGGCATCCTTTATTTTTGTGAGCAGTGTATAATAATTATCGTGTGAGCGTGTAAAGCTGACTTCATTATGCCTTGTATCATTATGTCCCGTTTATTATATTAGTTTCTCTTAACTTGTCAAGTAATTCCACACAATGCATCCCTGGAGATACGAGGGCTTTTTGTGCTCATGGCAATCATTAATTAATTCCAGCCCTCGTGACAAAATTATACGCTACAAGTACTTCAAATCTAAGCTGACCAAATCATGTTTCTTTTCATTACGAAACAAGAGCCGTCAGAGACGGACTATGCTCACCGAAGAAGGCATTGCCAAAAAAATGCATGCCATTAATAATGGAAAAAAAAATTTCTTATTGATTGCTACTATAGGTTCCCTATTACGTCTCCTACAAATCAAAAGTTGTGGCCAATGTTAGTTTGTTGCTGAGACACGGAGAGCTAACGTAAGTAAAGCTAAAGGCTTTTCCATGAAATATTTTATGCCTAATTTTCAAATACATGTAGTTTACAGTCAATGGCATCTGATTTGTTTCTCAAATATGAAATTTCGTCAAATTCTTATTCTGAAATTAGAGAAAAACTGTATTTCACCTCAAGCCCCCTTAACCCCTGACGAGGCCTCAAATCCAAAAACCGAGAAAATGATCCGGCATATATCATAGAAAGTTGACATGGTGATTTTCATTAGATTTTGCACAAACGTTATGGAAAAATCGCTTCGGACGGACGTGCGGATCACTGGTGGGGAACTCGGCCAAAGCGAGGGACGTTTTTTCGCGAACTATGTATTCCGTTGGCGTTGTTATAAAATGTCGTAACTACAGCTTTATCGAAGCCGTAGTTACGAGATTTTATGGCCTAACAACACCGACAGTTTGTCAATACAAAACGGTAAACTCGGTCTGTTTTTAGAACAAGTTCAATGTCATTAGAAAAATATCTATAAACTCTCATTTAAACGCAAAATATCTATACCTTGTTGTAGCAAAAACTGTTATAGTTCACCACCAGTGCGGATGGACGGACAGACAAAGCGGCGGCTATATGCTCTCCCTTCGGTGAGCATAAATGAGTGAGCATAAGTGAGCTGGAATACTGAGTTTGCTCATTTGGTCATGTGAAATTTGAACATCAACATTATCCTTATTATAATTATTATGAACGCTTTCGTATACATTTCGTATACCACTCTAAACGTCGTAATACAAATATACCTTAAACCATTCCCAATTTATATCTGGTTTTGATGTCCGTAGTAGAGTAAGTGCATGTGAACACATTGAGGAATAATCAGCATTTTCTTCTTTTGGTTCAATATTTTTTGCTACTAGTATTATACCATTCCAAACTCTACCAAACATCCATGTTATAGAATGCAGCATCTTTCAATTTGGACTACGCTGAAATTTACCCGTTTTGGGAAAGGTTTAAGATATCATTAACAAACGCTGTGGCCTACATCTGTACAACACGAATACCACGATATTGTTGCTTTTCATCGAAAACATCGTAGCTGCAGCTTAAAAAGCTGCAGTTACGAGGTTTTTGATGAAAAGCGACAAGTTAACGCCCTCACAAAGTCGTAATTATTTCCACAGAAACTGCTTCAGTCAGCCATCAATGTCCATCCAAGATTCTCCGTTAATACGATTGTCCCATTAAATTGTCTAGCAAACAATTTATCGCTAAAAGGTGATCTATCATAACGCTCTCTTCTGGTATTATTCTTAAGATGTTGACATAATACCTAATGCTTTTATTTTGGAGTTCTAGTTCTATGCCTACTGATGGGAGAATGTCTTTTATCCAGCGAAATTACTTTCAGTTACTGGATATAATATATTAACGGGGAAAAGTATCTGTATATTCATAAAAAGCAAAAAAAGAAAAAGAAACAATATACAACGCTCATCTTTTGCATGTTTTCTTAAAAGATGAACGAGTCTTTCGTTTTAATATTTCAGGTGAACGAGCGTACATAGGTCGGGCTTCCTACTTGATTTTTTGCAGGTCAAAAATAGTCGGCTGGATCAAATAGACAATTTATCGTGATACGATGATACAATGATCGGGTAGAAGGTCGACCTGACTGAGAGTCAATCGTCTCTGAAGAATGAGTGTGATCGGGTTGGTCGTGGAATTTAAGCAATCGAGTCGATTGAGTTAATTTGATTGGCAGTGGGAACCAATTATGAGGATGGAGATGGGAAGGATTGCAGCTTAGTAATACTATTTAGTGTTCGTCCTAGTTTTTGGACAAATGAAATTGCCGTATATTTGAAAATTTCGGCGCTATATTTCAAATAAACGCACTGCCGGTGGTCAGTTTATGTCACGGATATACATAGCCACGCCCCCGTTTCCTGTGCAGTTATGAAAAATGATGTAATTTTTTGGAAAATGATGTAATTTGGGGAAAATGATGTAATTCCAGTAAGATCTGCTTGATAGCAGCTCCAGTCGGAGGCGTGGTTTGACAAATGACAGTAGAAGCGTATGTTTTCATTGGTTGTCGAGCACTAAGTCAGATAGAGTCTGTATAGTAGATTCTACGCGACATAAACGTTCAAAGGCTGCGCCTTTTGAATGTTTATATCGCGTAGAATCTACTATACAGCCTCTATCTAATACATAATCCCAATCCTATCTTATACGACAAATTTATCAAAATGACACATAGGCACTTTCTTTATCCGATTATTGTTAGAATAGGAAATTAATTAAAACCAATTTCGTGTTCCTGTTAATCACCCCGACACGTTTAATTGGAAGTAAGATAGATTTGTATCTCGTAGCCTACAAGACGCAGAAAATTTTGCCAAGTCGCGTTTACCTATTTCACTGGTGGTGAACTCGGCCAAAGCGAGGAACGTTTTTTTCGCGAACATTGTATTCCGTCGTTGTTGTTATAAAATCTCGTAACTACGGCTTAGATAAAGCCGTAGTTAAGAGATTTTAAAACAACGCCGATGGTTTTTCAATACATAACGGTGAACCCGGTCTATTTTTAAACCAAATTCATTGCAGTTAGAGTTAAAAATCTTTAAGCTCACATTTAAACGCAAAATATCTATACCTTGTTGTAGCGAAAAACGTCCCTCGCTTTGGCCGAGTTCACTACCGGTGTATTTATCATTTCTCAAAAAAGTAAACTTTCCAATTATTAACCCATTCCCGCACATTTACTCTTTTTTTATTCCGCTACAGAAAAGGGCTTTGGAAAACATTGTGGAAAATGAAGAAATTGTCTTTATAAAGATCTTATCAAATAATAAGACGGGTCGTGATCATTCTGTGCGTAAATATGTACTGGCTGATCTAGATCCATTTTGTGCTCAAATGCCATTTTCCAGATTCCGGCTCAATCGTATGTTTAACAAGCACATTCATACAAACGCACTGAAACATAAATGATAGACTGGCTCCCATCTGACTGATCTGGTATTTCAAAACAGATACATTTGTATGTAGTAACACATGTGTAGACATTACACTTCTCATATTTTCCACACTGCCATACTCTCTGTAAATATGGATGAGTCTCTAACTAGAAGGGGGGGGGGGTAATCTGAGCTAATAAATTAGGAATGCAAGAGTTCAGTTACTGTTACTTTGGTATTCAAATACACGTACTCACGGCCTGGGATCAGGCTATAAAAATGCGTGTATGGGTGTATTTATACAAATGTGTCACAAATACAATGAATAGTTTTAAAAACGTACGATTTTTAAATTATTATTGCAGGTTGAATTGTTCAAAATAGTTCTCTCTCTTTTTTTTTCTTTTGTAATCGAAGAAAACTTTTTAAATAAGGCCTGATTTACATGGACAAATTGGGTAAAATGTCACTTCAAATTTCAAATTATAGCCAAAGAATACAAATACTGTCAAATTCTAATCTCATTTTAATAAAGAAATCCCCCAAAATTGTCATTTTAATATAGATTTTGTTCGGTCTTTTATTCCAATTAGATTCAAAATTCCGTAACTTTTCAAATACATGTACGGTATAGATCTACTCGTACATTAATTACCGATATTTGTAGGTCATATTAGTGACGAACGTGACCCTTTATAACGGATGACATATTTTTCGCATATTTTAGGCCTCTGGGCCATTATATTAAATATTATACAATCATTTTATAAAGTAGACCTATGCTACCCAGGTACATTTATACCAATACCCACACAAATTCTGTTTCTTAAATGTATAGACATGCTCATGCACAGGATTCAAACAAGATGTTTAGTTTTTTAAAAGTGCAATGAATTCAATGAAAGATATTATAGACAGAAACCTCCAATAATTTTGGATTTCCTCTTTTTGTCAACATTCGTTCCTAATTCTTTGGTATAAGATTATAACCCCTTTTTATCAATGTAGAATAAGATTTTTGAAGAAAAAGGGTGTTATATTTAAGACAAAATATGGAAACAATTTATACTCAATTTCAAAATTTTGTCTCATCAATCCCCACGTGCCTAGTTCGTGTATTGTCACCCCAAACACGAATTTAACGCGCATTTGTCCCGCGAAACTGAGTGTTTCTTAATTGATTGGTTTCTGAGGAGGAATATCTTGGATTTCTAGTTCCCTTGGAGATAAATCTCTCTAGCTATGATAATGTTTTACTTGTCGACCAAAGATACTCGTTTGGTTTGTTTTGATTAGAAGTTCTTTAACCATTACCAAACAACAAAATGTTAGACTTGTCCAAATTCAAAGATGTTGCAGACGACAATTTAATGTTAAGGAAACTTAAAATTTTTTGGTCATTTTTCTTAGAAAACATTGTGGGAAATGAAGAAATTGCTTGTCACAAGCAATTTCTTCTTTTTCCATGATGTTTTTCAGAGTTTTTTTTTCTTATTTGATGTCAAAAGGCGTCAATGTATGTTAATTGGGTTAACCATTACCATGCATTGAATCTTTCTGACTCCCTTAACCCTTTCCCAAACAAAACCTGGTTTTAACGTCCACAAAGGCTAGAAAAACATTGATGCAAAAGAAGCAAATGCTGATAAACAGCATTTTCGATAATCAGCATTAATATTTTTTCTCCTCTCGCATTAATATTTTCGTGATTACATTATATTTATTTTACACAAAGACAGTCCTTAATCCATGATTATGATCTGTAGTAGCCTATGAATTAGACCACCCTAAATTGCTTGTGACAAGCAAATTTCTTCATTTCCAACAATGTTTTCTACCTAAAAATACCAAAAATATAAACTTTTATTCACTTGAAATTGTCATTGGCTGATTGGCATCATCTTTGAATTTGGAACAGTCAAGAATTTTGCTGGGCATGTGGGAAAAAGACGTCGCCCTATTATTTGTACTAGCTCTTCGTGACAAAAGTGATAATGATTAACCCATTACCAAACGACAAAATTTTAGACTAGTCCAAATTCAAAGATGATGCAGACGACAATTTCAAGTGAATGACATTTTGATTTTTTTTTGTCTTTTTGCATAGAAAACATTGCGGTAAATGAAGAAATTGCTTGTCACAAGCAATTTCTTCATTTTCAACGATGTTTTCCAAAGCCATTATCTTGTGTGGAGTCAAAATGAGTCTCTGTGTGGTAAAGGGATAAAGGCTACGAACTGGACAAAGTCAAAAGCGGCAATCCCTGTCAAAGCTGAGAACATTCGTGCAAAGTACAAACATTTTTTTAAGAAAATATATCGCGGCATTCGAAAGAAAACAATCTGGAAAAAAATACTTTGCACGAATGATCTCAGCTTTGACAGGGGTTTGAAGGAAGATCTTGGTATCAAAATGAACCGGAGAGTATGGCGTATCGAATGGTAGGCCTACGTATCTCAATATTGAGAGTTTTAAGTATTTGATGTAAAATTTGAGAAAAATGTGTACTTCTATACCGAGTGATTTTATATACAAATGTTAGGAAAGCATATCATAACAAATTCACCTGATTGTCGCCTGTGATAGTAATCGCACTAGCAGTGCCTTGTCCAAATCCGGGGCCTTTTGGTTGGGAACGTCAAAAGCCTTGTTTGGGAAAGGCCTAAAGAAATAAAAGCCATTGTGATTTCTTTTCTTGCTCCTGACTATCTTTTTAACTGTTTCTGATTTTCGTTAGATCTATATTTTTGAAAAGAGCTTCTTTTCTGACGTACGCATGTAGCCCCCACCCCCACCCGAAAAAAAGTTTAGAGGGGAAAACGTATTTCGCACGACATGGTGAATAGTACGTTACCCGGAAGTAAGGTGTCGCCACGAAAATAAATTATTCTGCCAAAAATACGTTTTAACCTCTTTTCTTTTCAAAATGGTAAGTGCCTTTTGGACAGGAAAGTCCATACCACTTAAATCTACAGTTTTTGCTGTCTTAAAGCGCGATACTTTGCTTAAAACAAGGCAAAAAATCAACCTTGATTTTAACGATTTCACTAGTACTCGGATAGATAGCTTTTCGGATACACTGAAAGTAATTAGTCATTTATTTAAGGTTTATGTGCAAAAGTCTATATAGATTCAAAATATTTTATTTATCATTCTTTCCCACAACGATCGTTCAATGGAATGCACTGCCACCAGATGTTGTGCTGGCAGGGGACCTGAACCAGTTCAGGTCCTCTGTCAGCACCATCTCACACCTAAAACCTTAAGCGCTGCAGCTGTGTTTTTATCATTTTATCTTATCACCCTTCCTTTAACAAAGTCATCACTCATTTATCATCATCATCCCTTTTATTTCTTAACTTTTCTTATTCTATTTTAACTCTTATTCCTCTGTCACATCAACGACCTCCCAGACAGAGTAAAGTCAAAAGTACGCTTATTCGCGGATGATTGTCTCCTATACAGAACCATAAATTCATACAAAGACCAAATCACTCTACAAGAAGACCTAAAAAATTTAGAAAACTGGGCAAAAGACTGGGGTATGCGTTTCAACGCCAAAAAATGCTACATCCTAAGCATAAAGAAAAAAATCTCAAAATTCTACACCTTAAATGATCACATTTTGGAAGAAGTTGAAAACAATCCATATTTGGGGCTACAAATATCATCAGACCTTAAATGGGGCACCCATATTAACAAAGTAACCAAAAAAGCCAGCTCAACACTCGGATTCCTATGCAGAAATCTAAAACACTGCACAGAAAACTGTAAAAAAGTAGCCTATGTCTCCATGGTTAGATCAATAATGGATTACGGAGCCATCATCTGGGACCCTTATCTCCAAAAAGACATAGACAGCCTTGAAAGAATCTAAAACCGAGCAATAAGATTCATAAAAAACGACTACAAATCCAGAGAAGAAGGCAGCATCTCAAAAATGGCAAAAGAACTTGAACTACCCAGCCTGGAATCGAGAAGAAAAGACCAAAGACTAATCATGATGTTTAAGGTGCAGGGTTTTCCCTGAGCATCAGAATTTGGGGGTCATTGTGACCCCGTTGCCTTCAAAGTTAGGGGTCATTTCTTCTATTTTGTGGGCCAAATGCCCTAGAACTCAAGTATTGTACTAAAATCTGGATTTTAAAACTTGCGTCATTAATGTCCCTCAGGTAAATTTCTAAGGTGTCATTTGTTTTGAAATTGCGACAATGACACATGATTTGTGCGTCATGGAAAACCCTGAAGGTGGTTGAGGGGTTGGTACCGGGGCTACCACCGTCGCAATTTCTGAAAGCATCCAGACCCTCAGCAAAATAAAGTTAAAAACATTTACTGACTGTGAAACTTCGAATGTGTTAAGCTCTCAGATCAAACAGAACTCAAAAAGTTGCGAACCAATTCATGCTAACACAAGTCAATACAAAAACTCTTTCTTCGTCCAAACGATCATCAACTGGAACAAACTAGAAGAAGACATAGTCAACTCCAAAAACGTCGAGGCATTCAAAACAGCCCTCGGCCAGTCCAGCCAGTAACACCAGGCTGCACTCCCTCACTGTTGCGTTAAAGCCAGAATTGGATACAGCAACGTATATATACAGATACAGAATTTGGCACAGACGCGCAGCTGCTCAAAGTTACCCGCGAGGGTGTGTAGCAGTATATGAAGATAGATAGATAGATAAAGGCATATCCTTCATTTGATATTTTATTATGCTCCCCGAAAAAATTGCGGGGGAGCATATAGTCGCCTAGCTGCGATATCGTAGCCACAAACTTGATGATGGGTATTGGAAACCCAGATCAAGATTTAAAAAGGTTTCGGTTACATTATTACAACTAATAGTCGCCATGCCGTCCGTCCGTCCACAGCCAGATCTCGGCAACCCTTGGATCAAATTCAATGAAACTTCACATGTGAACTCCCTGGGATAATCCCTAGGGTTTTTTTTTCTCCGTTTCTTGATTTGAGGCTGCGTCATGGTAAAATGGGCCTTAACCCTTTCCCAAACGACAAAATATTAGGGTGGTCCAATTTGGAAGGCCATGTGGACAACAAAATGGATGAAATTACAGACATGATTTCTGTGCAAAATAGCACAGAAAATATTGAGGCAAAAGGAGAAACTGCTGGTTATCAGCAGTTTCTTCTTTTGTCTCAATGTTTTCCCAAGCCTATTCAATTAGGTATGTCAAAACCAGGTGTTGTTTAGGAAAGGGTTAATGTAAAAATTAGTTTTTCTCTAATTTCTCTGTATCTAATGGGCAGATTTTATTGAAATTTTGTACTTATGTGATAAATGAGATGTTCTAGACCATACTCTATAAATAATGTGTGTACAAAAAAATCTGTCATGGGAAAAGGGGGCTTAATGTATGATATTTTTTATTTTGTGACAAACAATTATTCGGGGAGCATAATCCGTCTGTGACGGCTCTTGTTAGAACAGCTATATCCATAATCAATTAAAAAAATGGATTTATAACTGAATTGTTTCAGATGCAATTTATGCTACTGTTCAGTCGTCAAGGCAAACTTCGGCTACAGAAATGGTATGTTGCGCACACAGACAAAGTAAAGAAGAAGTACACAAGAGAATTGGTTGCCATGGTACTCTCACGAAAACCAAAGATGTGCAGTTTCCTAGAGTGGAAAGATTTAAAAGTTGTTTATAAAAGGTGTAGTAGCCTGACGTCCCGTAGTTTCGATAGCCTTATCTAAAACCATGTGAATGCATATTTACAAACGGATTTTATAAAATTCTGACCATCTCAATAGATTCATGAACTAAATTTCTAAACAAAAAATTTTGATAACGACAAATTTGTAAAGAGACTAACAAATATATTGGCCAGAATATTCAAAGCATGTCATCATGCGGCGTCATGGTGAGGCTCTCGTCATTACGATATAGGGCTTTGCTTTTGTTGCTATAAAAAACACTAGGTTGACCTTATAACAATCGCACTTTTTTTTATTGGACTCGCTCAAATGTGGAGAAAATCAGGTGTCTTGAAAACTTCTAGGACTGAAAGATGCTTGCTTAAGGTTGAATGATTTCTACCCTGACCTTGATTTTCTAGTTTCTGTTTTGTTTTGCCAAAAAATATTATTTTTCAGTGTAAAAATCAGTTGTCTCCATATTTCTTTGACCAAAGACTTTGTTGGTAGCAAAAGTATTTAGATGCACATGTACTCAGATTGTAAGCAAAAGTTTATGAAAATCACAAGGCTATCGAAACCATGGAACTTATCGAAAGCATGAGAGGAAAGGCTATATGAGTTTATTTTAAATATTTAAGTCTTATTTTTATGTCTGTCTGTCCAATTTATCATAAAAACTTAACATGTCATTATCAAGAGTAATGGTGTTTCACAAATACATCTTGTTTTCTTGAAAGTTTTTCTTTTGTGCAGTCTTCGCGAAAGCGCCGGACCGCCGGTCATTGACCGGCAAATTCAAGGGGGTCCGGCAAAATTTAGAGTTGACCGGTCCAAATGTCCGACGTATTTAATTCTGAAGAATCTTATGATAAAAGTCTAAATACCTTTTTCTAGTCCAATTAATTTCATATCACAAATTAAAGATCACTATCCTGAAGTAAACTGTAGCTGATTGAAGCCAAGAATATGACCAAAGTCCTGTACCAGTAAAAATCAATAATTTACAGGCATGGGTAACTTTACTTAGCATAAATTATAACACTTTACTTGAAATGTAGACATTTTTTATCCCTTTCCCCACAGAAATTACACAGATAAAAAAGTTTTTGTTTATTGAAAAAGACAATTTATTTTTTTGTTATTATTCTCCTTTCCTCCAAATATTTGAATTAGAAGGTTTCCCTTTTAAATAATCACACTTTTGCATACCATTTAACCCTTTTCCATATGCTTTTTTCAGATCCAAATCAAATTTCCAAATTCAAAGCAGAAGCATGTATTAGAAAATCAATGCTCCAAAATATAGAAATATTTATGTAATGTAGCATAACAGATTGACAACAAATGAGAAAAAAGGAGAAATTTAGGTTTTAAGCATTTCCTGTTTCTCTCCTATGCTTTATTTATTTATTAGACTGTTATTTCAGGTTTATTTTCCATTTTACTCCATATGTCCGGTCCGGCCAAAATTAGTTCGGTCCGGCCAAAATTTCAAACTGCCTGTCCGGATGTCAGGCACTTTTTTCTCAATTTCGCGAAGACTGTTTGTGACTGCTTGAAAATATCACTTTTGCATTTTTTTGTTCTTATTGGAAGTTTCCATTCCTTATTCAAACCATTGTGATCATGTAAGTACTTTATTGAAATGTTTCAAAAAGATAATACTAAGACAGTTTGAACATTGATACCAGATTTAGATTTATGATTTGGAAATCACTCTCTTGAATTTTAAGTTATGTGAAGATTACATATATGGCTAAAAAAGCTACACTTAACCCTTTCCCAAACGACAAAATTTAAGGGTGATCTACTTCAAAAACTGCCTCAAATGACA
Source organism: Fragum sueziense (assembly GCA_963680895.1). Lineage (NCBI taxonomy): Eukaryota > Metazoa > Mollusca > Bivalvia > Cardiida > Cardiidae > Fragum > Fragum sueziense. The sequence goes on along the minus strand of OY804607.1, from coordinate 40,024,482 downwards.
AAATGGATTTTATTAAAGATAGAATTTGTGATAAATATGGCACAGAAAATTTTGAGACAAAAGGAGAAACTGCTGGTTATCAGCAGTTTCTTCTTTTGTTTCAATGTTTTCCCAAGCCTGTTCTATTAGGGACGTCAAATCCATTTCAAATTTAGGAAAGGGTTAAGAAAGTAATCCCCGAAAAATAAATAATTTGATATTTTTCTTTTACACAGATATGCTAGTTTATATTTTTGCTGTGCAATAGAATATGAAGATAATGAGTTATTAACATTGGAGATCATTCATCGATATGTAGAGTTGCTCGATAAATATTTTGGAAGCGTAAGTATTGTGTACTGGTCCTGTATGGGTCTTAGTTATTGGTGGATTGTTCCCTACATAAAGACTTTTTAGCTCACCTGAGCACAAAGTGCTCAAGGTGAGCTATTGTGATCACTTTTTGTCCGTCGTCCGTCTGTCTGTCTGTCTGTCTGTCTGTCCGTCCGTCCGTCCACAATTTCGAGTTTACACTCTAGCATCTACAAATATAAGCCAATCTTGACCAAACTTAATCAAAACATGTATGGCCATAAGATCTCGGATGAGTTCGATTATGGGTCAGATCCAACCAGAAAGTCGGGAGTTATCTGCCCTTAAATGCGAAAAATATCTAGTTTTGACATTGTTTACACTCCAGCATCTACAATTATTGATCAATCAAGACAAATCATGGACATAATGTTGCAGACCATAAGATCTCGGATTAGTTCGATTTTCAGTCTGATCTGATTAGAAAGACGAGAGTTATGTGCCCTTGAATTTGACAAAATTGCCATTTTCGGCTGTTTTTGACCTTGTTTACTCTCTAGAATCTACAATTATTCATCAATCAAGACAAAACTTGGACACAATGTTTGGGACGATGAGATCTCGGATGTTTCTGATTTTCAGTCTTATCTGATTAGAAAGTAGAGAGTTATGAGCCCTTGAATTTGACAAAATTGCCGTTTTTGACCTTATTTACACTCTAGAATCTACATTTTTTGACCAATCAAGACAAATCTTGGACACAATGTTGGAGACCATAAGATCTTAAATGAGTTTGAATTTCAGCCTGATCTTACCACAAAGTCGAGAGTTATGTGCCCTTGAATTTGATAAAATTGCCGTTTTCGGCTGTTTTCGACCTTGTTTATACTCTAGAATCTACAATTATTGATCAATCAAGACAACAGTTGGACACAATGTTGGGGATCATAAGTTCTGGGATGAGTTTGATTTTCAGTCTGATCTGATGAAAAAGTTGAGAGTTATGTGCCCTTGAATTTGACAAAATTGCTGTTTTCAGCTGTTTTCGATCTTGTTTATACTCCAGAATCTACAATTATTTATCAAACAAGACAAATCTTGGACACAATGTTGAGCACCATAAGATCTTGGATGAGTTCGATTTTCACGTCATTGACCATAAGTTCGTTTTCAGTCTTAAAGTCATAAATATTTATTGAATTGAACAAAAATGTTGCTCATATCATTTTGGTTCAGGTGAGCGATATAGGACCATCATGGTCCTCTTGTTAATTATTGACATTGTTCTTTGGAAGTATAAAAAGCAGGTTTTGTCAGAGGTAAAAGAAGTCACATAGGGTTCTCCACAGAATGTTTTGAAGCCGTAGTGGCATTGGTAAACCTTGAAACACATTGTGTTAAGGCAAATAATTGTGATTAAAAACATAATGGGAAAAGAAGAAATTGCTCAATTTGAGCAATTTCTTCTTTTCCCATAATGTTTTTTTATACAGAATTAGTACATTTTAGTTTACATGAATACACCACTTATCAGTTTTTGACATGAAATAGGCCCTACCTCTAAATGTCTCTCTTTTGTGACCATTTTGAGGAAATTAAGCTGTGGGGTGCTTTTGAATCTGTAGGGGCATAACACTGATTAAGATGAAGCTGTAGTGGGGCCGATACAGCTTATTGGGCTGGGGAGAACACTGTCACGTTCAGAGAAGTGAAATGAATGATTTAGGGCCCAAGATTAATTTTCTGTCTGATTGTCTCTCTCTGTGCAAACATAAACAAGTGAAAAAAAGTTTTCTATCATAATCAGCTGTGTCAACTTCCAATTTGAAAGAAAAGAACACTGCTTTGAAAAGTTCATTTGTAGATACGTAATTTAAGCAGTCAAGTTATAATGAAATGATAATTTCAAAGGCTTTCTTTAATGAAGCTGCACATTGATAAACCGTTCAATGACTTATCATTCAATTTATTAGCAACATTAGCTCGTTCCTGTATGAGAACGCCTTAAGATAAATTCTTTAGAAAACAATGTAAAAAATGAATAAATTGCTTGTGGCAAGCAATTTCTTCATTTTCCACAAAGTTTTCTTGTCAGATGATAATGTAATATTTCATACTGATTCACTTGAAATTGAATTTTAGGCCAGTCTAAAGTATTACCACCTGATCAAAGATTTAACCCTTTCCCAAACGACAAAATTTAAGGGTTGTCCGATTTGAAAACTTCTACAGACGACAAAATTGATGTTGATAAAGATAAGATTTATGCATAATATAGCTCAGAAAATATTGAGACAAAAGGAGAAACTGCTGGTTATCAGCTGTTTCTTCTTTTGTCTCAATATTTTCCCATGCATATTCTATCAGGGACGTCAAAACCAGTTCTTGTTTGGGAAAGGGTTAACTCAAGACAAATTAAAAAACTGTATTGTAGGTATGTGAACTAGACATAATATTCAACTTTGAAAAGGCGTACTTCATGCTTGATGAGCTATTGTTGGGTGGGGAAGTACAGGAGACCAGTAAGAAAAATGTGTTGAAAGCCATCGCAGCACAGGATTTATTACAAGAGGTATTACTGGTCTTTTACCCATGTTATTTTCATAGCTACAAGTATACACGGTGTATAATCATGTGATACAATATTTTCAGAAAATCTTCAATAATTTTGTTAATATGCGACCGATTTGAATTCGGGTTGAACCAGAGAAGGTGGATAGACATCACACATTAGATGGACATGGTTTTTTTTTTAAAAAAATCAAGTCATAAAAAAGTTATTGAAGATAAACCAAAATTTTGGTTTATCTTCAATAACTTTTTTATCAGTTGATTCTACAAAAATCCAACACATCCAGCTTATTTCTGGCATTTTCCCACCTTCTCTGCTTCAAACCGAATTCAAATTGCTCAAGTATTAAAAAAGATATTGAAGATTATCAGAAATTCTGAGTCACTTGATTATACACCGTGAGTATAGCTCATGATAAATGACCTGACTGAGCATCCCTAGCTACAGATATTTTACCCATGATACCTTCATGGCCAGACTGATAGATAAGAGGGGTGAAGACATTCTGTTTTTTGTGCCCTCGCATCGAAAGATTGGGGGCTTATTGTTTTATTTGAGTCTGTCTGTCCATCTGTCTGTCTGTCTGTCAGAAAACTAAACATTGGCCATTTCAGGAGCATTTGTGTTTCCCAAACACATCTTGTTTTACTTCAAATCCAAACCATATGTTGTGGGTACTCATTTGAATCGTCTTGACAAACAGATTCTAGTGAGTACCCACAACATAGGGTTTGATGAATATTTTGTGAAATAACCCTTTCCCAAACAAGACCTGGTTTTGACGTCCCTAATAGAAAAGACTTGGGAAAACTTTGAAACAAAAGAAGAAACTGCTGATAACCAGCAGTTTCTCCGGTTGTCTCATTATTTTCTGTGCCATATTTTACTCAAATTCTATCTTTAATAACAACAATTTTGTTATTTTTGGCAGTTTTTGAAGAGTATCACCCTAAAATTTTGCAGTTTGGGAAAAGGATAATTCATTTAGAAAAGCCACCACTCCTTCTTATGTGTAGCTCTGTATAGCTACAGTTAAGAGTGGGTATACTCCGTTTTTATTCACCTTTCAGGGTGTGCCTAAGTAAAGAGGTTATTCGACGAGTTTACTTTTCGATACATTGGTTGATATAAGAGAAACACGTGCGACACGAGCATGAACACATTTCGAAATTAAAAGAATGTGCGATTGTAAAATGTGTTGTTATAAAACCTCGTAACTACAGCTTGATTCACGCTGTAGTTATAATGTTTTGCAATGATACTGACGATTTACCGCAAATCCAGAAGGCTGTTTCTCCTCAAGGTTAAATGCAATGAACCATTTACTAGGCTCCGCCCTGTCTCCCGAATAAAAACAGAATATAATGGCTTTTAAAAATGCAAAATATTATTCTTTGTTTCTCAAATCATATGTTGTAGGCACTCAATGGAATCGATTCCATTGAGTACCCACAACATAGGGTTTGGATTTGAAATAATAAATTCACAATTGCCTTTACCCTTCTGGTCTGTTGGTTTGTATTTTATCAATTCAGAATTGTAAAACAAATTAGATTAACCCTTTCCCAAACGAAAAAATTTTAGGGTGATCCACTTCAAAAACTGCCACAAATGACAAAATTGATGTTATTAAAGATAGGATATGTGTAAAATATGTCACAGAAAATATTGAGACAAGAGGAGAAACTGCTGGTTATCAGCAGTTTCTTCTTTTGTTTCAATGTTTTCCCAAGCCTTTTCTATAAGGGACATCTAAACCAGGTCTTGTTTGGGAAGGGGTTAAGAGAGCATTATGACCATAGATCTCAGTATTGGTTCTTCGTTTGTCTAAATGTTTTCAGAAGCTTTCATTTGGGAATAAAATAGAAAAGACCAAGAGCAGGAATATTAGAAAAAAACAATTTTAAGATCTTTAACCCGAGTTGCCAAAAATAGATAGAAAATTGCTAGATGGCTGTTTAGAAGTGGTCAAATGAAAAGTAATGACAACTTCAGGATTGAGTATCTCTTGAATTACCTACCAACTTTGCTATTGTGCATAACAAATCAATGGAAAAATACTTTACTGCTCTTTTTGTTTCCTCAATCTTGAATTGTTTCAACCATGTGAATATATCTGAATGTGTCCAAGTCTTAACCCTTTCCCAAACAGTAAAATTTTAGGGTGATCCAGTTCAAAAACTTCCACAAATGACAATATGGAAGTTATTGAAGGTAGAATTCATGTAAAATATGGCAGAGGAAATATTGAGAAAAAAGGAGAAACTGCTGGTTATCAGTAGTTTCTTCTTTTGCCTCAACATTTTCCCAAGCCTATTCTATTAGGGACGTCAAAACAAGGTCTGTTTTCGGAAAGTGTTAAATGAATTCAACAAGTTCTTCTTCAATTTGTCCAGAGTGACTTTGCTTTTGTGGATAAAGTTGTGCTGTTGTCTTTAGCCTTTAGTTAACCCTTTCCCAAACAGACTTTCAAGGTTTTGATGTCCCCGAAGGAGTGAATGTCAGAAAATATTGAAGGAAAAGAGGAAATGCCAATAGTCAGCATTTCCAGGAAATTCCTCCATTTGCTTCAATATATTTTGTGCTATAGTGTACATAAATTCCAGAATGATTTACACCCATTATGTCATCTGCAGCAGCTTTCAATATAGGCCTGTCTAACGTTTTGCTACTTAGGATAGGGTTACTCTTTGCATGGAAATTATATCTTCTATACTTTGCTCCATCCCTCTCCTTTAAACATGCAGCATTTTGTCAATCATTAAAAATTTAATATATGATAACAACTAAAACAGTTTAGGATAAGTTTAAGAAAAAGTCTTTTTTTAAAAAAATGCACACACTAGAAAATATGTTTCGGAAAATTGAATTTTTGTAGTTTCATAAATTTTGATAAACTTGAAAATTGAAATGGACCAAGCCTAGATAGCTGAGTTGGAGTCAGTCTGTTAGAGTATCAAATCAGGGAAATGGGTACAAACCCTGGCTAAGTCAATATCCTTTCTGGCTTTTGACAATAATATGTCTTTCACAAATTGAAGAATTTTGTCTTAGAGGGAAAGATTCTTTGAAAGGGTCTTTATTTTTGTTGTCCAGCTTTGTTTTGTGTTGTTGCTTTCAACTTTTTACCACATTATATTGTTTAAAGCCTACATAATTAATTAAGATAATTGCTCAACGTGATGATAATTGACAGAATTAACCTAACGCCAATCGATAGATCGCTCCGCCCAAAGTAGAATCTAATACAAACAATGGGGACATTGGCATGTCAATTGTTTTGATTGTCAGTCGATAGATCGGTACAATACCACATGCAACGAAGAATTTAAGACAAACAATGGTGATGTGGCATTTTTCTGATCGTCCATTGGCTAATTGACGGTTTTGATTGACAGCTGGCGTTTGGTCAATTTAGTCTGTACATCTGAAAAGATACAAATTGGTCAAAATTGTCAGTTTTGACTTTTCCATACAGTACTTGAATTGCATCTGAATTATCACAAAACTGAAGAAAAACAAATGATTTCCCACCTTTTTGATGGACAAAAGATGTTTATCAGAATAAAAGCAAACACAATTTTATGGAAATTATGAAATTTACAAGGTATAACATATTGATAATTAAATTGATGTTTTTCTGAAAAAAGAAAAATCATTTTGTAGGCCTAACTCTAGAGAAAGTGGAAAACTGTTGATTGATGAACTTGCAAGCCTTTTATTTTGCCTGTATGGAAATTATTTATTATTTCATTATCTATATCCTTTTCCTATACGAGACTTAGTCAATGATGTTGCAGACAAGAAAGTCACCATTTGTTTGAACTATATTATTAGGATGATTTCTTTTCTGAATTCTGACGTTTAATGAAGATCATTGAGACATATACAGTTTGTCTATCACTAATGGATCAATGATATTGTTGGATGAACAGAAGGCAGCATGGATGTTTTGTTAATATGATTTATGTTAAAAAGGACAGAAATCTTGACTTTGGTGTGCCAGTCTTTATCTGATTTGCATGAAAAGTAGAAAATAAAGGATCAGTGCAATATTCAATGGCATAGCTTGCCAAAAATAAAGTATGCAAAACAAATGCCTAATGCATCAGCGGGTATCCCCATACTGCTGGGTGCAGGTCTGGAAAGCACCCTGCAGGAAATTTTTGAAATGAATAGGCATCTAAAATAGCAAATAGCCACCTTGAGCCATGAATGACCATGGTCATTCGTGGCTCCTGGTGGCTATTTGTTATGTTTTACAGACGATTCAGGTGTTTATTTCAAGGCAAACAAAAAGAAAAATATCCACATTTCTCAAGCTTTTTCAATGTGTACGCAATTTTGCATATTTGCATATGGGTTGCTATGCCTATGATATTGCTTGTAGTTCTATAAGAGCATGTTCTAATACCTCTGTTAGAGGAACAGATAAGAGGAGGTAAATGCATTTTAAATTTGGTATTACACGGGTTTTCCTAGCTATTTTGGGAAAAGCAGTCTGGCCTAATTGGGAAATTTTTTAAAGATCTAAATAGCTCATTTTGGGCTAAAAAAAAGTAAGCGAAACACTTGTTTTTCAATGATAAATTAAATATTTTCAATAGATTGGGAAAAAAGGAAGAAAATTTGCTTTGGGAACAGTAACACAGCCTTTTGCTTTGGGAATGCCTCCGGTTTCAGGAGGCACAGAAAGCATAGAAAAAACCCTGTATTACTTATCCAAACCCTATGTTATGGGTACTCATTTGAATCGTCTCGATGAGACGATTCTAATGAGTACCCATAACATTGGGTTTGATGAACATTTAGTGAAATATTTCATTTTGAATCATAGTCATTACTCCCTGTTATCTGTACCTCTGTGACTCTTTGTTTTTATATTTGCAAGGATGAGGCTTTAGAAAGTGCTCTTAAGGACTATGGGCTTACTTAGCGACCGGTTACCATAGCAACACAATTCAAAGCTGGACAATTTATTTTTCGTGGGTACATTTTGCTTCTTTCTGTTTTTGTCTGTATGTGTACTGTTCTTGCTCTTGACAAATTTACGAATCTTAATCATTTAGAATTAGAGAAAGACACACTGTAAAACATTGCTTTGTTAAGATTAAAAACAGAAAAGAATATGTATCTTTCAAATCAAGCAAAGAAATGGTCATTTAAAAAGCCATGTAAGGAGACTTGCTTTTATTTGATGCTGTTATTGTGCCACTGAATATAAGTAAAAGAATATGTTGAACATCATGGCATTATGCCCATTCAATATTTAGTATTTCTAGTATTTGTCAAGAAAAGGAATGCCATTATAATCCTATTCATTACTTATGCATATTGTGCAATAGAATCTAGCAGTAGTGTTTTAGAAAGTTATTTCAGAAAACATTTAGGGTAACCCGTTCCCAAACAAGACCTGGTTTTGATGTCTGTTAGAAAATACTTGGGAAAACATTGAGACAAAAGAAGAAAATGCTGATAATCAGCATTTTCTCCTTTTGCCTGAATATTTTCCATGCTAATTTTTACACAAATTTCTTCTTTATCAACAACCATTTTGTTGTTTGCATTAGTTTTCAAATAGGATCCATCTAAGATTTTGTCGTTTAAACTTGAGTGTTGCCAAGTCAGTTATGTTTCAGTATGATTTGTCTATGAAATGGATAACCATTTTCCCATTATGTTTCAGTATGATTTGTCTATGAAATGGATAACCATTTTCCCATGATGTTTCAGTATGATTTGTCTATAAAATGGATAATCATTTTCCCATGATGTTTCAGTATGATTTGTCTATGAAATGGATAACCATTTTCCCATGATGTTTCAGTATGATTTGATTGAACGCTGTATTTATGATGGGTTGTAAAAGCTAAATTGGTAATGGTCGTGCAACATTTCTCTGGAGCAAGTTTGCGGGATTTTGTGACTCTAAACAAATTGTCTGCTTCTCAAGATCTACAGAAGATTTCAAAAATATAATAAGTTATCGGCCATGCTGAATATTTCTGTTTGGGCAGGGAGTAAAGATTGACTGCTTGGTACTTGCAGTCTGGATGGTACATGCTGTCTGAAATCAACCCCTTCCAGTTTAAGATAAATTGTTCATTGATCATTTTTCTGAAATATTTAGATATATAACAGGATTTAATCCATTACTAGACAGCAAAATTTTAGACTGTTCCTAGTCCAATGATGATGCAGACAATGATTTAAAGCAAGTGGAATTATTTATTTATTGGTCTTTTGGGGTAGAAAACATTGTCAGAAATGAAGAAATGGCTTGTCACAAGCAATTTTTTCATTTTCCACGATGTTATCCAAAGCCTTATTTTGTAGGCGTTCAAAGGCGTCACTGTGTGGTAATGGGTTAAGCACAATAATGAATGGGGTTTTATTTTACCGTTAGAAGGTTTTATAACTGAAGTTCAAAATCAGTCACATACAGCAAGCGAAACAAGGCTCCAGAGAAATATTGAAGTTGAAAAAAATATATTCCTGAAATACGTCAAATGAAAACAGATCAAACCACCTTTACATTGATTCTAACATGTTGTCCCTACCAACTTAACATTCTGTATACAGTCAAAACAAAATTTCAGGGTACACTTCATAGTCTTAAATCTTTCCCAAATGATTTAAATTTGACTGATCCAAAAAGTTTTCCTGAAGACAAAGCCAATGTTACTGAAAGTAAAATATCTACTATAGTTTTGAATCCTAGAGGGAAAACGAGAAAATGCTGTTTCTTGTTTTCAGTATTTTCTTTTCTCTCTAAAGTGTTTCTGAATTGTAACATCTTATAAAAGAGTCATGTTTAGGAAGTCTAACTTGGTTACAGATTTAGATATTTATTTCAGAATTTATCAATGCATGACTGTTCTAACTTTTTGCAAGTTCTAACAAATTACCCACACCCATGAGAATATCTGTCTATTATCCAAAATAAAAGTCCATTGAATTTATAAAATTGTAAAGCAGTTTAATGCGTAATCGACAAAATTGGACTGAATCCATTCCCACACAATGATGCTTTTAGACACCCCACAAGATAAAGGCTGTGGAAAATGTTGAAGGAAATGTATAATTTGTTTGTGACAAGCAGTATTTGTCGATTTCCCACAATGCTTTCTAACTGAAAAAGAGTGTACAATTTCATTCGCTTTGAATTGTCATCTGCATCATCTTTGGTAAAGGTTTAACCTTTTCCAAAAGGACAAAATTTTAGGGTGTTCCAATTTAAAAGCTGCTGTAGAGGACAAAATTGTTGCTTAAAAGGAAGGAATTTGTGTAAAATGTAGCACAGAAAATATTGAGACAAAAGGAGAAACTGCTGGTTGTCAGCAGTTTCTTTTTTTTTTGTCTCAATGTTTTCCCAAGCCTTTTCTACTAGGAATGTCAAAACCCGTTCTTGTTTGGGAAAGGGTTAAGATTGTTGACAGTTTCATGAGATTTACTTGAAAGATTTGTATTTTGGACAATTCTTTAAAAATGAGAAAATGAATAATGCTAGTATATTTCATTTCAAATTGATTTGGGAACCATTTCATAAATCATGCTTTACTCAATGAAATAAAAGGCCATGCAAATTTATTTGAATATTTTCTTGCACTAGGTTCAATACTGCTTGAATTTGAATTTCTAGTAAAGAATGGTTTACAAGTAAATGGACCTCTAATAGTATTGTTACGAAAATGGAAATTTCATCTAGAAAAAATTCTTTGTGGCCTAAATAGGCCTCTGGCCCAAGATACACAATTTTTATACCCCTGTATCGAAAGATCAGGGCATATTGTTTTATTTGTGTCCATTTGTCTGTTCATCTGTCTGTTTGTCTGAAAATTGAACATTGGCCATTTGGGGGCTATCATGTTTCACAAACACTTATTGCTTTAATTTTACATTTTACAAAAATATGTACAATCAAATTATTAAGTCTGTCAATTCAATTTTACAAGTGAAATGATTTTAATATAAGAATAGTGTTTGTGTAGTTGAAAAAAGAAATGATGTGTAAGAATATAATTATGTAGCCAAATTACATGACATTATTACCTATGCAAACAACCCTTGTAAACATAAAGATAAACACAGAAACTAATGATTGACAATATTATACAAATGCATGTGTTTCATTGCATGAACCCAATAAACATGAACCCAATACAAAACATTTGACTCCTTCCTGAACTGTCCCTATAGAGTTGATGATTATTGATGAGAAAGATTATAGTTTGTGTGAAAAAAATGAGATGGCAATTTACTGTTTGGTAATGGCTTAAGTTGTGGAATATTTGGGAAGAAGAACTTTGTTTTACTTCTAACCGGAAATCTTTTCAAGAAAGAAAATTATTTTGAAAAACAACATTATTAATGAGAAGAAATTTTGTGATATTCCAAAGTGCTTGACCAATCACACGAACCATTCAATCCTGTGTTTTCAACAAACTCTGACTCTGATACATGTTTATTCATTTGTCTCGAGACAATTAGATGTGACCCGTCACATTAAAAGGAATCTTATGTAAAATCCATAAAGCCAAAGTTTAAAAAACAGACCACACCCAGCAGATGTCAACCAGATGTTGTCTTCGGAAAATGAAAATATTTGAAGATTGAAAAAACATTCAAGACTGTCGATACTTTTCATAATTCCCTTAAGGTCCATTTTAAAAAAAGGCTTTGGGAATCAAGCGATTTCTTCATTTCCCACAATGTTTTCTGCACAAAAAGACCAAAATACATGTATGTTTTATTCTGTTGACTCTGCAACACCTTTGAATTTGGACAAGTCTAGGTAATGTGTGAAACTGATCCAGATAATTACAAGTAAAGTGAAGAAAGCATTTTCGTTACTTTGTATGTATGTGTCATGACTGTATGTATGTATGTATGTCAAAATTTTATGTGTAAAGTTATTTGCACATGCATGCTAGTAACTTCCACAATGTCATATTAAAATAACAGCACTTGAATTTTAGAAAGCAATGCTTGACTTTCTTTGTAAGCAGTGTATACATGTATAGTGTTTGCTTATTGCTCCAAATTTTCCAAAGAAGGTATTTCATTTTGCTGATATTGGATCATTGATAATTTTTCTATGTCTAATGTTTTACCGTTGCCTTTGTCTTTGAAAACCAAGACCCAACAATATTTACTGGTGCAAGAAATGCCAGGAGCATGTGGTCATGTGTACTACTGAGAAATTGTGGGACGTCATGTCATTCTTTCAATCATTTATCCATCAAGGTGAAACCAAGATCATATTTTAGATAAAAATCTTGTTTAAAAAAAACTCATAAAAAATTTAAAAGAAAAGCTGTCAGTTGATGTTGAAATCAGGAAGTGGGGTACATTCTACAAGACTTAAATTTCAAATGGTCTCTCCAAAAGATTTATATTAATATCGAGAACTTTGCTTTAGATACAAGAAAGCAAGAACATCAGATTTTAGAAAAGAAAGATATGAAATATTATGAATCTGTAGATGCAGTCTATATGGTGTCCTTATTCATTTATGTAGTACATTGTATTCAATATGAAAGTACGGTAGTTTGCATGGATAGCTAGCTTCATCAAATAGTTGTTAGTTGAAATGTATTTAGCATGCAATTAGGAAATGGAGTCAAGATAGAAAGAAAGCCAGCATAGTCTAACTTGCAATAGAATGTCTGTCCATATCTTTATTCATGCATGTGTGCTTGTTCACAAAAATTGTAAGAGATGGCAATGTCAAGTGACAAGGGCTTTCAAATTGCAAAGGTCGCATTTTCAAAATGAAGGTATTCCATGAACCAGGAAATTGTCATCTGAAAAAGTAAACTGTCTTTCCGAATTGCATGAATCACAATATAAATAAATGCATGGAGAGCTGATTGGAATGGTTTTGTCTTGCAGGAAGAGACCCCACAAGGATTTTTTGAAGACCACGGGCTTGGCTGATTATCTTACCCCACCCATCCATTAACGCATGCAGGCTGCAAAATTAGACTGGAGGCTTAATCACCTTTACTAACAAATTAAACAAATGAATTAGAAATGAATAAACAGATTATTAGTGTATGTAATTGTGTTAAAACAGTGTTTAAATGTCTGTGTGTGAAAGTGCTATCAAGATGACAAATTAATAGACTGGTCCAAATTGATTGTAGTTGCAAATGACGGGAAAAAAATATATGAAGATTTTTGGGTAATATGAAAATCATTTTGGGATCAGGAAAATTGTTGCCAAGTAACACTTTTTCTCTTTCTAAAATTTTCATCGCACATATTCCTTTTTAAGGATGTTAATATAAAATTCAGGAATTGATTTAAAGAGTATTAGTTGTTAAAAGCAACTATCTTACAAATCAAAATTTTGAAATGACGTACTACAAAACTCTTGACCTGGTAATCAGCTTTTTCTTTTCTTTCCATATTTTCCAAATCTCTCTTTGTAAGGGATGTCAAAACCAGGTATTGAAATGCATAGTTCAAAATAGTTTACCCTTTCCTTGATGGCAAAATTCAGACTGTTCCAGGTGAAAGGGGCTACATACATCAAAATGAATGTTAGTAAAGATATAATTTGTGCCATAATATAGCACAGAAAATATTGAGGCAGAAGGAGAAACTGCTTGTTATTGACAGTTTCTTGTTTTGTCTAAATGTTTTCCCAAGCCTTTTCTATTAGTGACGTTAAAACCGGTCTTGTTTGGGAAAGGGTTAAAGTAACAAGTTACATTAACCCATTACCACATATGGACGCCCCACAAGATAATGGCTTTGAAAAACATTGTGGAAAATGAAGAAATTGCTTGTGTCAAGCAATTTCTTCATTTACCAAAATGTTTTCTACCAAGAAAACCCAAAAAATGTAAATTTTTATCCACTTGATATTGTCTGCAATATCTCTGAATTTGGGTGAGTCCAAAATTTTGCCATCTAGTAATGGGTTAAAGAAGCCTGATTTTTGAAAAATATCAGAATAATAATATGGATAATGAATAAATTATTGTATTATTGTCTACAAAAAACTGAAAAATTTACTTCACTTGAAATTGTCATCTGCAACTTCTAACAATTTGGACATGCTTAAATTTTTGTTTGAGAAGGAATTGACAATGAAAACTTTTGAAGCATTTGAAACATTTGAACGAAAGGAGAAAATGCTATTGGACAGCATTTTCCTTTAACCATTTCCCAAACAAGACCTGGTTTTGACATCCCTAATAGATATGAATGGGAAAACATTGAAACAAAAGAAGAAACTGCTGATAACCAGCAGTTTCTCCTTTTGTTTCAATATTTTCTATGCCATATTTTACACACATTCTATCTTTAATAACTTCCATTTTGTCATTTTTGGCAATTTTTGAAGTGGATCACCCTAAAATTTGTTGTTTGGGAAAGGTTTAAACATGTTGCCAACAGAAGAAAGATGAGAATTCCATATATGAACATTCCACTTGATATATTTATGCTTTAATTATTGTATTTTACATTAGGATGAGAATAAATATCCAATCAAAGTCACAGAAACCAGATAGTGTTTTATGTATGTATCCAAGACGTTGCCATTTTGCATCAAAATAATGTAACCATGTGAATAATATTGTGTTTACATTATTTTATTTCGTCATTTGACAAATATACCATGCTTGTCCAAACTCATATCCTGCTGTTGACAAATCACATGTATTCTTAGCAACATGGGCCTAATTAAGTGAACCCATTCCCAAACAGCATAAATTTAGGGTGAATCGCCTCAAAAACTTCCGCAAATGACAAAATGGCAATTATGAAAGATAGAATGTCTGTAAAATAAGGCATAGAAAATATTAGACAAAAGGAGAAACTGCTGTTTAATATTTTCCCAAACCATTTCCACTATGGATGTCAAAACCTGGTCTTGTTTGGGAAAGGGTTAATCCATTCCTACATAATGACACTTGACAAATAATTGTGGAAAATGAAGAAATTGCTTGTAACAAGCAATTTTTTCATGTCACACAAAAAATGTCTCCTATCTAGAAAGACAAAAAGTTGTAAAATTTCATTTACATGAAATTGTCATCTGCAACATCTAAAATTCAACAATCATGTTCAGGTGATACATAAAGTGTTTTAGAGATAAGTATAATTTAAAATTTATTTTGTCGTCTTAACAAGCTTTAAATTTGGACTAGTCTTGTTTTGTTTGGTGTTAGAAAGTGTTGGATATATTGTAAATTCACAGCGGGATATGAGTTTTGTGTGACCCCATGTTATGGTATTCGATAACTGATCTACCCATTACTTACTGTAATATAATTACAGACTGGTAAAAAAATGCTGCCACTTTAGCGCAGTAACACGCTGGGGATTGTGCATCATGGGATGGGTATTTTTTACGGCCAAATTATCCCCGCTTCGGTTAGAAATTTTGCATTATCTCTCTAATTCCTGCATTGATTTTCAAGCGGTTTGTTGCATGTACCCCAGTACCCCTCCATACTAAGCTCCGTCCTCAGATGTATCAATTATTTGAAAACTCCTTGTACGTTTGCCTGAAATAAGAAGTTATTGCACAATTTTTTACCTGAAGCATGGCTAATTTGGCTGTAGTTGTTATCCATCACGTGGTACACCTGGGCCGGGTCTTCCTAAGCTTTCTGTGCCTCCTGAAAATGGAGGCGTTCCCGAAGCAAAAGGCTTTGTTCCCAAAGCAAATTTTCTTCCATTTTTCCCAATCTATTGAAAATGGTTGATTTGTTATTGAAAAAAGGGTGTTTCGCTTACTTGTTTTAGCCCGATATGAGCTATATTGCGCTTTAAAAATTTCCCATTTAGGCCAGACTCCTTGTCCCAAAACAGATGGGGAATACCCCTGTACACAATCTCTACCGTGATATACAGACACGGTAGTCTTGTTGTGGATACTCATTTGAATCATCTTGATGAGACAATTCCTATGATTACCCATATTGTAGAGTTAACTCATTACCACACAGTGACTCCTTTTGACTCGCAAAAAGATTCAGGCTGCGGCCATGGCGCAGTTGGTAGTACATCAGCCGCATCTGCCTCTCACTCGAGATGTCCCGGGTTTGATACCCGGCCGCTGCAAATACCCTTACTGACAAAATGTTGCCCATCAATAGTTTGATATCGTGAACCTATGTGGGGGAGTAGCTGGAGGCTAGGTAAGGGTGTTGTGGTAGTATTGGTATGAAAAACGACAGGAATCCGCCGCGATATGACCTTAGTAGTTGAAAACGGCGTAAAACCCTAATAAACCAAACCAACCTAACAAGATTATGGCTATGGAAAACTTTTTGGAAAATGAAGAAATTGCTTGTGACAGGCAATTTCTTCATTTTCCACAATGTTTTCTTACCCTCAATGGAAAGATTCTCAAAATTTCATCAATTTGAAAATATCGTCTGCAACACATTTCAAATTGGAATAGTCCAAAATTTTGTTGTTTGGTAAAGGGTTAATGAATGATACATGAAATAGGATATTTTAAAAAACCATAATCCCCTCTATAGCCCTGGTGTAAACCAGGCCCCGGTTTCTCGAAAAAAATTTAAGTATATACTCATGAGCATATGCTCAACTTCATAGGAATACTCTCCAACCTTGAAGGGTATTTGATTTAAGTTCACATGGATTTCGTGCGATTTGAGCATGGTGCTCAGATTTGAGTCTGAGAATGTACTTAACCCTTTCCCAAACAAGAACTGCTTTTGATGTCCCTAATAGAAAAGGCTTGGGAAAACATTGAAACAAAAGAAGAAACCGGGGCCAGGTGTCAACCAGGTTCAATCCTGGCAGCTGTAATATCCTTCTTGACATTTGTTTCCCATCATTGAGGGGACTATCATGAACCTAAGTTCGAGAGCAACTGGAGGTTCAGTAAGGATGTTGATGTAGTGCTGGTGAGAGAAACAACAGGAATCCATGGTGTTCCAGAGGCATTTAACCCTAACTAATTAGTCTAGAGTCTGCAAAGCATTTGAAAATTCACCAATTCGGGATATGCATGAAATGAGCATGAAAGTGTTTTTCCCTTCCATCACTAACTACAATGCTTATGTTGAACTATAGAGGACATAGTACAAAAAATTCAATGATTCACATGATCCCAGGCAGGACATAGTTTTGATTATGTGATGATGTTACTTTGGAAATCAATGAAGGAAAAGAAGACTGGCTTTTTCTCCTTTTCCATCAAAAATTTATGTTGTAAGATATTTTCTTTTTCAGTAACATTCATTAAATTTTGATTATGTCATCTTGAGAAAGCATCAGTCTTTGGAAAATATTGTGAAAGTTGAAGAAATTGCTTGTGTTCTAGATCTACCACAAAAGACCAAAACATGTAAATTTCATTCCCTTGAAATTGTCTGCAATTTGAATTAAGAGCAGGCTTAAATTTTGCTCTCTTATAATGAATTAAATCATGTGTGATATCAGAGACGAGATGTGTGTTAGCCTTACAACCAAGATTTTCCAAGTTCAATTCAAGGTAGATGAGGTTGTTCGTTTACTTTTTATTGGCCCACACTTTCTGTGCTGATACTGGTGCAGTTCTCGGGAATCGAGTAGGATTAATCTTAATTGTAAGAGCTTGTTTTCAAGTCAATGTTATTTAACCCTTTCCCAAACGGCAAAATTTTAGGGTGATCCACTTCAAAAACTGCCACAAATGAAAAAATGGATGTTTTTATAGATAAAATTTGTGTAAAATATGGCACAGAAAATATTGAGACAAAAGGAGAAACTGCTGGTTACCAGCAGTTTCTTCTTTGGTTTTATTGTTTTCCCAAGCATTTTCTATTAAGGACGTCAAAACCAGGTCCTGTTTCGGAAAGGGTTAAAAGTATTTATTAAACATGATGTAGATCTTGATCCTTCCTTACCAAAAAATCAATTCCTTAACCCAATGATACCTTTTGAAGTCCCTAAAGATAAAGGCTATGGAAAACATTGTGGAAAATAAAGAAGGTGCTTGTGACAAGCAATTTCTTCATTTTCCACAATGTTCTACCTAAAAAGACTAAAAATGTTAAATTTTATGAACAACAAATTTTGGTCTGCAACTTCTTTGTATTTGCACTAGTCTAAAGTTTTGCCTTAGGGTAATGGAAGCCTTATACACGGTGGATAACCCACGAGACTTTTGGGAAGCGTTAACACCGAAATAATCGTCCGCTTCAAGGTATGTTTTGTATAATTTCTCAGCTTATACTCTCTTGATTTTGACGAGATAAAGTGCATGGAACACGCATTTGAGAGGGCTATCCCCGTTTGTAACTCACTCTGCTCCGAATCCCATAGTTTCTTCAAACATTCAGGCGAAAGTTTTTGTCGGTGAACGTGAACGCTTCCCACTTTCGTTTTGCACTTACAAATACTTTTGCTCGAATGTTTGAAGAAACCACTGGATTTGAAGCAAAGTGAGTTAGAGCCGGGAATAGCCCTCTCAAAGGCGCGTTCCGTGCACTTTATCTCATCAAAATCAATAGAGTATAAGCTGAGAAATTAAACAAAACATACCCTGAAGCGGACGATTTTTCCGTGTGGACGCTTTCCAAAAGTCACGTGGGTTACCAACCGTGTAATATATACAGCAAAGTGATGTGTGTGGTTAGTTTTCACATATTTTTGATATTAGATATTGATTACCAAAATGCATTTTGAAAAAAAGGTACAATATTCTAATTTCACACATGACTCATCAGATTTTATTCTTATTTATAATGGCAAGGATAATTTTGATTGGAAATGGCAGATTTTTCAATTTGTTGTAAAAATGCAGATTTGTTATTTTAACCCTTTCCCAAACAAGACCTGGTTTTGACGTCCCTAATGGAAATGGCTTTGGAAAACATTGAAACAAAAGAAGAAACTGCTGATAACCAGCAGTTTCTCCTTTTGTCTATTTTCTGTGCCATATTTTACAGAAATCCTTTCTTTATTAACATCCATTTTGTAATTTGTGGCAGTTTTTGAGGTGGATCACCCTAAAATTTTGTCGTTTGGGAAAGGGTTAATTCATTGATCTCATTGCAGGAAACAGATGAGCCCAAAAGTTTTCTAGAAGAGATGGGATTTCAAGTTGGATCCTAGTACAGAACTTGTAAACAGATTGTTGTTATATCAGGAAGATTTATATTGTCTCCCAGTGCTACAGATAACACGGTGGATAATCACGTGTTACAACATTTTCAGAAAATCTTTAATAATTTTGTAAATACTGATTTGAATTCGGTTTGAAGCAGAGAATGTGGAGAGACGTCACACATTAGATGGACGTGGTTGATTTTTGAAAAATCAACTGATGAAAAAGTTATTGAAGATAAACCAAAATTTTGGTTTATCTTCAATAACTTTTTCATCAGTTGATTTTTCAAAAATCCAACACGTCCAGCTTATTCCTGTCATTTTTCCATCTTCTCTGCTTTATACCGAATTTAAATCGGTCAAGTATTAAAAAAGATATAGAAGATTATCGGAAATTCTGAGTCACATGATTATACACTGTGGATAAAAAGGGGTGGTGGCTTTTCAAAATGCAATATTTCATTTATTGATCATCAAACCCTATGTTGTGTGTACTCATTAGTACCCACATTATGGGGTTTGGATTTGAAATAACAAATATAGAATGGTTTAATCACCCCACCTTGTTTGTTGCTCTGGTCTCCTTCACATAACTAGACAATAAAAAAAAATGAGCTCTAATTTCGTCTCGAGCAATTTCTATCCTTTTCCTACTATATTTCAATAGCTATACTCAGTTCGAAATTATTGCGTTTAAAAAGAATATGTCCATCGATGAGGACGGGATCAGGTTTCAACTTCGACTTAAGCGAAAATTTGACTTATCCGATATCGACATAACGAGTGTCGACTGTATATTATATTTTGTTCAAGATCCATAGTTGACTCTTGAAACTTTACTACGTATTAGATATAGGCTGTAAAGAAGATTCTACGCGAAATAAACATTCAAATGCACACAGCACATTGAATGTTTATATCGCATAGAATCTACTATACAGACTCTATCTGACTTTGTGTTAGCTAGTGGTTTATTGGAGACAGGGGTGTGGCTAAGTATAGTCGTCACATTAACTAGCCGGCAGTCTCCTTAGGATACTTATTCTGCAATTTCATTGGTCCAAAATATAGGTCAAACACTAAATACCTGTAGGATCAACACAACCCAAGCTACCAGATTATTGGTCTCCGATGCAACAAGCAACCTTTTCCCATATTTTAGATTTAACGAGCCTCACATAACGAGCTCTGTACACTATAACTGTAAGTGCCTATGGAACAGTTGGCTTGATAGCTCTGTCAATAATATTCAAGCTTAACAATTCTGGGATCTCATTTCGTAGCTGTTCAAATCTTAATTTAACTCTTTCCCAAACAGCAGATTTGTAGGTTTGTCTAATTTGAAAGCTCCTGCATGCAGCAAAATGGATGTTGATAATGATAGGACTTGTACATTATACAGTGTAGAAAGTATTAAGACAAAAGGAGGAAATGCTGATTATCAGCATTTTCTTTTGTCTCTGTGTTAAATTTTGTTATGTTGATTGCAATTGGTAGCCGCGCATCAGACTCCTACTTATGAGGATCAGGGTTCGATCATCGTTTGATAGCAGCTGGAGGCTCGGTAAGGATGTTGTGGTTATACTGGTGTGAGAAATGGCAGGAATCCATAGCAGTTGAAAGAGGCATTAAACCCCAATCAATCATTCAAGTTAATGATTTGGCTGTTCTATCTATTTGATTCACCCCCGTTCTGTGGCAGCCAGAATCTTTTCATGCAGGCTTAATTGCTCTGTTTCCTGTCCATGGGTTTGAGTATGGTCAGAATATGACATCAAATAGCTTGCACGCTATGAGCTATTATCAAGCATGAAGTGAAGTAGGCTAAGTCTTGTTTTAGGAAAGGGTTAAATTAGATAATCAATTATTGGTGTATAATCGATTCACAATTAAACGAGAATAGGTACGGTTGTTTTGCTTTAATTCTACATAGGTAAAAGTAATAGACCTACCTAAAGATAAACCAAAACAACCGTAAAACATTCTCGTTTAACTTTGAATGTATTATACACTAAGATCATACATTATGTAAATACAGTCTGATCTTTGTCTATGGACCTGCCATCACAGGAATTTCTCAACAGAATAACGCTTTTTGACACACCTTATTGAAAAGGGCTAGAGAAACATTGAAGCAAAAGAAGAAAATGCTGATAACCAGCATTTTCTTCTTTTGCCTCAATATTTTCTGTGCTATATTTTTCACAAATTCTTTCTTAATCACTATCCATTTGGGCATCTGCAACAACTTTCAAATTGAACTAGTAAACAATTTTGCTGTTAATAGATTAGGGTGCAGGAGGTAAATTCAGAGCTTGAATTATATATAAAGTGAAATTTTGTGATGTACTATACATTATTTTATATTTTTATCTTTATAATTTGTTTATGAATTATATAATTATATGGATTAAAGAAAATTTAAAAAAAAATCATGCTTTAACATTGTTTACCACCCCTATCAAGCCTGTAGAAGTATTTCACCAATAAAAGGACAAAATGTCACAAAAACATTCGAGGAATGTGAAACTGTTTTCCATAGCGTTTCCTAAGAAGGAATATTCCAAAAATTGTACATTGTCTGAAAGAATTGTCAATTTTACAAGTTGAAAATGCTTTGATAAAGTGTTTTATACAATTGTTCATGAGGCTGCAGCCATGGCATAGTTGGCAAGGCCTCAAGTCCCGTGTGTGATACCCATTTAAGGTGAAATATCCTTTCAAACAAAAGTGTGTGGGCAAGCAGCTGGAGGTTCTGTAAGAATGTGGTAGCACTGGTTTGAGAAATGACAGAAATTCGTGGTACGGTGCTCCGGTCGCTGCGATAATCATATGACCAAAGTTGTTTAAAGAGGCGATAAACCTAAACCAATCAGCAATTGTAGATGAAACATTTCTGTAGACTATTTGAACATAAAGGGAAAAGAAGAAATTGCTCAAATCAGCATTTTCTTATTTCCCCATGTTTTCATTTACATTTACAAGCAATTACATAAACACTGTGTTCGAGGTCTATGTATACTCATTACATTTAATTCCGCAGAGGTACTTCGTTCGTTGAGAGGAGGAAATAGCCAGCAAAGGATATGTAATGTGAATTCATTTTCGTTGATTTATCTAATTCCATTAAATTCAAAAGGTAGAAAATGTTTTAGATACACATCAAAATAAAATTTGATTATTTTGAATTAAGAGGGGCCAAATCAATTAATAACGAGTGTGCCCACCTACAGATTGAATTATAAACCCTGACATCTTCGTCGCATAGAAAGAACTTTTCTCGCTTGTGGCATTTTGTTCAACACTTGAATAACAGCAAAAAAAAGTTGTTGCAACGTTTTGGGTGGTGGGGTACGTGAATAAAAGTGTCTCTTCGGGCCATTCCAAGCATGTTCTATAGGGTATATACCAGAAGACAACGCCGACCAGTAGTATGTAACCACACCACAGTATGTGGCCTGGCCATCGTGTCACTATTCGTGATGGCATCCTACGTGCCGTGAAATGTCCGAGTTTGAAAAACAAAGCAATTGCGGTCCAATACAGTGGTTCCTCACATTTTCAAGAAGATGATGCATACTGATAGAATTGAGATTTTTTCAATGAAACTTTTTATAGTGTCCCTTTAGACACTCTTTATATAAACATGTTGAAAGGATTTAACCCGAGTTTCACGGGCATCGACTTTGCACAGCTATGTGTTCAACGCTTTGACAATGACGCCATAAAATGTTTCAAAACTTGTAGGAGATTCATTAACAAATATTTCCATTTCTTTTAACATCTCTAAATATCTTGATTTAAGGCCTTGAAAACTCCGCGTTTTTTAAAGTACTAAGTACAGTATATATAGTTTCGGCCCTTTCCCATACATTATACATGTTTAGGCGCCTTACTATTGAAAGGCTAGTGGAACATAATCAGCAATTTCTCCTTTTGCCCCAATATTTTCCATGATTATAACGTAACAAAAAATCCCATTTTCATCAACATTCATTGTTTTCTTCAGCAGCTTTCCATTTTGGACCACACTAAAACTTAAATGTCTGGTAGTGGGTTGATGATTTTGACCACATCTTTTACTTTAAGGAGAACCTTGCTGAATATCACAATGTACTGTATCCCATGGTTTCTTCAAACATTCAAGCGGAAGTATTTTCCGTGCTTTCACTTGTACGTTTGAAGAAACCATGGGATTTGGTGCAGAGTGAGTTAGCATTGGGAATGGTATGCATGGTGCACTTTATCTCGTCAAAAGCCATAGAGTATAAGCTGAGAAATTACACAAAACATACCTCGAAGCAGACGATTGTTCGGTGTGAACGTTTGATTAAATGTCACATGGGTTTGCCACCGTATATAATATAGACTAATATCATGAATAAAATAGGAGTTATTCCAGTCACCTTGGTGTTGGTTCAATTTGCCAAAATGGCAAAATTTTTGACGGTCCAAATTCAAAGATGTTGCAGACGACAATTTCAAAAGAATGTGATTTCATATCTTTTTATTCATTTTGTGTAGAAAACATTGTTGGAAATGAAGATATTACTTGTCTCAAGCAATTTCTTCATTTTCCACAATGTTTTCCAAACTATTAATATTATGGACCAGAAGCAGTGGCAATACAGATCAAGCTTGATTACCCAGAATGATTTCAAGCTTGATCGTTACTTGATAAAGTTGATCTGATTGGCAGCAGAAACAGCGCAAAAATATTGACTGATCCAATTTGAAAGCTGCATTCTACAGGATTTGTGTACAATATAGAGTAGAGAAAATACTGCAGCAAGAGGAGAAAATGCTGGTTATCATCAATTCTTAGGTCAACTTGCTGAGGATCATGGTGACGTATTACGACTGAGTTTCGCCCATTATTGTCCATTAACTTTATACATTTTCATTTTCGAACAATTGGACGAATTTAAAGTAAACATGGCAGGAAGTATTCTATCAGGAAGGTGCTTCAGACTTTAAACCTGTACGCAATGTAGCATAGAAAATATTGAGGCAAAAGGAGAAAATGTTGGTTGTCAGCATTTTTTCTTTTGCCTTAATGTTTTCCGAGGCCTTTTCTAACAGATAGCATTGAGGGAACAGACAATGAAACAAACAAGATGATATTTTAGCCCCGTGATATTTATTGGAAATAATATACCTATATACAAGTAACACATATTTCTCAGCAAGATTAAAACAGATAGAAACAGTATAGTCCATCTCTTGTTGTAGCAAAAATACAGGCTTAATGATGCAACCTTTACTTAACCCTTTCCCAAACAAGACCTGATTTTGACGTCCCAAATAGAGGAAGCTTGGGAAAATATTGAGACAAAAGAAGAAACTGCTGATAACCAGCAGTTTCTCCTTTTGCCTCAATATTTTCAATGCCATGTTTTACAAAAATTCTATCTTTAATAACATCTATTTTGTCATTTGTGGCACTTTTTGAAGTGGATCACCCTAAAATTTTGCCATTTGGGAAAGGGTTAAGCCATTACTAAACAACAATTTCAGGGTGATCCAGTTTCAAAGATGTTGCAAATGACAATTTCCTGTGAAAGATATTTTGTAGTCTATCTGTGTAGAAAACATGGGAAATGAAGAAATTGATAGTGACAAGCAATTTCTTCATTTTCCTTTATGTTTTCCAAAGCTATTATCTTGTAAGGAGTCAAAAAGCATCACTGATCCACAACAATTAACCCTTTCCTAAACAAGATTTGGTTTTGATGTGCTGTATAGAAAAGGCTATGGAAACATTGAGGCAAAAGAAGAAAATACTGATAACCAGCATTTACCCCTTTTACCTCAATAATTTCCGTGCTATATTGTACATAATTCCTATCTTTATTACCGTCCATTTTGTTGTCTGCAGTATTTTCAAATTGGAGTGGTCTTAAATGTTGTCATTTTTGGAAAAGGTGGAGAAAACACATCATTTGATTGTTTCCATTTCGGCAACTAAAACATCTAAAACAAAAGTAACACACATTAAGCCTGTATCTTTTTGTTAAGTCAAGTAAATGGTTCATTTTACTATACTTATAATGATTAATTATTTTGTTTAAATATATTTTCTATTGCACAAAATTCACTGGCCGACCCCTAAAATAATGGTTGAGTCTAAAAACATTTATATGTATGTATAGACAGTTTAAAACTTTCCAAGACAAAAATTTCTTAGACTGGTCGAATTCAACGGATTTGCAGACGACACATAAATCTTAACAAACTGATGAACTTTCAATATTTATGTGGTACAATAAACTAAGAGGAAAAAAGTGTTTGTTTCTTTACTCCCAATGTTTTAAGTTCCTGCTTTGAAAGGGACATCAAAATCTGGCATTGCAAATGTTAGTCCAGTCATACATACAATGTTTCTGTACCCAACATATATATGAGCTGGGATGTAGAAAGGGGGACTACTGTTGCATTTGATGTCAACAAGGATCAAAATCAGCCTTTGAAGAAAGATGCAGTTGATCACAAGATTCTTCTTGGCTGGCAGCAACTTGAGTCCATTACCAAACATCAATATTTTGGACCCGGCCTATTTGAAAGTTGATACAGATGACAAATTGTGTGTACATTGATTTGAATTTTTTGTATATTAACCCTTTCCCAAACAAGACCTGGTTTTCACGTCCGTAATAGAAATGGCTTGGGAAAACATTGAGACAAAAGAAGAAACTGCTGATAACCAGCAGTTTCTCCTTTTGTCTCAATATTTTCTGTGCTATATTTTACATAAATCTTGCCTTTATCAACATCTATTTAGACGTCTACAATAGTTTTTTAATTGGAAAAGTTAAAATTTTTGCTGTTTGGGAAAGGGTTAAAGCACAGAAAATATTGAGGCTACAAGTTTGAAGGCCTTTTCCAGATCCCAGCTCATTATAATTTCCCTCCTACCAACTTCTCTCCAGAGCCTCATCAAGAAGCAATATAAATATCTAATTGTTTTCCTTTTGACACATTTTTGTCAAGTTTTTTTTGACAAGTTTCATGTTAATGAACCCTTTCCCAAACGACGAAATTTAAGGGTGATCCACTTCAAAAACTGCCACAAATGACAAAATGGATGTTATCAATGATATGATTTGTGTGAAATATGGCACACAAATATTGAGACAAAAGGAGAAACTGCTGGTAATCAGCAGTTTCTTCTTTTGTCTCAATGTTTTCCAAAGCCTTTCCTATTAGGGATGTTAAAACCAGGTCTTGTTTGGGAAAGGGTTAATGGACAATTTGATGGTGTTTTCCCCTATCGAGGTACAGTAATGTATATAGCTTATGCAGGAAAAGTCTTGATAAATTATCTGGCAAAGCATATCTAGCTATTAGATAGAGATTCTCTGCCAGGTCATTTATCGAGACCTATATTTTTTCTTGAAAGCTTTGTTGTATTTTTGCCTTGATGTAAGCTCTGGTTTCCGATAAAACCCCCATATGATGCATTTACATATCATTTCTCGATCAGGTTGTAAAAGCACATTATAACATGATAAAAATTATTATCTTTCAGTGGGTGTTTGCAATGCCATTTTAAATACGGACATTCTATGATCCTTTCCCAAAGTCACTGATTTTGATGTTTTTGCTAAAAAAAAAAAGTCTTTCGAAAACATAATAAAAAATGTAGAGAAAACAAAATTCTCATCTCCTTTTCACTTGAGTGTTTTTTTATGTGACAATATTATAATAATTTTATATTTGAGCCAGGATCTGGAAAAAGGTCCTTTAAAATTTTTGAGCCAAACATAGTTCAAGATCAGCCTGCGTATGCACACAGTCTGATCAAGAACCATGTTGTTTTCCAATAGCTTTGTGATGGTCTGTGGCAACCATATAAGAGTAACATGGATCCAGGTCAGACTGCACCTAGGCACAGCCTAAACTTGAAATATGGTCGTCTCAAATGCTATAAGGGACGTTTATCCAGATCCCAGCTCATTCATAATGATGATATATATCATTAAATTTTCATCTCCTGCACCCGAGATATCTTCATGTTTTGTTATTCATGAGAGGGATAAGCATTTACAATGGCATTGCATCACCCATTTTTAACAAATTTTACAACTTTTCTCCTTTCCCCATTTAATTTTAAATCATCTTCAGCCTTTGAACAGTTAAATAGAAGCATTTTTCGAATTACATCCTTTTAGCTATAACATCATCCAACCAGCAGTAATATTATTTCTTTTAAAAATAACAAAAGATGATTTTAATAATTTAATTTTGTCCCAGTTATTTAGATATGACAAAATGCGTACACACAGAAAAACATTCATCATTTTTATTAAGTCCGTTTAAAATTTTGTTCTTCAAATTTTGTCATGGACATTTGCTCATTAGACAATAATTAGAACAAAACACTAGTACAAGTACTTGAATCCCACTAACATAAGCATATCAAATTCCTAATTTTCAAGATACCATTACGTTTACGTTAATCATACGTTAATCATTTGTCCAAGCAAGCCCTGTTTTTGACAACCATGTGTAATGACAATTGAAAAGAATAAAATGCTGACTTGCAACAGTTTCTCCTTTTCCCTTAATTTTTTTACAATGAATTGTAGATTTTCAGATTTCAGTAACATTTTGTGTCTTCTTTTACTTCAGTCTAATATTGAGTTATTTTATAAAGGGTTTAATCACTTTTTAACCCTTTCCCAAACAAGTACTGGCTTTGGCGTCCTTAATAGATATGGCTTGGGAAAACATTAAGACAAAAGAAGAAACTGCTGATAACCAGCAGTTTCTCCTTTTGTCTCCATATTTTCTATGCCCTATTTTACACAAATCCTATCTTTGATAACTTCTATTTTGTCATTTGTAGCAGTTTGTGAAGTGGATCACCCTAAAATTTTGTTGTTTGGGAAAGGGTTAATGTATTCAATCCATCAATAGATACCAAACCCTTCGGACAAGTTGGGGCTTTTGTGGCAGAAATTAATGAGGGCACGGCTTGTCAATTTCTGTTGCCAAAGATGACAACTGGAAACTGGCGAGGGTATCCAGCAGTAATTTCTGTTGCCGTGAATGACACCCGAAGATGCACTGAGAGTTTCGCAGATAATGATGGGTTGTAATCCTTAACCCTTTCACAAAAGGCAAAATTTGAGGGAGGTCAAATAAAAAAACTGCCACAAATGACAAAATGGAAGGTCTTAAAGATAGAATTTGTGTAAAATATGGCATAGGAAATAATGAGGCAAAAGGAGAAACTGCTGGTTATCAGCAGTTTCTTCTTTTGATTCAATGTTTTCCCAAACCTTTTCTATTAGGGACGTCAAAACCAGGTCTTGATTGGTAAAGGATTAATGACATAACAGGGAAAGGCTCCATATCTCATAACTTGTCTCAGCCAGATTAAAAATCTTAATTTATAATCTTAATTAAAAATCGATTAATATGAAGAAAATATAAGATTCTTTAATTTACAATCATTTTGCATTTAAATGCAAGCATAAAATACAACAATAAAAATATGACTAGGGTCACTTTTAACATATATCTATATACACTATGATAGGTTAGTGCAAGAATACTGTAAATGCATGTAAAGTATTTACAATAGTTTTACACTTAACCCATTACCAGACGACAAAATTTTGGATTCTCCCAATTTGAAAGGTTTTGCAGAAGACAATTTTAAGTTGATGGAAATTCGAAAAATATTTCCATTTTGGGTTAAAAAACATTGTGGAAAATGAAGAAATTGCTTGTCAAGCAATTTCTTCATTTTCAACAATATTTTCTCAAGCCTTTTCTTGTGAAGGAGTCAAAATGCGTAACTGTGCAGTGCAGTAATGGGTTAACCAATCAAATATAACACAATGGTCCTTACTAAAACAAGATTTGTATGCAAAACAACATGCCATTGTTACCCACTTCCCAAACAGCATTTATTTGGACTGTTCCTTTTAGACCAACCCTGCAGCTGACAAAAAGGATGTTAATAGATTTGCGATAAGTGTTAAATAGAGCACAGAAAACATTGAGGCAAAAGAAGAAAACGCTGATTACCAGAATTTTCTTCTTCTGTCTCAATGTTTTGCTAAGGGACACCAAAAGCAGGTCTTGTTTGCGAAAGAGTTAATAAACTATTTCCCCGATGACAGAAATTCAGACTGGTAGACATTGGTAGGTGAAGCAGGGAGGAGAACATGCACTTGTCCAAATTCAAAGATGCAGACGACAATTGTAGGGCGTAAAAAAGGCGTCCTTATGAGGGAATGAATTAACCAGTACTTGTTTGAGAAAGGGTATAAGGATATTAATAGAAACATGATCTTGACAGTGAAATAAATGTTTTCCGTAAGAGCCCCATTTTACTAAGAACTTACAACTATTTCTTTTTTGCTTCAAATTAAGTAACAAGATTTCGGATTGAACAGAAATTTACATCCGACCAATCAGATGGGGTTTTGATTAATTTAAGCACAATCTCGTCTTGAAACATGGCTTTCTAAAATGCTATACAGGATATTTTTAGATCCCGATTCATTTCTATGTCATTGCAGTTGTTTTTCACTGCCATGCACTGGATAAATCATAATCTGCAGTCTCGCATTTACCCTACATGGTATGATAGGCACATCCTCAAATGCAATATTTTACCCTTAAATTAATATTCGCTTCTTCTTTGAACCCTTTCCTCCACTGCAAAATTTAGACTTTTCCAATTTGAAAGCTGCTGCTGACAAGAAAATAGGCATTGATAAAGATAAAATTTGTGTACAATTTAGCACATGAAAAAATATGTAATCTGTCAATTTTGTGTTCAGCAGTTCTATTCCAAAATTTTCACCACCCTAAAACTGTGTTGTCTTAGGAATTAACCCTTTCCCAAACAATACCTGGTTTTCACGTCTCTAATAGAAAACACTTGGAGAAAACATTGAGGCAAAAGAAAAAATGCTGATAATCAGCATTTTCTCCTTTTGCCTCAATATTTTCTCTGCTTTATCATACACAAATGCTTCCTCTATCAGTACCAATTTTGTCATCTGCAGCAGCTTTCAAAATCAGCAACCCTAAGTTTTTGCTATTTGGGAAAGGGTTAATGTCCATTTTCTTATAAAAGAGAAATAATTTGCCAATTCACTAATAATAAAGAGTAACTATAAGCGCCAATATATACAAATATAACAATAATGAAACAAATTTGTAAAATAAACATTTTTTAGCATGCCTGGTTTAATGCTTACAGGTTTTTAACAATTTACTAGATGCCTTAACCCTTTCCCAAACAAGACGAAGTTTTGACATCTCTAAACGAAAAGGCTTGGGAAAACATTGAGACAAAAGAAGAAACTGTTGACAAGACAGAAGATATGGACTTCTGCAAGCCACAGGCTTCCCTTTGGCACCGGCACGGTAAGTTACAGTAAGACAACCAACATTTTTCTTTTGCCTCAATATTTTCAATACTATATTTAACTCATAGCCTATGTATATGAACAGCTATTTTTATTTGTGTCATCTTTAGTATGTTTGAGAATGAAACATTCCAATATTTGTCATTTGGGAAAGGTTTTAATAAACCATCAAAAAACAAATCTGTCAAAAAGATGACCCAATATTTGATAACAACAGAGCTCCAGATATGAGTGGATGAGGGCTTTTAAACCCATTACCAAACATCAAAATTTGGACCTGGAGAAATTCAAAGATTTGGCAGACAGCAATTTGAAGTGACTGGAATTTTATATTCTGATGGTCTTTTGTGGTTGAAAACATTGTGGGAAATGAAGAAATTACTTGTCAAAAGCAATTTCTTCATTTTCCACATAGTTTTCCAAAGCCATTAATCTTGTGAGGAGTCAAAAAGAGTCACTGTGCAGTAATGGGTTAAAATGTAAAATATCTTTCTATGTTCATCAAACCCCATATCGTGAATACTTTGAGACGATTCCAATGAGTACCAACAGCATAGGGTTTGGATTTGAAATAACCCATTACCAAAACAACAAAATTTTTAGCCTAGTCCAAACTTATACGTGTTGCAGACGACAATTTCCAATGAACAAAATTTAACATTTTTTGGTCTTTCTTGGTAGAAAACATTTTGGGAAATGAAGAAATTGCTTGTCACAATCAATTTCTTCATTTTCCACAATGTTTACCAAAGGCTTTATTTTGTGGGGCGTCCAAAAGTGTGTGGGAAAGGGATAATCTGTTACTCTGATAAAAGGCAAAGATTTCAGAGTTGCAGAATACAGTACCTACAAAAATGTCAAAAGTATGGACATAATTGCCTTTTCAGCTGTCTTTTGTTATGTTTTTGGTTTTAGCTAAATGGTATAAATGATCAGTGCTTTGTGCTGATTTCCCTTCCAAGATGGCATGGCAAGAAAACTGGTCAAGTGATAGAACATTTACACAGAAAATATTACAGATAACTTAAACCTTTCCCAAACGACAAAATTTTACAGTTTTCCACTTCGAAAACAGCTACAAATGACAAAATGGATGTTATTAAAGATAGGATGTGTGTAAAAT
Source organism: Fragum sueziense (assembly GCA_963680895.1). Classification (NCBI taxonomy): domain Eukaryota; kingdom Metazoa; phylum Mollusca; class Bivalvia; order Cardiida; family Cardiidae; genus Fragum; species Fragum sueziense. The sequence continues at coordinate 39,993,017 of OY804607.1, read as the reverse complement.
ATGGCAGAGAAAATATTGAGACAGAAGGAGAAAATGCTGATCACCAGCATTTTCTTCTTTTGTCTCAATGTTTTCCCAAGCCTTTTCTATTAGGGACGTCAAAACCAGGTCTTGTTTGGGAAAGGGTTAAACCTTTCCCAAAGAGCATAAACTTTGACTAAACAAATCTTAAAATTTGATAGGTGCTGCAGAGAACAAATAGGATGGTGAAAAAGAAAGAATCAGTATAAAATGTACAAAGGAAATATTGAAGTAAAAGGAGAAAATGCTGTATTTTCTTCTCTCAACTCAATGTTTTCCCAAATCCTGTCTATCCAAGATGTTAAAACTTAGTTTGGATTTGGAAAAGGTTAAATGAAATATTTGTCACTAACCTAATACAAAACTATAACATTCTTGAAACATTAATAAATTTCATTATTAGGCATTTTAAAAGAATCAGCACAAGCGTTTTTTCAATTTTTGGATGAATCAATTCTAACACAACATGATATCTTATATAGTTGGATGAATTGATGGACAGACAGACAGATGAACAGACATTTCCATGGCAACTATGTATTTGTTCCACTAATATTCTGTCTGAGCATTAACCATTTCCCAAACAGCAAAATGTTAAACTGTTCGGACTATCAAGTGCTGGTAAAAGAAAAATTGTACGTCCGAAAATGGTAAAAAATCCACTAAATTAAATGCCAGAGTAATGAACCTCTGCCTAGCCTCTGGTATTATGGTCACAGAAGCATGTGCAAAGTTTCAGAGAAATAGCATTAGTAGAAACAGATTTGACAAACTTTCCCTTGAAAACTTAACCAAAGTGTTACGATGACGCCAACGCCCAGGTGTCTAGAATAAACCCCTGTTCTATGTGCTAAAAACTAGGTTTTGTTTGGGAAAGGGAAAATTTATCAAAAATCAAAATAAAATGTGTTATGCATATATATTATTACAAGGTTTCTAGGAAAATTCATGATAACAAATCTAGAACTGGTTTAAAATAGATCACTTTATCTTTTTATACAATGTGTAAATAACATTTTTCATTTAATATTCATTTTAATATGAACAATATTTATTTTAATATGAACCACAAAATTTCATACAAGTAACATTATAGTAAATTACAATTGTAAAATAGCACTGAACAATTAAGATTGAAATACTGAGTCTTTGTGCCAGCACATGACTTTTTCATTAACCCATTACCAGACGACAAATTTTAGACTGGTCTAAATTCAAAGATGTTGCAGACGACTATGTAAAGTGAATGAAATTGTACATGCTTTGGTCTTTCAAAGAAGAAAACATAGTGAGAAATCAAGAAATTGCTTGCAGCAAACAATTTCTTCATTTCCCAGATTGTTTGCCAAAACATTCATCTTGTGGAGCATGAATATTCAGGGGAAAAGTAAACAAACATGCGCAAGTTCCAAATGTAAAAGATGCAGACAACAGTTACTGTTTCTAACAGTGTTGTCAGAAGACAAATCTCGAATAAAGCTCACATTTTGTTATATGGTAAAGGGTTAAATTAGTATTTCTCATTTTGACATGTAAAACTTAATCCAACAAAAATGAAATAAAAAATTCAAGCAGCTAAGAGAAAATAATAATGAAATAGTATAACAAAATGAAATCACAAAAGAGCGATTTTTTTGTTTATATTTCAATGGTTCAACGCAAAACTACTGCAAGTTTGTATAAAACTGTATGCACTTGTAATAGTTTTGCACTAAATTCATTTATTTTGTTTTGGTATGATATCTGATGTGATCAGTATATCATTGCTTTTAAATAAAAACCTCGTAACTGCAGCTTATTTTAAGCTGCAGTTATGAGGTTTTCGTTGAAAAGCATCAATATAAGCCATCACTAGGACCTAAAGAACACTAACTGAACAATAAAGGCGATCAAAATTCCAATAAGCATGACTCCCGCGACGACGATTGCCGACAACTGCTGATCCGTCCATTGTTTCACTTGCACAACTTTCTGATCCGGGTGCGACACAAGAGCTTTCATGGGCTCCGGACTTAGCGTACTGAAAGACTGACACGGGCTGAACGCCCCGAAGAGTTCCGACTCGTCACTTGACACTCTGATTGCACAAACACGAATATTATAGTCCGTCTTGGTGTGTAGACTCTCTAGTGAATATGATGTCTCTCGTCCTTTATATATCTGTAATAATATGGATGTATTTGTTAAACCCTTTCCAAAATGATGGTCAGCATTTTATTACACCAAATTAATTTCAAATCAATAACCTGACATTCCTTTGTTAATGACCATGCCTATATTTGGTTGGTCACTCATTTTCGTACATCTATGCATACTCTAAACATGACATCTAGTCGATGTATGGTGAGTGAATCTGTTTCTCAAAGATCTGATAGATCAGATGATATTGAAGTTATTGGACCGATAGACTTTCTTCCCCAAAACAAATGATTATGTCCAAACAGATAAACAAGAGCCGTAAAAGCACAGCAAAGAGCGACTATAAAAAGCTTTATAGTGAAAAATTGCAAGTCTGAAAAAGTTTAAATTTAAATGTCAGAGTAATGAACTTTTGCTTATAGGCTGATATTACAGCCACAAAAGCATGTACAAAGTTTGAAAGCAATAGCTAAAGCAGAAAAATGTTATCACAGATATATGGCACTTGCACATATAAATTTCATCAAAGCTTCACTTGGACAATGGCACCAACGCTCAGGTATATGGAATAGCCATCCTATTCTTCAAATAGTTACACTAAAAATGTGTTATTCATGATGGTGCCAGTTAAGATGATAAGTCACCTGTTTAAATTCTTGTTCTCTGCCTTGTAATTGTAATAAATACACAATTCTGTCTTCTCCCATTGGTTTACAAGGTTGCCATTCAACAGTACAACTGGTTCTTGTGATGTTATCAACTTTGGGCGCTGAAAAATGTCATTAAATTATAAATGAAATTCTTTTCTTTCATTTTTTTAAAAATAGTAATAAATCATAAATGAAACAGATTCTCATTTCTCTCGCCTCCCAGTGTAATAAAGGATGGGTTGCAATAAGGGTTCAAAAAATAGATTTTCTTTAAATTCTGTGAATTGATAGGGTTACATAATATCTTTAATTTGTATGTGTAAAAAGTCTGATGAGGGCTTATTTTTGGAGATAATGGCTAACAAAATGGGTGGGGTAAATTGACACGAGAAGCATATTTTTACTTTGAAGTTAAATAACTTTTTCTGTATGGATCAGATCGAAGTGAAATTTTGCACGTACTTTCAATGTACTAAGGACAGAATATTTTCGGAATAATTAATCAGGTATATCAGTTTGTTTATTTTCTGTATTCGTCCTTCTGTCGATCTCAGATTTTGCTTATTTTTGATGCACTAACTTTACGAAACTATCTCTACAAACTTTATTTTTGTATGAATTGACATGATATTTTGTGAACATGATTCTTTATGATGTAGCTAGATATGTGTAAACTTTGAGTTAAATTCATTGCATAGAACCAAAGTTATTCGACCTTGACCTTCAAAGGTTATTCTAAAATATTGAATTTTAAGATTTTGAGTGAAAATTTATCATGAAAATTGGTATATGAAGTGAATTTAAAGCAAATAAAGTTATTTTCATTATATCCTCGTTGTAATTACTTAGTTCAGTGGAAAATTCACGATTGATGCTGACTTTTTTGCACATAATAACAAGGATTTGTAAAGGGCAAGTGGACAATTTCCTTTTCAAAAGTCATTATTGTTCTGTATGTCAAGGTCAAGTTCTACTTTAAAATTTACATTGAACAAACTTAAAACAGTAAGAATATTATACATGTGACTTTATTTATTGAAATATACTTTATAAGACCATTTTTATATCAAGATACAGCTGAAAAATATAAAAAGTGACTTTTTAGAATTACCTTTGAAGGTCAAGGTCAAATAACTTTGTTTCTTTGCAATGGATTTGACCCAAAGTTTACACATATCTAGGTACTTCATAAAGGATCATGTTCACAAAATATCATGTCAATTCATACAAAAATAAAGTTTGTAGAGATAGTTTCGTAAAGTTAGTGCATCAAAAATAAGCAAAATCTGAGATCGACAGAAGGACGAATATAGAAAATAAACAAACTGATATACATGATTAGTTATTCCGAAAATATTCTGTCCTTAGTACATTGAAAGTACGTGCAAAATTTCACTTCGATCTGATCCATACAGAAAAAGTTATTTAACTTCAAAGTAAAAAAATGCTTCTCGTGTCAATTTACCCCACCCACTTTGTTAGCCATTATCTCCAAAAATAAGCCCTCATCAGAATTTTTACACATACAAATTAAAGATATTATGTAACCCTATCAATTCACAGAATTTAAAGAAAATCTATTTTTGAACCCTTATTGCAACTCATCCTTTTACATGAAACTGTTTCTTTTCTTTTTTTCCTTCGAAAATTGTAATAAATTATACATGAAACTGCTTTTTTTCTTTCATTTTTTCTATCACAGATTAACACACATAGAATTTCCTACATAGTGGTGGATCCAAAGGTCCTTTGGGGAGATTCGTTACCTAGAAATTGTTGTCTGCAACACATTTCAACTTTGAAAGGTCCAAATGTTTGCCATTTAGGAGGGGGTTAACCCATTACCACACAGTAACTCTTTTTGACTCCATACAAGATAATGGCATTGGAAAACATTGTGGAAAATGAAGAAATTGCTTGTGACAAGCAATTTCTTCATTTCCCACAATGTTTTCTACCCAAAAAGACCAAAACAATTTGAATTTCATTCACTTGAAATTGTCGTCTGCAACATCTTTGAATTTGGTCAAGTCCAAAATTTGTTGTTTGGTAATGGGTTAATAATACTTACATCGTAATGAAGGTGGCGGGGCTTTTGAGGTTGTGAACGTGTAGATATCTGAATATGGTCCATTCCCAGCCTCATTCGTGGCGTAAATTCTAAAATCGTAACTCGTTAACTCCGTCAGACGATTAACCTTGATGAAGTAAGACTGGCCCTTATATACCTCTTGAAAACTGAAATAACATTAATTTAAAGTGAAAACCTTTGAGAAAATTGACATAAACGGGAATAGTACTGATACACACCATTTTCTTCTTTTCCATGAGTATCTCTATGCAATATCAAAATCGATTTATATTTTCAGTATTATGTTAACTTTGTCATCAAAAACTCATTTAAATAGGACTTGATAATACAATTTTGCTGATATGGAAAGTATTTACCAATTTCCACACAATGACACTTTTTGACGCCCTACAAGATAAAGACTTAGGAAAACATGGTGGAAAATGAAGAAATTGCTTTTGACAACCAATTTCTTCATTTTCCACAATGTTTTCTTACTCAAAATGGAAAGATTTTTAAAATTTCATCAACTAAAAATTGTCATCTCAGAACAGTCAAAGTTGGTAATCTGGAAATGGGTCCTAATATGAAAGATTCAGTAGAAAATAAATTTGATATCACTAATTGTAGAATTTGTGAATGATATAGCACAGAAATCATTGAGACATTAGGTGAACAAGAGCTGTCACTGTAAGATGACAATGCCCCCGACACCGCTTTGATTTTAAATTATGGCCAATCTATGTTCAAGGTCAAGGTCATCCAGGGGTCAAGGTCACCAAAGTATGTGCCTACAGAAAGGTAATGTACCAAGGAATGTTGTGGTAAAGTATGAAGCGAATATGTTAAGTAATAAGGAAGTTATGGCCAATGTTAAAGTTTTTGGACGGAATGACGGACAGACGGACGGACAGACAGACGGACAGACAAGACGGACAGACGGACGGACAAGTCAAATTTATGATGCCTCCCTATCGGGGGCATAAAAAGCTGATTACCAGCATTTTCTTGTTTTGCCTCAATGTTTTTTCAAAGCTTTTTTTCTACTAAAGACCAGGTCTTGTTTGGGAAAGGTAAAATTCCTGGTGTGATAAGAGCTATCTTTATTCAAAATTGATAGACATAAATCAGTCTTACTTTCCATCATTTTTCTCCATTTCGAGAGTGAAGGTTTTGAGATCAAAGTTCCTTCCGTCTCCCCACTTTAATTTTAGTGATGATGGCGCCACTCCATTACACTCGAGCCGCGGAGGTCGGGGCGGTAATGCCCGTGTTGTAAACTTGACAGGAGAACTGAAAGCACCAACACCGATATCGTTCACAGCTTGTATACGCAACCTGGAAAAAAAGGAGTATTATCAATTTTGGAAAACAATGAATGGGTTTCAGGCCAATAGGAAGCAATTTTATATCAGGTGAGCTACAGCCCCTGTCCAGGCTAGTGCCTGAATATTGGTGGGGCTAAATTAGATTTTCCCTAAATTTTCAGTGAAAAATAAGGAAAATTCTGAAACTTTTAAAGGGAAGAAAGGGAGTAATGTGGATGGATAGACAAACGGACTGGGTGATTCCTAGATAAACCCCCTTCTAACATTATTTGTGGTGGGTAGAAACATTTCATTCACAAATTTAAAATTTTGCAGTCTGATAATGAATATTTACTTACTTATACATAGTTTCTGGCTGTAAATCCTCGATCACATGTTCCGTAATGGCACTAACACTAATTAATTGTTTATCTCTGATATCCAGATTATATGCGTGTATTTCACTCCCGTTACTTTCTTCTGATACAGTTGAAGTAACGTATGATATGAAAAACATTCTAGATTCAGAAAATTACCTTAGAGTGAAAAGTTTCGATCCTATTCAGTCTGCGCAGAAATGCACAGACTGACTAGGGTCAATACTTTTCATACTTCCCAGTAGGTCCCTTTTAGCATGACGGGTCACATTTACTTACTTATATGTAGTTTCCGGCTGTAAATCCTCGATCACATGTTCGGTAATGGCACTAACACTAATTAATTGTTTATCTCCGATATCCAGATTATACGCATGTATTTCACTCCCATTACAGTTACCCGCCTTCCACTCCAGGTGGACACTGTTGGCCGTCGGACTGGCGCGTATTGACATGACGGGCGCCGGTGACGATGGAGGAGTGATGCACGACGCGCCCGGACTGTACAGACCTGCGCCCGCACTGTTGATGGCTTGGACCCTAAAGGTGTAGGTTGAGGCGGGATTTAAACCCTTCACCTCGTAACTAGTGTTTGGACCATAGTAAAGCTGCAATAGATGAAAGAAAAGTATTGACTACTAACATTGAGTATTCACAATAAGGAACAAGAGGGCCAAGATGGCCCTGCATCGCTCACCTGAGAGGACTTTGAGACAAACATCTTGCAATCTTCAAACTCGCATGACCCACTTTTTACATGACCTACATATCATTAAGATAAACATTCTGAACAATTTTCACTATGATGAGTAAATATTTAGGTTCTTAGAGCAAAAACAAGACTTGACCTTTTGACCTTGTTTTAAACCTTATATTAGCCACTTTCTACATGACCCATTTATCATCAAGATAAGCAATTTTCACAATGATGAATAAATATTTTGATATTTTAGAGCAAAATACAAAAGTTGAACTATATTTTGACCTCCCATGGCCCACTTTATACATGCCCCAGATATTGTCAAAATAAACATTCTGAACAATTTTCACAATGATTCAGATATCATTATGGTTCTAAATGCAGAAATAAGATTTGATCTAGTGACCTAGTTTCTGACCTCACATGGCCCCCCTTTTTACTTTGACCAGATATCATCAAGATAAATATTCTGAACAATTTTTACAACGATAAAGAAAATATTTTGGTTCCTAGAGCGAAAACAAGATTTGACCTAGTGACCTAGTTTTAGACCTCGCATGACCCACTTTTCACATCACCAAGATATCATCAAGATAAATATTCTGAAAAATTTTCGCAATGATAAAGTAAACATTTTGGTTCTTAGAGCAAAAACAAAATTTGACCTAGTGACCTAGTTTGTAACCACGAATGACCTGCTATTCATATCACCAAGATATCATCAAGATAAACATTCTGAATTTTTACAATGATTGGGTAAATATTTCAGTTCTTAGAGGAAAACAAAATTTGACCTAGTGACCTAGTTTCTGACCTCACATGGCCCCCCTTTTTACATTGACCAGATATCATCTGACCTCACATGGCCCCCTTTTTACATTGATCAGATATCATCAAGATAAATATTCTGAACAATTTTCACCACGATAAAGTAAATATTTTGGTTCCTAGAGCAAAAACAAGATTTGACCTAGTGACCTAGTTTTAGACCTTGCATGACCCACTTTTCACATCACCAAGATATCATCAAGATAAACATTCTGAACAATTTTCACAATGATAAAGTAAATATTTTTGTTCTTAGAGCAAAAACAAAATTAGACCTAGTGACCTAGTTTTTAACCTCAAATGACCTGCTATTCATATCACCAAGATATCATCAAGATAAACATTTTGAATTTTCACAATGATTGAGTAAATATTTCAGTTCTTAGAGGAAAACAAAATTTGACCTAGTGACCTAGTTTCTGATCTCACATGACCAACTTTTAAAATGACCCAAATTTCGTCAAGATAAACATTCTGAACAATTTTCACAATGTTTGAGTATATATTTCCGTTCTTAAAGCAAAATCAAGATTTGACCCAATGACCTAGTTTTTGACCTTACATGACCCACACTTTCTACATTACCTAGATATCAAGATAAGTATTTAGGATAGTTTTGACAAAGTTTTAGGGCATCATTGGCATCTCTAGAGCAAAAGGAAGGATTCTGCAATATTTGACCTTGTGACCTAGTTTTTGACCTTGCATGACCCATCTTTGACCATGACCAAGATATCATCAAGATAAACATTTAGGACAATTTTGACAAAGTTTAGACCAAAATTGGCACTTCCAGAGGAAAAGGGAGGGTTTTACAAGATTTGGCCTTGTGACCTAGTTAATGACCTGGCATGATCCACTTCTTGACATGACCTAGGTATCATCAAGATAAACATTCAGGGCAATTTTGAGAAAGTTTGAATCAAAACTGGCATGTCCGGGCCAAAATGAAGGATTTTAAAAGATTTGACCTTGTGACCTAGTTTTTGACCTTGTATGACCCACTTTTCATCATTTGATAGATATAATCGAGATAAACATTGAGGACAATTTTGACAAAGTTTGGACAAGAATTGGCACTTCCAGAGCAAAATAAAGGATTTTGTAAGATTTGACCTCTTGACCTACTTAATGACCTAGCATGACCCACTTCTTGACTTAACTTTGATATCATCAAAATAAACATTCATGACAATTTCTACAAAGTTTGGACCAAAATTGGCACTTCCAGTGTAAAAAGATGGATTTTACAATATTTGAACTAGTGACCTAGTTTTTGAGCTGGCTTGACCTATTTTTTATCATGACCTAAATATCATCAAGACAAATATTCTGATTAATTTTCACAACAATTGAGCAATAAATATGGCCCCTAGAGCAGAAAGAAGATTTGACCTAGTGACCTACTTTTTGACCCCATTATGGCCCCCGATTCAAACTCTTTGAAGTATTTTGAAAAAGCATGACCCATTGATCATATGTGTGAAATATGATTGAATTCTGCCTAGTACTTTAGGAGGAGAAGATTTTTTTGTGAAAAGTTGACGGATGGACAGATAGACAGATAGACAGTTAGACAGATAGACAGTTAGACAGTTAGACAGACGCCGGACAACAGACCGATCACAATACCTCACCTCGAGCACTTTGTGCTCAGGTGAGCTAATAAAACCAATCATTAGATACCAAACACTTGGTGCATCTTCGGGCGTCATCCACCACAATGGAAATCAATTATAGATACCTTTGTCAATTTGCAAGCGTCATCTGTGGAAATGGAAATTGACAAGGTATATTCAATTTCTGTTGCTACCAATGATTCCCGAGGATGCACAAAGTGTTTTGTAGTTAATAATGGGTTGTAATCCTTAATTAAGTGAATTTAATTGATAATCAAAATAATTGCATGAAATGAGTGTTTTAGGGCCGTTATAAGCATTGAATAACGAGAAAAAATCAGGCTGATATCTTGAAAAACCTGTCGTTATTTGGTGGATCCACTTGCGATATCGGACCGGTTTTGCACTCAAGTATCCTCGATTTGACCCTTCAAAATAAAGAATTGTCTCTTTTCCCGCAAAATTCTCAACGTCTTGTGTTAAATAAGCGACGGTCGCCTTTGGCGCCAAATTATGACGTAACGTCGTTTTACTGACGTCACGCATAACAAAAAATCTCGGAAGATTTATAAGAACAAAACAACAATGGCAGACATTTTTTTTATCTCACCTCGGTTAATTTTTCGCACATATCAAGGGGTTTGGGGTAAGTAATTATTCGAATTTTATGCTTTTCATGCAATAATAGCGTCAATTCACATATTTTTCGGTCGTTAACATTCCCAAAGGCCCGCAAAATACAAAAACAACCCTCGTGCTTCGCACTCGGGCGTTAACGTATTTCTTTGGCCTCTGCAAATGTTAACGACCTCAAAAACGTGAATTAACCCTATATTAGATTCAAAATATCAATATTGGATATCAGCTTAACCCATTACTACACAGTCAGTGACACATTTTGACTCCTAATACAAGAATAGACTTGGGAAAACATTGTGGTAAATGAAGAAATCGCTCGTGACAACCCAAAATGGTAAGAACTCTTTAAAATTCCGTCAACTTGAAATTGTTGCCTGCACCACCAGTCTACTAAGAACAGCACAACATTTTGCTCTCTGGTAATAGGCGAAAAATCCCTTTCAACAATGTTAACCCTTTCCCAAACGACAAAATTCTAGGGTGATCCACTTCAAAAACTGCCACATATGACAAAATGGATGTTATTAAAGATGAGATTTGTGTAAAATATGGCACAGAAAACATAGAGACAAAAGGAGAAAGTGCTGATTATCAGCACTTTCTTCTTTTGTCTAAATGTTTTCCCAAGCCTGTTATATTAGGGACGTCAAAAGCAGGTCTTGTTTGGGAAATTGTAAAAAAAGTAAGATAGGGAAAGCATTCTAGATTCAGAAAACCTTTTTCCTGGTAACTAGATATGATTGACAGTGTTTAGACTGGAAGGCCTTACCTGTGAGAAATCTTGATCTGACTTTAACTGCCATTCCAGTCTATAGTCAGTTATAGTAGCACCGTTGTTGACTGGACCCTCCCACGCAATGAGCGCGCTGTGCGCGGACCGACATGTACATACAGGCATCTTGGGTGGATCTGGCACACCTGCACCACTTACAACCTCTAGAGGTTCAGACCAGGGACCTCCCTGTAACCAGACAAGAGAAATGAGAGATGAGCGTGCTGTGTGCAGATGGAAACACCATACCAGTATCTTGTCTGAAGCAAAGAATCTGTCCGTAAATATTAAATGATTGGTCAAACCTTAATAATAGGAGGCAGAGTATAAAAACAGCCATCCTGCTCCAACTCTATGGAATGCTAAAAATTGTATAGTTTATTCTCACAAATTCATGAATGGACATAAGGAGAGACATCATCTATAAGCTATCTATTAAAATGTTTTTTTCATAAATCAAAGGATTGAATTGAAAGATTTACTTCCAATTGAACAGCTGAGGGCATATAGGGACCGAACTTCAATGAAAATGACTAAAGTAGGGGGTGGGGATGGAACCTGCGAACCCTGTGTTACAAGTCAAGTCGCGCGTACCACTGCATGAAATCCACCCTCCTACAGAAATCAAAAGGACACTTACCCCCGCTCTATTGAATGCTCGAACTTGGAAGAGGTATGGTCGTCCCGGCTGTAGTCCGGCCACGATACAGTCGAGGTCACGACCTTTGTACACTTCACGACTCGTGTTGTCAGGAAGAATCATCTGTGCTGCAAACTCTGTCACCTGGGCACCACCGTTGTTCTCCGGATAGGCTGTAATGTATAAAGAAATGTTTTAATAACCCTTTCCCAAACAGCAAAATTTTAGCGTGATCCACTTGAAAAACTGTCACAAATGACAAAATAGATGTTATCAAAGATAGGACTCGTATAAAATATTGCATAGAAAATATTGAGACAAAAGGAGAAACTGCTGGTTATCAGCAGTTTCTTCTTTTGTTTCAATGTTTTTCCCAAGCCTTTTCTAATAGGGGCGTCAAAACAAGGTCTTGTTTGGGAAAGGGTAAAAGGCTGTAAAATTTACCACCTTATTCTCAAATGTTTCCATAACAAAATCTGATTTTGACATACTTTTAGAGGGAATGCTTGGGAAAACATCGAGGCAAAAAAACATCACTGGCTGGAGTATAACTTTCAACTGCGATGGTATCCAAGGGCCAATCCAGGATTTTTTTCCAGGGGGGGTCCAAGCCCAAGATTTTTTTCAAGGGGGGTGCAAGATCAAATTATGGCTTACAATGCAATAAATATGTAACGTTACACTAAATTTATATAGTCAAAATCTAATTTTCGGCCAATGCCAGGGGGGTCTGGACCCCCCCCCCCCCTCTAGATCTGCCCATGGTATCATTGCAGCTACTGGAGCACCTAACCATGTATTCCTGGTATTTCTTTCACCATTACTTACCACAATATCCAATCTGATCATCCAGCTGCTCTCTCACATAGATGATTCACACCTATAGGTCAGAGGCAAATTACTTTTGTAAAATGTCAGAATGGATTTTGAACAAGCAAGGGTTCAAACTTAAAACCCATTGGGACCTTTTGTCCTGTCTCTTATTATTTTTCATTTTAAACAAATAAAGATACTCACACCATCTTAAGTGTAGTGAAGTAGCTTTTGACTTGCCTTGTAGTTGTGTATTGACAGAGTCAGGGTTTGAACTCCCAAACGCTGAGGACCTTTTGTCCTGTTTCATACTATTTCTAATTTCAAACAAATAGCGATACTTACCCCATCGTAAGTGTAGTGAAGTAGCTTTTGGCTTGCCTTGTAGTTTTGGTACTGAACACTGACCTGGTGGAATGGCTTGCGTCGTCGCTACACAAACATCCGAGAACTGAAAAACAGGTCATAAGTTTTTTAATGGCGTAACTTATCAAACAAAACTTAACATTTTGACAATCATAGGCAATGTTCCCTTATATACCAGAGGCAAATTTACAGGGTTTACACTGTTTTGGCAGACGGCAAATGTGACATCATATACACTGAAAATAAGGCAAACATAGTAAACCTTGTAATACATAGCATATACCAATCATATAATATAGCTTTGCAAAATACCAGCATTCTTTACGGGTAGTATAGGTGTTGTGATGGAAAAAGATGTCTTGTATGGTATACATAGAGATCATAATGTGACAGAAATCTCTGTCGCTATCTATTATAGGTAGTCAAAGGATTAAACAAAACTTAGATTGATCAACATACAATCTAAAGCTTTTAATTTTCAAACAGTGACACCTTTTGATGACCCTAATGGGTATTATGGTAAAGAAAACCTTGCAGAAGAAGAAGACATTACTGATGAATAGCATTTTCTTCTTTTTCTTCAAGATTTTCTATGCTCTAACAACGAGCATTTTGTACTCTCTTCAGATTAGCCTGTGTATTTTTGGGGGGAATGGTTGAAATTATCAACAGACAGTGCTTTTTTCATAGATAATGCTTTTTTCACGATAGATGCAACCCCTCCCTCTAAACAAGAGGGCCGTTGGCCCTAGGTCGCTCACCTGAGATGGGGTTTTATAACAGATCAGATTTCTTACAGGTAATGCAATAAAGGGTCAAAGACCATATGAACGCCGCTATGCGATTTCAAACCATAGAAAACCCAGAAAACTACCTCAGTGCAATATTGTATATAACTCAAACATGAAGTTTCATCCAATTCGGCTATGTGATTATGGAGAAATTGCTTCTGACAGATTTCGTGTAATTTCTCTTTTTCTGTTGCCATGGCAACCAGAGTTGTTATTTTATTTTATAAATTGCAATTTTGTAAGCAATTTTTTAAATGTGACCTCCTACGGAATATTTCTGCCTAGTTTGGTGGAAATTAGCCTGTAAGTTTAGGAGGAGATATCATTCAACGATGTCATTGAGATTTGGTGGAAAATCTCCTTTTCTGTTGCCATGGCTACCAGAGCTTTTAAAGGATTTCAATTCTTTTAGCAATTTTCAAACGGAACCTCCTAAGAAATATTTCTGCCAAGTTTGGTTGAAATTGGCCAAGTAGTTTAGGAGATGTTGTTCAAAGAAATTATTGAGAATTAGTCAAATTTCTCCTTTTCTGGTGCCATGGCAACCAGAGTTTTTTATGGATTTCAATTCTTTTAGCAATTCTGAAAGGGGGTTATCTAAGGAACATTCCTGCAAAGTTTGATTGAAAGTGGCCTGGTAGTTTAGGAGGAGATGTCGTTCAAAGATAGTATTGAGATTCATTCAAACTTCTCCTTTTCTGTTGCCATGGCAACCAGAGTTTTTCATGGATTTCAATTCTTTTAGCAATTCTGAAAGGAGGTCACCTAAGGAACATTCCTGCCAAGTTTAATTGAAATTGGCCTAGTACTTTAGGAGGAGATGTCATTTAAAGAAATTGTTGACGGACGACGCACGTACGCCGGACAAAAGGTGATCACAATAGCTCACTTGAGCACCTTGTGCTCAGGTGAGCTAAAAACATTTACTTAAATCACTACGACCTCCGGAGCTGACGGCTGCTACCCGTACATGATAACTATGTCCCAGGATTAATCTATCACATGTATGCTCTCTATCTATATAAACATGTACTAACCTCACTACGACCTCCGGAGCTGACGGCCGCTACCCGTACATGATAATTATGTCCCGGGATTAATCTATCACATGTATGCTCTCTATCTATATAAACATGTACTAACCTCACTACGACCTCCGGAGCTGACGGCTGCTACCCGTACATGATAACTATGTCCCACGATTAATCTATCACATGTATGCTCTCTATCTATATAAACATGTACTAACCTCACTACGACCTCCGGAGCTGACGGCTGCTATCTGTACATGATAACTATGTCCCGGGATTAATCTATCACATGTATGCTCTCTATCTATATAAACATGTACTAACCTCACTACGACCTCCGGAGCTGACGGCTGCTACCCGTACATGATAACTATGTCCCGGGATTAATCTATCACATGTATGCTCTCTATCTATATAAACATGTACTAACCTCACTACGACCTCCGGAGCTGACGGCTGCTACCCGTACATGATAACTATGTCCCGGGATTAATCTATCACATGTATGCTCTCTATCTATATAAACATGTACTAACCTCACTACGACCTCCGGAGCTGACGGCTGCTACCCGTACATGATAACTATGTCCCGGTATTAATCTATCACATGTATGCTCTCTATCTATATAAACATGTACTAACCTCACTACGACCTCCGGAGCTGACGGCTGCTACCCGTACATGATAACTATGTCCCGGGATTAATCTATCACATGTATGCTCTCTATCTATATAAACATGTACTAACCTCACTACGACCTCCGGAGCTGACGGCTGCTACCCGTACATGATAACTATGTCCCGGGATTAATCTATCACATGTATGCTCTCTATCTATATAAACATGTACTAACCTCACTACGACCTCCGGAGCTGACGGCTGCTACCCGTACATGATAACTATGTCCCAGGATTAATCTATCACATGTATGCTCTCTATCTATATAAACATGTACTAACCTCACTACGACCTCCGGAGCTGACGGCTGCTACCCGTACATGATAACTATGTCCCAGGATTAATCTATCACATGTATGCTCTCTATCTATATAAACATGTACTAACCTCACTACGACTTCCGGAGCTGACGGCCGCTACCCGTACATGATAACTATGTCCCGGGATTAATCTATCACATGTATGCTCTCTATCTATATAAACATGTACTAACCTCACTACGACTTCCGGAGCTGACGGCTGCTACCCATACATGATAACTATGTCCCGGGATTAATCTTTCACATGTATGCTCTCTATCTATATAAACATGTACTAACCTCACTACGACCTCCGGAGCTGACGGCTGCTATCTGTACATGATAACTATGTCCCGGGATTAATCTATCACATGTATGCTCTCTATCTATATAAACATGTACTAACCTCACTACGACTTCCGGAGCTGACGGCCGCTACCCGTACATGATAACTATGTCCCGGGATTAATCTATCACATGTATGCTCTCTATCTATATAAACATGTACTAACCTCACTACGACCTCCGGAGCTGACGGCTGCTACCCGTACATGATAACTATGTCCCAGGATTAATCTATCACATGTATGCTCTCTATCTATATAAACATGTACTAACCTCACTACGACCTCCGGAGCTGACGGCTGCTATCTGTACATGATAACTATGTCCCGGGATTAATCTATCACATGTATGCTCTCTATCTATATAAACATGTACTAACCTCACTACGACTTCCGGAGCTGACGGCTGCTACCCGTACATGATAACTATGTCCCGGGATTAATCTATCACATGTATGCTCTCTATCTATATAAACATGTACTAACCTCACTACTACTTCCGGAGCTGACGGCTGCTACCCATACATGATAACCATGTCCCGGGATTAATCTATCACATGTATGCTCTCTATCTATATAAACATGTACTAACCTCACTACGACCTCCGGAGCTGACGGCTGCTACCCGTACATGATAACTATGTCCCAGGATTAATCTATCACATGTATGCTCTCTATCTATATAAACATGTACTAACCTCACTACGACCTCCGGAGCTGACGGCTGCTACCCGTACATGATAACTATGTCCCGGGATTAATCTTTCACATGTATGCTCTCTATCTATATAAACATGTACTAACCTCACTCAACCTCCGGAGCTGACGGCTGCTACCCGTACATGATAACTATGTCCCGGGATTAATCTATCACATGTATGCTCTCTATCTATATAAACATGTACTAACCTCACTACGACCTCCGGAGCTGACGGCTGCTATCTGTACATGATAACTATGTCCCGGGATTAATCTATCACATGTATGCTCTCTATCTATATAAACATGTACTAACCTCACTACGACCTCCGGAGCTGATGGCTGCTACCCGTACATGATAACTATGTCCCAGGATTAATCTATCACATGTATGCTCTCTATCTATATAAACATGTACTAACCTCACTACGACCTCCGGAGCTGACGGCTGCTACCCGTACATGATAACTATGTCCCGGGATTAATCTATCACATGTATGCTCTCTATCTATATAAACATGTACTAACCTCACTACGACCTCCGGAGCTGACGGCTGCTACCCGTACATGATAACTATGTCCCACGATTAATCTATCACATGTATGCTCTCTATCTATATAAACATGTACTAACCTCACTACGACCTCCGGAGCTGACGGCTGCTACCCGTACATGATAACTATGTCCCGGGATTAATCTATCACATGTATGCTCTCTATCTATATAAACATGTACTAACCTCACTACGACCTCCGGAGCTGACGGCCGCTACCCGTACATGATAACTATGTCCCACGATTAATCTATCACATGTATGCTCTCTATCTATATAAACATGTACTAACCTCACTACGACCTCCGGAGCTGACGGCTGCTATCTGTACATGATAACTATGTCCCGGGATTAATCTATCACATGTATGCTCTCTATCTATATAAACATGTACTAACCTCACTACGACCTCCGGAGCTGACGGCTGCTACCCGTACATGATAACTATGTCCCAGGATTAATCTATCACATGTATGCTCTCTATCTATATAAACATGTACTAACCTCACTACGACCTCCGGAGCTGACGGCTGCTATCTGTACATGATAACTATGTCCCGGGATTAATCTATCACATGTATGCTCTCTATCTATATAAACATGTACTAACCTCACTACGACCTCCGGAGCTGACGGCTGCTACCCGTACATGATAACTATGTCCCGGGATTAATCTATCACATGTATGCTCTCTATCTATATAAACATGTACTAACCTCACTACGACCTCCGGAGCTGACGGCTGCTACCCGTACATGATAACTATGTCCCACGATTAATCTATCACATGTATGCTCTCTATCTATATAAACATGTACTAACCTCACTACGACCTCCGGAGCTGACGGCTGCTACCCGTACATGATAACTATGTCCCAGGATTAATCTATCACATGTATGCTCTCTATCTATATAAACATGTACTAACCTCACTACGACCTCCGGAGCTGACGGCCGCTACCCGTACATGATAACTATGTCCCACGATTAATCTATCACATGTATGCTCTCTATCTATATAAACATGTACTAACCTCACTACGACCTCCGGAGCTGACGGCTGCTACCCGTACATGATAACTATGTCCTAGGATTAATCTATCACATGTATGCTCTCTATCTATATAAACATGTACTAACCTCACTACGACCTCCGGAGCTGACGGCTGCTACCCGTACATGATAACTATGTCCCACGATTAATCTATCACATGTATGCTCTCTATCTATATAAACATGTACTAACCTCACTACGACCTCCGGAGCTGACGGCTGCTACCCGTACATGATAACTATGTCCCGGGATTAATCTATCACATGTATGCTCTCTATCTATATAAACATGTACTAACCTCACTACGACCTCCGGAGCTGACGGCTGCTACCCGTACATGATAACTATGTCCCAGGATTAATCTATCACATGTATGCTCTCTATCTATATAAACATGTACTAACCTCACTACGACCTCCGGAGCTGACGGCTGCTACCCGTACATGATAACTATGTCCCGGGATTAATCTATCACATGTATGCTCTCTATCTATATAAACATGTACTAACCTCACTACGACCTCCGGAGCTGACGGCTGCTACCCGTACATGATAACTATGTCCCGGGATTAATCTATCACATGTATGCTCTCTATCTATATAAACATGTACTAACCTCACTACGACCCCCGGAGCTGACGGCTGCTACCCGTACATGATAACTATGTCCCACGATTAATCTATCACATGTATGCTCTCTATCTATATAAACATGTACTAACCTCACTACGACCTCCGGAGCTGACGGCTGCTACCCGTACATGATAACTATGTCCCAGGATTAATCTATCACATGTATGTACTCTATCTATATAAACATGTACTAACCTCACTACGACCTCCGGAGCTGACGGCTGCTACCCGTACATGATAACTATGTCCCGGGATTAATCTATCACATGTATGCTCTCTATCTATATAAACATGTACTAACCTCACTACGACCTCCGGAGCTGACGGCTGCTACCCGTACATGATAACTATGTCCCAGGATTAATCTATCACATGTATGTACTCTATCTATATAAACATGTACTAACCTCACTACGACCTCCGGAGCTGACGGCCGCTACCCGTACATGATAACTATGTCCCAGGATTAATCTATCACATGTATGCTCTCTATCTATATAAACATGTACTAACCTCACTACGACCTCCGGAGCTGACGGCTGCTACCCGTACATGATAACTATGTCCCGGGATTAATCTATCACATGTATGCTCTCTATCTATATAAACATGTACTAACCTCACTACGACCTCCGGAGCTGACGGCTGCTACCCGTACATGATAACTATGTCCCAGGATTAATCTATCACATGTATGCTCTCTATCTATATAAACATGTACTAACCTCACTACGACCTCCGGAGCTGACGGCTGCTACCCGTACATGATAATTATGTCCCAGGATTAATCTATCACATGTATGCTCTCTATCTATATAAACATGTACTAACCTCACTACGACCTCCGGAGCTGACGGCTGCTACCCGTACATGATAACTATGTCCCGGGATTAATCTATCACATGTATGCTCTCTATCTATATAAACATGTACTAACCTCACTACGACCTCCGGAGCTGACGGCTGCTACCCGTACATGATAACTATGTCCCACGATTAATCTATCACATGTATGCTCTCTATCTATATAAACATGTACTAACCTCACTATGACCTCCAGAGCTGACGGCTGCTACCCGTACATGATAACTATGTCCCAGGATTAATCTATCACATGTATGCTCTCTATCTATATAAACATGTACTAACCTCACTACGACCTCCGGAGCTGACGACTGCTACCCGTACATGATAACCATGTCCCGGGATTAATCTATCACATGTATGCTCTCTATCTATATAAACATGTACTAACCTCACTACGACCTCCGGAGCTGACGGCTGCTACCCGTACATGATAACTATGTCCCGGGATTAATCTATCAAATGTATGCTCTCTATCTATATAAACATTTACTAACCTCACTACGTCCTCCGGAGCTGATGGCTGCTACCCGTACATGATAACTGTGTACCAGGATTAATCTATCACATGTATGTACTCTATCTATATAAACATGTACTAACCTCACTACGACCTCCGGAGCTGACGGCTGCTACCCGTACATGATAACTATGTCCCGGTATTAATCTATCACATGTATGCTCTCTATCTATATAAACATGTACTAACCTCACTACGACCTCCGGAGCTGACGGCTGCTACCCGTACATGATAACTATGTCCCAGGATTAATCTATCACATGTATGCTCTCTATCTATATAAACATGTACTAACCTCACTACGACCTCCGGAGCTGACGGCTGCTACCCGTACATGATAACTATGTCCCAGGATTAATCTATCACATGTATGCTCTCTATCTATATAAACATGTACTAACCTCACTACGACCTCCGGAGCTGACGGCTGCTACCCGTACATGATAACTATGTCCCGGGATTAATCTATCACATGTATGCTCTCTATCTATATAAACATGTACTAACCTCACTACGACCTCCGGAGCTGACGGCTGCTACCCGTACATGATAACTATGTCCCGGGATTAATCTATCAAATGTATGCTCTCTATCTATATAAACATGTACTAACCTCACTACGACCTCCGGAGCTGACGGCTGCTACCCGTACATGATAACTATGTCCCGGGATTAATCTATCACATGTATGCTCTCTATCCTTACCCTCATATAACGTCTCATAACCTGCGGAAAGGATAGAGAGATTAAATTTCCTAAATCATCAAAGATGCACATGGTTCATATAATCATGTATTCATTAAAGGGGGTCCAGCTAGGCTGTCAAAAATGCAAATGACACAATAATTACAAACCAGAAATAACGTATGAAATTACCAACCTGAAGGGGTAGATCACTTACGTCCATTTTTAGCACTCATCAAGCTTTATCATGTATTAAAATCCAAGTCAATTAATAACGTGCAGCCAGTTTTTATTGTCCTTGTTTTTGTTTTGTAACGGCTACATATACCTAATCTTCAAAAATCAATTACGTCAGAGGTACGTCATCTGTGCTCAGCGAGATTCAACACACCGTACAACCGACTGCTTCGAAAGTTTGCGAAGACAGATTCGGCATCTGATGTCATGTGCATGGTAGGTCAAATGAATTAACTTTTATAAATTAACGCAAGGATCTTTGGTATTCTACTGTTGATAAATACGCGTATAAATGTTCAGTGTTTGTACAAAATAAACATTTCCACATATCCCTCGCAAATAAGGTCACAGTCATCGACAAAGCCGGTTGTACGGTGTGTTAATACCGTGGAGGTGTGTCTCGTTGACCCTGACCTTGTCTCGTTTTGAAGTAAAAATAGAATGTGTAAACACGCTTGTAAAGGATTAATCTACAGCAAAGGAAAGGTGGTTATTCGCCGTGTTTGAGATTTTATGCATTGCAAATTGTTTTTCCATGCACAAATATGAGTTCCCGAACAGTTCGGAAGCATAAAAACCTAGAATGGGCCCCTTTAACAGATCCATTACTAGATGGTAAAATTTTAGACTTGTCCAAATTCGAAGATATCGCAGACGACATTTCAAGTGAATGAAATTTTACTTTTTGGTAGAAAACATTGTGGGAAATGAAGACACTGCTTGTCCCAAGCAATTTTTTCATTTTCCACAATGGTTTCCAAAGCCTTTATCTTGTGGGGTGTCAAAAAGAATCAATATGTTGGAATGGGTTCAATACCTCATTTCAAATTTGCATAACTTAAAATTATATTGCGAGCAAAATTAATTTCATTGTCACCTAAGTATCCACTCCAAACAATAATGTATTGAGATAATTTTATCCTCTACTGTTGGCTAATTATTGAGACATTTCGTCGGTGTAAATGCAAAACCTCGTATGTCGATTGTTGCGATTTTCCAAGTACAAACTTGTGTGCCCAGTTAAAGACATTTCTTGCAGGTTTTGGGATATTTTGACTGATCAGTATTATTGACAAACCATTTATGAACGATTTGTTCAAATTTCAAGTAAAACATTTAAGTTTGGGAAAAGTTATTACACCTTTTTCTCTTCTCTTTAAAATCTTCCAAAAACGAGATACGAGGTTTTGCATTTACAACGACGATTTACCATACTTCATTCAAATCATGTTATGCTAATCATGATCCTAGAATTTTCAATTGCCTTTGCAGTTTGCAGGCAGCATAATTACTTTATATAGAACAAGGTCATACTGTACACACTCAATGTGTAACCAAATTCAACACAACCGACTTGTCTTACCATTTCCCTAACAAGAACAGGTTTTGACATTCATAGTAGAACAGCCTTGGGAAAACATTGAGGCAAAAGAAGAAGAAAAAGCTGATTTTTTGCAGCATTTTCTCATTTTGCATCAATATTTTTTGTGCAATTTTATACTTTTGGGAGTTTTTTTTGTGCAATTTTATACTTTTAAAAGTTCCTATATGTATAAATCTTATGTATATAAACACCAATTTTATCATCTGCAGCAGCTGTCAAATTGGAACAGTCAAAATTTTGACATTTAACCATTTCCCAAACAGCAAAATTTTAGAATGGTCCAATTTGAAAGCTGCTGCAGACGACAGAATCATTGTTACCAAGTGCGGAAAAATGTAGCATGGAAAATATTGAGGCAAAAGGAGAAAATGCTGATTATCAGGATTTTCTTCTTTTGCCTCAATTCTTTCCCAAGCCTATTCTATTAGGAACGTCAAAACCAGGTCTTGTTTGGGAAAGGTTAAGGAGGGGTTAATCCAGTCTAAAAGTAGAAGGCTAAGGTTTTGTTCATGACATAATTTGTATTTATTTTCAACATACAAGATTTGTGTTCATTCACTACACAACATCAGGATAACACTATGACAGAAAGTGAGAAGAGGAAAGTTTCAAGGCCTTTACCAAACAACAAGGAATTAACCCTTTCCAAACAACATTTTGATTTTTCCCAAAGACACACTTTATGTCTGAAATTATCATTTATAGCATGAGAGAAAAGGATCTCAGCATTTTCTTTTTTTCACTCAAAACTTTCGAAAAGTCATCAAATTTACACAATTAGGAAAAGGTTCAAAGATAAAAGTATCTGTAGTTAGCCTTTTCTTCTTTTTTTTAGAAATTCCTTGATGCAGACATTTGAAAACAGTTGAAACATTGATTTGCTGTCTGGTAAATGCCCTAAGGTAGTTGAAATATATATGAATATCAATGCAAACCGAGGGACTACACTTATGGAAAGGGTAAAAGACAGATAAAAATACTCTGGGTTAATCATATTTTACCTGTTCCTGATTGATAAAGGCAAAAAAAATAATAAGAATAATAATTGTAATTACCTAACTGCTCATACCATTTGTTGAAAAATAAGGTATTAACATTTACCCATAACTTTATCATAAAATATTTTCATAAAAGAGTAAATAATCCACATTTTATTGGTTAAAATGTTTTGTACAACTGCTTGGTTGAAATTTCTGACATCTGTAGACTTTTGTTCAACACTTCTAGACTCTCAAAGAGTACATAAAATTTCATCTTGAATACAGGTTTGAGAAGACATTGACCTTGACCTTCATGAAAGAACTTGACCCTGCCACCAATCTTGTTGTAGGATGTGATAAACATAAAAGAGCATTGCACTATATCGAAAGAAAATGCTTAAATTAACTGACAGATGGTTGATAGAGTAGACAGCTGCACTGTCATCAGGAGACTAATTTGTCAGACAGGATATTTGCCAGGTCCGAGCACTGAACCCCATACCCTGTGATTGAGAGTCTAATTGCTACAAAATGCGCAATGGCCTCAGCCTGACAGGCATTATATGCTTAACAATTTGCCTTGATTCATTAAAGACTTTCCGTTTTCAGGAGTTCTAGACTAAATCCTTACCTTTTCCATCATCCAACTCTACAACATATTTGGTAATTTCCGAACCACCATCATCCCGCGGAGGATCTGAAATAAATCATATATAAATATGTAAAACTGTAGTTTTGTTGAATCTATAAAACCAAGATGTGTTTGTGCAACACAAATGCCCCAAGATGGCCAATATTTAGTTTTTGGAAAGATAGACGGACAGACAGGAGGACACAAGTATAACAATATGCGCCTAATATTTCAACACTGGGGGCATAAAAATTCAAACAGAAACTATTGCAGAACCAACTAAAATTCAAAGTCAAATTATCTCCCTTGGTTGACCGTAGAGCAATGAAATTTCTTCATGCATATGTCCATGTCATATTGATTGTTAATATCAGCAATTAAGGTTTACAGACCCTGAACAATACAGCACTTTCTAGCCAAACGAAAAGCATCAAAGTACACACACTTGTAAATACACTTCACATAAGTTGATACACCATGCTGGATTTCAAGATTATGCTTCAAAAAGAAAATAATTTACAAATATTTTTTACTCTACATTCACACGCAAGGGAGGTAATTTGAACATTTTTGTCAAATATTTCCATAAGTATGCATTAATTCAAACTTCTAAACCGTACAAAGTGCTTATGTTTGTTTTTGGAATGGAAAAGTAACATCCTTTGGTGCTTTTGAGGGTTTGGATACCTTAAATTCTGCACAAATTCCATCTTTATTGACATACATTTTGTCTTGTGCATTATTTATCAAATTGAAACTCCCTAAAATGTTGCAATTAGAACAGGGCCAAAGTGTACTTACCCCAAGTGACCCTAAATGAGTGAGCGTATATTTTCCCCTTCAGCTGTGGTTTACAGGGACAGTCAGGGACAGAAGGTTTGGTTCTATATGACACTACATCACTCCATTTACTCATACCCTCATCATTCTTGGCTCCTAGCTGTAAATATTTATATTATATTAACAATCATTAGCCATTTCCCGGAAAACATCATGGAAAATAAAGAAATTGCTTGTGAAAAGCATTTTCTTCATTTCCAACAAAGTTTTAAACCCAGAAAGACAAAAAAAATGTAATATTTCATTCACTTTTGACGCCTGCAACATCTTTGAATTTGGAAAAGTAAAAAATTTTGCCATTCAGTTACTTATTTGAAATACATTTGGAATTATTTGTAAGAACAAGAGCTGTCCATAAGCGCGCTCGACTTTCTAAGTCGCTTAGACGCTATTTTCTAAGTATAAAGGGGGCATAACTCCAAATATAGTGGAGCCAGGGTCATAGGCCCTGGTAGTAAGGTAGAGGGTGTGATGGTGAATAAGTATTTTAAGTTTGGGTTGAATCCCTTTGATAGTATGGACGTCATTGATGTTTGAAAAAACTTTAACCTTTGTTGCAATGCCAACGCCAACGATAACGCCGACGCCTGGGTGACAGTATAAGCTCTCATTTTCTTCGAAAAGTCAAGCTAGAAATGCATATACGTCATTTTCATGCTGCTTAGCATAATAGAAATACCTTAAGTCAATTGATGACCTTATCCGAAACTTAATACCTTTGTTCCGTGTTAGACTGTACTTGTACTTACCCGAAACTTGTAATCTTTGTTCCGTACTAGGCTATCTAATCTGTAGGACAACGATGAACCATTATACACTGTGAGAAACCCGTGACCCTGGAATAATTTCAAGAACATTCATAAGTCTTAACCTCTTTCCAAATGGCAAAAGGATCATATTGAAAGCTGCTGCAGACTATTAACCCATCACCACACAATGACTCTTTTGGACTTCTTATAAGATATTGACCTTTGAAAACATTGTGGAAAATTAAGAAATTGCTTGTGACAAGCAATTTCTTCATTTTCCACAATATTTTCTGCCCCAAAAGACCCAAAAAAGCAAAAATTCACCAAATTGAAATTGTCGTCTGTGTTCTCTTTGAATTTGGACTAGTCTGAAATTTTGCCATTTGGGAAAGGGTTAAGATGGATGCTGATAAAGGAGAAATTTGGGTAAAATACTGCACAGAAAATATTGAGGCAATACTGGCCAACTAACCCATTTAATGATAAAGACTAAAAAGAGTCCTTTCCCACATACTAGTTATGTTAACACCATCTTCTTTTATTCCTAAAGTAAATCGAGTCTTTACTGTGATAGGGTATTGTTGGCCAGGACTGGTACACGGCAAGAATTGGTCACCAGCGAGTAGGAAATTGAGAAAATGCTGATAGAGATAAGCAATCTATGAAATGACTTCTTAAGTGACCCTAGCAGATTTTCAATTCAGAATGGCAAATTAAGGGGGTATGCAAGTGCTTCAGACTTACTTGTTCCTATAACTGTTTGACTCGAAATTAGGAACCATTCTGCCTTACTATTGCTTAGAAAAATCCCTAGAAAAATTCCTATTGCATTATAGCTTATGTGCGAGTTACATCCCATGCTAGCGTCAACTGAAGATGTCATTTCAATGTCAATTCCCACTTTGGATCTTAACCCTTTCCCAAACAAGACCTGGTTTTGACGTTCCTACAAGGAAAGGCTTGGGAAAACATTGAAACAAAAGAAGAAACTGCTGATAACCAGCAGTTTCTCCTTTTGTCTAAATATTTTCTGTGCCATATTTTTCAAAAATCCTTTTTCTGTGCCATATTTTTCAAAAATCCTATCTTTAATAACATCCATTTTGTCATTTGTGGCAGTTTTTAAAGTAGATCACCCTAAAGTTTTGCCGTTTGGGAAAGGGTTAAGGGGGTATGCAAGTGCTCCAGACTTACTTTTTCCCATAATTGTTTGATTCGAAATTGAGAACCTTACTGCCTTACTATTGCTTAGAAAAATCCCTATTGCATTATAGTTTATGTACAAGGTACATCCCATGCTAGCGTCAACTGAAGATGTCATTTCAATGTCAATTCCCACTTTGGATCTTAATATAAATCTCAGCTTACCGCTTCTGGATCTTCATACTGGAGTACAAAGTCGTCATCATTTGGTCGTTTAAACCACGATAACACTAACTCTGTGACGTAACAGTCGGACAACATTGGTGGATCTGGTTGTGAGGGAGGGGACCCGCTTGTACAGTATGTTACACACTCACTGTATAAACTGAAATAAATACACATTTATATGTAACACATTTATATGTAACACATTTATATGCAACACATTTATATGTAACACATTTATATGTAACACATTTTAATGCAACACATAACAGTCGGACAACATTGGTGGATCTGGTTGTGAGGGAGGAGACCCGCTTGTACAGTAGGTTACACAATCACTGTATAAACTGAAATAATTACACATTTATATGCAACACATTTATATGCAACACATTTATATGTGACACAAGAGGGTAATATGCCCCTAAGTCACTCACCAGACTTTTTTTTGCTTTATATCTGATTAGTATCTAACTTTGACAAGAGGACCATGATGGTCCTTAATCGCTCACCTGAACTGAGATTCACAAGCTGAGAAATGATTGCACCTTGTCTCATGATATCCAAAAGAA
Organism: Fragum sueziense; assembly: GCA_963680895.1. Lineage (NCBI taxonomy): Eukaryota > Metazoa > Mollusca > Bivalvia > Cardiida > Cardiidae > Fragum > Fragum sueziense. Next base: position 39,965,162 of record OY804607.1, on the reverse strand, counting down.
CATTCTAATTCTCAATAGTCTTCATCCTTGTGGCTAGACATACCTTCTGAACATGTTTCATGAAGATTGGACAAAAATTGTATCATCTACATTGCTAACAAGGATTTTGTCTTTAAGGCCACTTTTCCCAGGATATCCAACAGAACATTCCCATTGTCAATAGGCTTCATCCTTGAGACTATACAAATAATCTGACTAAATTTCATGAATATTGAGCCAAAATTATTGTCTCTATAGCCCTAACAAGGATTTTGTCATTAAGGCCCCTTTTCCCATGGCATCCCATGGAACATTCCTATTTTCCTCAGAGTTCATCATTGTGACTAGACAAACACAAGTTTCTTGAAGATTAGACCAAAATTGTTGTCTCTAGAGTGCTAACAAGGATTTTGTCATTAAGACCCCTTTACTCATGATATTGACTGGAACATTCCAATTTTTTATAGGGTTTATCCTTGTGACTAAAACAAACATTCTTTTTAGTTTCATGAAGATTAAGCCAAAACTGTTGCATCTAGAGTATTTAAAAGGATTTTGTCATAAAGGCCCCTTTTCCCATGATATCAAAATGGAAAATTCCGATTGTTGATAAGCTTCATCCTTGTGAATAGACAAATATTCTGATCAAGTTTCACGAAGATCAAGCCAACATTATGGCCTTTAAATTGCCAACACGGATTTTATCATTATGGCCCCTTTTCCCGTGGTATCCAATGGAATATTCCAATTTTCTGTAGGGTCTATCTCTGTGACTAGACAAACATTCTGACCAAGTTTTATGAACATTTGACCAATATCGTAGCCTGTACAATGCTAAGAAGGGTTTTGTCTTTTAGGCCCCTTTTCCCATGATACCAATGAGAAGGTTCCAATTTTCAACAGGGTTCACCCCATATAAACCCCAAGAATCAACAACATGGGGGCCCTATGAAAAAATACTGTTACTGTATCTTGCACAATACATAGCTAATGTTTTGAGATGAAAAGGTTTTCCAAATTAAAGATCAAAATGTTAGAGAAAGAACTCTTAACCCCTATATAAACCCCAAGAATCAACAACATAGGGCTATTTCTTCATTGCAAAATAATTAATTCTATAATAATTTAGTAAAGAGCTAAAGAGAATATAAGTTGCAAAATAGAAGTAAGTCTGATTATAAATCCAAAGAAAAGATAACAGAACACTGATAAAAGCTAGATTAAATCCTCATTTGTTTACTTAAGCTGGGGAAAGTCTAGATCATTGATCAGATAAAATCCAAGTTTATCAAAATGGACCAAGGGAGGCAACTTTAACACTGAAAGTCTTACAGCTTCACTGATTGGTTATCTTCCTTAGTAAGTCTGATAAGCTCCACCCTGCCACGCCCACATTTTTTGACTAATCTTAAAATTTGAAAACAAATTTTGAAGAGGGTCACTCAAGGAACATTCCTGCCAAGTTTGGTTGAAATTGACCCAATGGTTGATTTTTAAATAATTTTCTTAGGATTTTTAAGCCCCGCCCTGCCAGGCCTACATTTTTTGGAAAATCGAAAATTAACGAACAAGTTTTGGAAAGGGGCACCCAAGGAACATTCCAGCCAAGTTTGGTCAAAATAGGCCCGATGGTTCAGGAGGAGAAGATGTTTGAAGAAATTGTGAACGGACGGACAGACGGACGGACAGACGGACAGACGGACGGACGACGGACGGTGAGCGACCACAATAGCTCACCTTGAGCACTTCGTGCTCAGGTGAGCTAATAAACCCAACCCCATTTTTATCCAAATCAGAATTTCCCAAATGAGTCTTTAAAAGGATGCCCTATGAAATAATTCTACTAAGTTTGGTCCAATTGTATAGGAGGAGATTACTAAATTATGTCATGGTTTCTCAAAGTATAAATAATTCTCAACCCTGCAATAACAACTTTTTTTAAATAATCAAAAATTAGCGACAAGTTGTCCAAAGGGTCAACAAACTCACCTTTTGCCAGTAGCATTTATTGCAGCCAATCGGAAGGTATATTTATTGGAAGCAGTTAATTTGGTTATTTTGTGTTGTTTTTGTAGGCCATTATACACTTCATCAAACTTTCCGGTGCCATCCCCCGTCTCTAACTCCAGGATGTACGATGATATCTTGGAACCATTCTCAGAGGCAGACTGTAAACAAATTATTTGTCTCGATTTATAACAATTATGAAAACAATTTCATAAAACTTTTTGAACATTTCAAAATTCTTCAGACAATATTTAATCATTTACTGGCCTTGTTTGCCAAACTACTTCTCTGTCTTGGTGGAGAGAAAAGACATTGAAACTGCAGAAAAAATTGCATTAGTCAACCATGTCTTTCAAAAGTTTTTTTTTAAATAGCTTAGCTAAAGATAAACAGATAGATCATATTTGCAACTTTAAAATTCAGTTGTGGAAGGTAGCTTGTAAAGTTATATGATAATGTGTTTGCTTTCAGATAAGGAAGATTTGAACCCAATAGAATGACAATTTTCATATGCAGATTGTATTAGATTCTGATACAACTGTCTGTGCAAGGGAATCTCAACTAGAGTTGTCCGCGGACAACGTAGCTTGCCTATACGAGAGCTTGTCGCCAAAAAAGAAAGTCCAAAGTCAAAGGTCAAGGTCACTAGGTGAAAGGTCATGGTCTCAGGGTCAAGGTCATGGCATGAGGTATCCATATGTGAAATATCAAGGCTCTATCTATAATAGTGCACGATCGAGATCTAGGCCAGGTTAAAGTTTTTTAAAAGTAGGTCAAACTCAAAGGTCAAGGTCACTAAGTCAAAGGTCATGGTCCAAAATGAAAGGTCTTGGCGGAAAGTATCCATGTGTGAAATATCAAGGCTGTTTCAATAATAGTGTCTGAGATATACCCCAGGTTAAAGTTTTTCAAAAGATGACAATGCCGACGGAACGTGACGCGACACTAAGGTTGTGACATTAGCTATCCGGACATAAAGTCCCGGCTTGCTAAATACAAACTTGATATTGAATAGTCTTACTCCCTTCAAAAGCAATTATGTAGAGCCATGATTTCATTACAGTTCTTGAAAACTACTTTATTAATTACACTTACTTTCCATTTCAACATGAGGGAAGTTTTTGATTTTTGTACAAGTGTGGGAGGTGTAGGCTGGTCGGGCTCACACAATAATGTTTTAAAACTAATGGCTTCTGTCGTGGAACCTCGCATGTCATCTAATATTGTACACACTCTGTAATATACAGAAATAGTTGTAAACAAGAGGAGCATGTAGGCTGGTCAGGCTCACATGATAATGTTTTAAAACTAATGGCTTCTGTTGTGGAACCTCGCATGTCATCTAATATAGTACAAACTCTGTAACATACAGAAATAGTTGTAAACAAGAGGAGCATGTAGGCTGGTCAGGCTCACATGATAATGTTTTAAAACTAATGGCTTCTGTCGTGGAACCTCGCATGTCATCTAATATAGTACACACTCTGTAACATACAGAAATAGTTGTAAACAAGAGGAGCATGTAGGCTGGTCAGGCTCACATGATAATGTTTTAAAACTAATGGCTTCTGTCGTGGAACCTCGCATGTCATCTGATATAGTACACACTCTGTAATATACAGAAATAGTTGTAAACAAGAGGACCATGATGGTTGGTCGGGCTCACATGATAATGTTTTAAAACTAATGGCTTCTGTCGTAGAACCTCGCATGTCATCTAATATAGTACACACTCTGTAATATACAGAAATAGTTGTAAACAAGAAGAGCTTCTAGGTTGGATGGCCATGATAATGTTTTAAAACTAATCGCTTCTGTCATGGAACCTAGCATGTCATTTGATATAGTACAAAATCTGAAATGATTGTAAACACATAGACTGACATAATGTCATATTCTAGACTATAATCATTACAAAGGCTTTGTAACTACTTCTAGCAGTGAATATAATTAGCTTTTGAAATATGAGGAGTAACAAGATGTGTTTGTGAAACACTAATGCCCCCGGTAATGCTAAAGTCAAGTTTTCATGATAAGTTTTCAGAATGACAGACAGACAGATAGGCAGATTGATGGACAGATAGACATTAATTAAACAATATGCCCCCAATCTTTCGATACTGGGGCATTATAACATTTCATCGTTGTAAATGCAAAACCTCATAGCTCGTTTATGGAAAATCTTAAAGGGGAGGGAAAAAAGTGTAATATATTTTCCCACACTGAAATGTTTTATTTGGAATTTGGACATATTGTTCACAAATAATGTGTCAGTAATACTGATCAGTAAAAATATCTCAAAACCTGCGAGAATTGTCTTAACTGGGTACACAAGTTTGTACTTTGAAAATCGCAAGAACCTACATACAAGGTATTGCACTTACACCGACGATTTACTGGTAATAAATTATGCATTTTCTTCGTTTGCCTCAATATTTTCCCTAGCTCTCTCTCTATCTTGGACATCAAAACTTTTTGGGGAAATAATTATAAAACAGCCCTTACTTGACATGGTATTCTGTAGCTGGTTTCAGGTCTTTTAACGTTATTTCTGTGGCATCACCACTGTAAATATAAATAAATATGGAATAATGACAAAATGCACAAGCTGTAACAGCCTTAGTTCCCTGCTATACGAACAATTTAACACTGAAAAAGTTCAACACTCAATTATAGAGTTACTATCATTAATGAATTACATGAAATGAATGTTTTCAAGTGCCATTCTACTTGTTTAGACAAATTGCACTACATTTCAAATTCAACCTAGACATATGCATATTGGAATGACCCAACATTGCAGATGATTTCTGAAGAAGCTCAACTCATGGACATTGTCAATAAAAATAAAGTTGCCCCATATTAATTTTAGTGCACTTTATATAATTGTTCAAGTCTGAAAAGACACATAAAGAGCTATGTTTTGCACAAGTCCAAAATAATACTGATACTTACTTATATACAGTTTTATATTTTCCATCTTTCACTTTTTCACACAATGAGAGTTCATAACAGAATTCAGCGGGATCGTAATAAAATTCTTTGTTATCGCAGTCAGGGGGAGACAAATGTATCACGGCACTCCGCGACACGATGCCCGATACCTGCAAAAATACAGACAGAAATTCATCATCTATCCCACGACCCCTGCTAAAACTTCATTTGAGTTCAAGAACTGTTCTAGAATGTTAACTGGTACTTCTAGAACTGTTCTAGAACTATTCTAGAACAATTCTTAAACTTAAATGAGCTTTTTCGCAATAACTCATTACTAATTGGCCAAATTTTAGACTCGTCAAAATTCAAAAAGGTTGCAGATATCAATTTAGAGTGATTGATAATTTACATCTTGCGGTCTTCATGGATAGAAAACATTGTGGGAAATGAAGAAATTGCTTGTCACAAGCAATTTCTTCATTTACCTCAACATTTTTCATAGTCTTTATCCTGCTGGGCATCAAAAAGCCTGTATGCGTGGTAATGGGATAATTATTTTGATACCAAAAGAAAGAAACAAACAAAATTCAAAACACCACAACAGTCAAGCTAACTGGCTGCAGTCTGACTGATCTGGAGCTGTAATCACCAATATTTCTAAGTCAATTGTCAAAAGTAAAATTACATTTGGATTGTTGTATCAATAAGCCTTCAACTTGAACTACAAGGTTTACAAAAAGTTGTTTGGAAAATGTTTGTTTGGTTGAAAATATCAAATATTTTGCCTTGTTCGAATTTCATTTACAATTCATCATAATTATGATACATTTTGTAGCATACATAATTGTTTCAGATTCATCACCTTAACCCATTACCAAACGGAAGAATATTCATACCAGTCCAAATTCAAAGATGTTGCAAACAATAATATCAAGTGATTGCATTTTTTATTTTTTTTTTGTCCTCTCTTGGTAGAAAACATTGTGGGAAATGAAGAAATTGTTGAAGAAATTTCTTTATATGCCACAGTATTTTCCAAAGCCTTTTTCTTACAGGCATCAAAAAGCACCAATATGCAGGAATTGGTTATTCAGCACACAGTAGTAAACATCAAAATTCAAGGCTCAGATCTTCAAGATTCTATGGGTTTAAAGGTTAAAGCAAACTTGGAAGCCAATCAAACACAACATCTCTTTCAATCAGACAAGATTTTTTTAATTTAATGCATAGGTTAATGAACTTAGCACACGCTGGCACCATTAGGATTTAACCCATTCCCAAACAAGACCTTGTTTTGACGGCCCTAATAGAAAAGGCTTGGGAAAACATTGAGTCAGCAGTTTCTCCTTTCGTCTCAATATTTTCTGTGGTATTTAATACAAAGATCCTATCTTTATCAACATCCATTTTGTCTTCTGCAGCTTCTTTCAAAAAGGACCACCCTAAAATTTCTCCATTTGGGAAATGGTGAAATATGGTCTTAACCTTTCTCTAAATTAACTATTTCTTTCCCAAATAAATGAAGAACTCAATGCTGATATTCATTAAATTTTGTCTAAAACTTTCTATGATTTCAAAAATGATGTAAGTACCCTAAAATAACTTATCAAATAAAGGTGTTAGTTTTTTAGTGGGTATCAGGATATTTTTCCAAAAATTTTCTAAAAAATGTTTATCATCAGCAAAGATAAATTGATCATGTACTTCAAAACAGCATGAAACTGTTTTTGTTCCAGATATTTTGATATGAGAAATTACTGGTAAACAAAATGTATTAATCTTATCTGTTAAATGTGGGACTAGTTTAAATTAGAACTCTCGCAAAGTGGAATAGAACTTCCCTCCGCTAGCACCTTGTCACCAAAAGAGTTTCTTGAGTTAGAGAACGAAACTGGGTTTTAACCCTTTCCCAAACAAGACCTGGTTTTGACGTTCCTAACAGAGAAGGCTCGGAAAAACATTGAGACAAAAGAAGAAAATGCTGACAATCAGCATTTTCTCCTTTGGTCTCAATATTTTCTGGGATATTTTGTACACAAATCATACTTTTATTTACGGCAGTTTTCTCATCGGCAACAGCTTTCGAATCAAAACACCCTAATTTTTTGCCGTTTGGGAAAGAGTTAAACAAAGTTCAATAGAAAGCTTGGCCAACTTGACCCATAAATGACAAGAGCGCTCAATGCTATAAAGTTCCAAGATCCTGGGCAAAACAGTTCTTGAGTTAAACACAATAAAATGAAAAAGTCATAATTATATCGACAGATGGAAGGACAGGCATTGTAAAACCAATATAAGACAGGTATATTGAAGGAAACTAAATGAAAAGTTCAATTTTATTGTTTTGCAAAATTAATGTTCTGGCCCAATTTTCAAAGAAAATACCCTATTAAAACATCCTGCTTTTTATCAAATTCATGACAATGTTTTTAATAACTCCTATCTACATTTGAAATTAGAATCAATTCCAACATAACTAAGAAATCACACCATGCTTTAAATCAGAACTATTAACTAAATAGTAATCAACTCTCCCCTTGTAAAAGGACAAAATTAATGGTAAAATAAGAGTAATTGTCTAAATATCATGTACTAAAATTTCTTAAAATCTAAATAACAAGAGGCCCAAGAGGGCCTGTATCGCTCCACTGGCTAAATTAAAAGAATTACCTGATGATTTCTTGTAAGCCTTACACTGCCAAATCACCCAAGGATTATTTCTGCGAAGTATGGTCTGAATTGGCCCATTGGTTTATTTTAGAAGAATTATTTCATGTTTTGTCCAATTCTGATAAGACCTGCCCTGGCACACCCACATTTATAGACCAATCAAAGTTCACAAACACTGTCAACCACCCACGGAATATTTCTGCCAAGTTTGCACTAAATTGAGCCGATGGTTGTTTTTAAAGAATTATTTTGCGATTTCTCCCATTCTGATAAACCCCGCCATGCCACATCTTTACTAATGGACCAATCAGAATTTCACAAACAAAGTCAGTAAAAGCCATCCAAGTAACTTTACTGCCAAAAATGGTCTCCATTGGCCCATTGGCTGATTTATAAAGAATTATTTTATGATTTCTCCAATTCTGCACATTTATGGACCAATCAAATTTCTTTGAACAATTTAAGTAAAGGGTCGCCCAAGGAACATTCCTGCAAAGTTTGGTCAAAATTGGTACACTGGTTTGAGAGGAGAAGATTTTTAAAGAAAAAGTTAACGGACGCACGCACGCACGATGGACACAACGCCATGACAATAGCTCGCTGGCCTTCGGCCCGTGGAGCTAAAAACAATCCTATAAGACATGGCACTGACCATGCCCATCCAATTCTTTTACCCTTTCCCAGACAGGACTTGACAAGATTTGATGTATAAAATAGAAATGGCTTCCAAATACATTGAGGCAAAAGAAGAAATCCAGCATTTTCACCTTTCGCCTCATTTTATCTGTGTTGTATTGTACATAAATTCTATATTAATCAACAACCATTTTCTTGTATGAAATTCGACCAGTCAAAAATGGTGCTATATTTGGCTAATTTTAAAATAGTACAGGAAATTCTTACACAGACAGACATATCATGTACATTATGATATTTATGATTTTCCAAAAGTTTCCCTTCAAGGATAATTATGAGCTTGATTTTTGTTAAAAACTTAAAAATATTTTATAACTAAATGAAAAGAAAATTTTAAAGATTAAAATAAACAGTAGTCCAGCAGCCAAATGCAGATAACTTACAGAACTTTGCTTTGAAACTAATAGAAACTTATTAAAATTAACTATAGATCTTCTTGATTCGTTGGACATTTTCTGATCTTTTTTAAGAAGTACAAGCACTATATTGTTATCTCGCGTTAATCTCATTAGGGGTGGACTACCTTAAAAATGTTTGGCTGCCAGACTACACTTCCTCCTACCATGCGCCACACTCTGGGTCTCCATGCTAATTACAGAAAAGTTGTCACATTACCTTAACCCAACTTAAAGGTCGGCAACTGACCTTGGGTGGGGGCATTTTTGAGAGTCGCGCCTGCAGTATCCGCCGTTCTTCCTCCAGATCTGCCTGCTCCTCCGGCGGCGCCGCGTGCGAGACATTGTGAGACACGCTGTTAATGCTGTTTGATTGTGTGGGAGATTCAACCTCATTGGTTCCTATAAATAGAAACAACAGTTGGTTGGTTAATTAATGAATCACTAGCCTAACCTACTTTAATCATTCATTTCCAACAATTCTTTCCTTGACTCTATCTGGTGGGGCATCAAAAATAGTCAGTAAGTGGGAAAGAGTTGAACCAAAGCATTGTGCCCATTACAATGCCTATAGTTAACTTCATTGGGTTTAAGGACAGATCCTCCATTTATTTCCCACGGTAAGATTTTTTTTATTTTTTCTGTACTGATATTTAAATATATGAGAAGTAAAAAAATGACTTAAAAACTATAGGTCACCAAGCGAATTAAAAAGTTATTGGATTTCAAGGGAGACTACTCTTGTCTAAAATTGCAAAAATGGGGTGTCACTTAAATACCCACAAAAAGGTGTTCGAAATGACTAGGATTTCATACATAAGCCTTTATTGTGTTCAATAAGCCTTATTCTGTCTAAATGAGTACCAATTTGGGAAAATTTAGTGATGATTTTGAAATTTTTAGTTAAATATTCTTTCAAAAGTAAGAGAAATTGCTCTATTTTCGCAACGTTTCTGATAATAAAAAATATTCCAGCGGTAAGAATTTTTTCTTTTTTGGTATAGACATAGTGCTTGGTCATACCTACAAAAACAAAAAAAGAAAAATATATCAAACCAAGCGTTTTTCTTAGTTATAAGGAAAAATTTCTTTACTTTTTGCAGCTCTGTCCGAATTTTTTTTCACTACTTTAATCCATTTTCTTCCTTATTACAAGCTTAAGATAATAAAACGTGTCACCTTTTGTGTCCATCTGAAGCGGACTAGCTCATAAAGACACCACTTTGCTTTTGTTGCTCCGTTTCCTATCGCTAACGCCACATGTTGAACGCGTAGCAGAAAGCGAAATGTACCATCCGAGTACTATTACACTTTAATTGACCAAACAGAGAAAATTGAAATAACCGAAAAGGGTATTGTCATTTATCAAGCAAACATTAACTTAATGTAAGAAATACATTTGCTGAAAAGGGCCAATTACTGAAACAGCTTTATTTCGTTATTTAGGATATGCGCAGTAAGTTGCGCAGTAACAACTGGAGGATCTGTCCTTAATACCTCTTTCAAATACTATGGTCATATATCTCCCCAGTTTGATTTGATTTACTGGGGGTTTTATGCTGTTTTTTAACTGCTATAGTAATATCAGGGCAGGCCCCAGCTTGAGCACCTAACCATGGATTTCTGCCATCAGTTCTACATGTACATCCTTTACGAGCCTCCATCAGATCGCCAGCATAGGTTTAACATTATCAATGGCAGATCCAGAGGGGTTTAGGGAGGTTCAAATGACCCCCCCACCCACCACGGCCATGCGTAGGAAAGGGTTAATATCTCTTTCCCTAGGTTATCACTGTCGGTTCGATTAGAAGCATAAACACAGTGCATAATCGCGTGACACAGAATTTCCGATAATCTTCAATATCTTTTATAATACTTGACCGATTTAAATTTGGTTTGAAGCAGAGAATGTAGAAAAATTCCAGGAATAAGCTGGACGTGTTGGATTTTTGAAAAATCAATTGATAAAAAAGTTATTGAAGATAAACCAAAATTTTGGTTTATCTTAAATAACTATTTATCAGTTGATTTTTCAGAAATCAACCACATCCATCTAGGGCGTGACGTCTGTCCACATTTTCTGCTTCAAACCGAATTCAAATCGGTCCAGTATTTACAAAATTATTGAAGATTTTCTGAAAATATTGTATCACGTGATTATCCACCATGATAAAGATGCAGTACTATTGTGCAGCTTATTACACACTTATCCTGATCTTTACACCAGACATAGCTAAAGGAAACTGAATCTACCACAAAACTGGCAAGTTCATTCAAACACAAAAATACCTTCTAAATAGCAGATCTTACAACAAATTAGTACAAAACCATTGTAAGTTCATATGGAATAATTTAAACTTACAATAGTTTTGCACTAAATGTCTAAATTTTCTTCTTACAAAGCATTGATGACTGATGCTTCTTCCCCTTCTGCACCAAAAATTGCAAAAAAATCGCAAAAAACAGAACAGCAATCATTTTTTACAAGTGCACTGTCAAATTCTTGGCATCAATTAGGAACAGAAATTCCAGTCTAGTTTACCCTTTGCCCTCTTTGCCTCTTTTTTGCTTCAATTTGCTTTTTATGCAATTCTTTTTGCCTAAATTAGATATTCTTGATGTAATTGGGTGTCGATACATTTTAGACAGAACAGAGAGAGACCAACATGAGTTTCTATCAAAATGCGTCTCGATGATTCAATTGAATTTAAATATTTTTCAAAACTATATTTTCACTTATATATTAGCTGCTGATGCACCTAACCACGTGATCCTGACAATTCTTGCACTGCAGTACATGTACAATAAAATTCATTATGTTTAATATGAGTATTTAGTAGCCTATAATTGTTTGATCTGACGCCTTTTGACCCAAATTATTTTACGACTGAACTTGGTCGTATGATCACTGTTTATACGGGACACATGTCCTATTTGGGAATCGGTTATCATAGAGCAAAAAAGATACTTTTTTCTACAATCAAAAACAATCACAGGAAAAAGGGATGTAGATAAATTGATAATTGCAACAATTATCATGATAACTGAACCATGGACCGGGGATGTTGCAAGAACACAGTGCTTAATTGTCCATGGCAAACCTTTAACCCTTTCCCAAATAACAAAATTTGAGGGTGTTCCAATTCAAAAGCTGCTGCAGATGACAAAATTGATGCTGATCAAGGTTGGATTTGCGTACAATATAGCTAAGAAAATATTGAGGCAAAAGGAGAAACTGCTGGTTATCAGCAGTTTCTTCTTTTGCCTCAATGTTTTCCAAACCATCTTGTTTGGTAAAGGGTTAAGGAAAGATGAAAAAATAAATTCTTAACTATTGTATGTCCTGAGTTTTGTTTCAAACAAACTGCAAATTTAAAAGAGGTTTTAATATAAACAACTAAAATTTTGCCACAATGATGGAGTAGAAAGCAGGCAGAGTAGACTAAGATCAGACTGCACATCTGTGCAGGCTGATCTTAGTCTATACTGCCTGCCAAGGCTTTGATCAAAACAGTAAATTGACGCGAACAACATTAAGAGAAAGGTTAACTATTGACAACATGCCAATATCTTTGATCAAACAATGAAAGTAAATCAAAGATGATCTAACAAAGACAATGACTTTAACCTTTTTCCAAACAAGCCTTGGTCTTGATGTCTCTCGTAAAAATACTTTGGTTAAATTTAAAGTAAGTAAGAAATTGCTGATGATCAGCAATTTCCACATTTCCATAAATATTTTGCATGCTATAGCATTATACTTTCTTTACTTGAGGACATCAATTATTTTGATGATGCAACTCCTTTTAAATTGGAGCAGTCTAAAATGAAGCTGTTGGGGAAAAGGTTAAATACAAAACCAAAACATAAAGTCAATTACAGTAGTTAGACTCAAGTCCTGGGCACAAAATGATATCGCTTTGACTATATCATTTGATCTTTTCTTCTGTCCGCTTTCTTCGTCTAATTATGAATGTTTCAGATTAATATTTACCCTGATGGCTTAATAAGGTAACTTACTAAGGAATTTGCAATTCAAAGAAAACAAGTCTGTTTGGTTAGTCCTAATGTTTGTATGCAGAGTTACACACAATTGAGCAGAAAATTGCTGTTACAAGGATAGCGATTAACCAATTATTGTCCAGCAAGATTAACCCGGGACATCTGCATATGTAATGACCCCGCTTCGGCAATGTTTTGTTAAGACGCTCCACTAACGGACTTTGCGCACGAAAATTAAGTTGTCCCTGGTTAATTTTGGTGGACAATACACAACAGTACAATGAGAACCATTTTCCAAACGATAAAATTGGGTTGATTGATTGAATGGCTGGAGCACTTAACCATGGATTCCTGTCATTTCTCTCACCAGTACAACCACAAAATCCATACCGATCACACAGCTGCTCCTCCACATAGGTAAACCCTTTCCCAAACAGCAAAATTCTAGGGTGATCCACTTCGAAAAGTGCCACAAAGGACAAAGTGGATCTTTCTAAAGATATAATTTGTGTAAAAATATGGCACAGAAAATATTGAGACAAAAGGAGAAACTGCTGGTTATCAATGTTTTCCCAAGCCTTTTCTAGTAGGGACGTTAAAACCAGGCCCCGGTTTCTCGAAAATACTTATGTACGTTCTCATGCTCAAATCTGAGCACCGTGCTCAAATTGCACGAAATCCACCTGAACTTCAATCGAATACCCTTCAACGTTGGAGAGTATGCCTTTGAAGTTGAGCATGTTCTCATGAAAATATACTTAAGTTTTTTCGAGAAACCGGGGCCAGGTCTTGTTTGGGAAAGGGTTAACCATCACCAAACCATTGGATGGACAAATTATAGAAAGGATGTTTGCTGCAGCTGGGGATCGAACCTTGGACCTCATGAAAGAGTCTGATGTGTGTCCATCTGCTCAATAGCTGTGGCAGTTATAAACTTTACACTGTTAAAAATTAAGATACTGCAGATGATAAAATAGTTGTTGATAAAGACACCCCTGGGGAAAAAGTTCAAAAACGCATTTCTAGTTCTAGAACTGTTCTAGAAAATTCTAGAATGTTCTAGAACATTAAATAGTTCTAGAAGTGCCATCTAACATTCTAGAACTTTCTAGAATAATTCTTGAACTTAAATGAACTTTTCGCAGGGGCGGGAATTGTGTACAATTGTAGAGCACTGTGAATACTTGAATGAAGATCTCAAATTTTTGTCCAACAATAGACACCGAGATTTAGGATGCATTAACAACTGCAATTTGTATGTACATAGAAAAGGATCATCTTTGAATGACAACAGACGGAAGCAGTTAAAATTTTATGAACTCTAATGGTTCCTAGATGCAGATATCCTCCCATCATTGAGAAAACTGCAAGAAAAAGACAGCTAACAAGGAGAAAAGAATATTGACAAAATAGTTAGACAATGACACTATCTGTGCATTTGGGAAAACCACAAAACTTGCTTTATTATTGTAAACATGCAACCTTTTAGTGGGAGCGTGTATATTATGCTAGGTTCAGCTATGCAACAAATAACGTCTAACTGATTGAATGGGGTTTTTTGTTGCTAGAAATTTCTTCATCTTCCTTAATGTTTTCTTCTCTCAAAATTCTAAAGATACAGAATTTTATTAAGTTGGTTTTTGCAAACTCTTTGGAATGGAACAGTCTACACAATTATGCTGCTTGGTAATGCAGGGTTATCTGCCCACTAATGAAATATTACTGCTTTTCAGCATAAACCTTGTAACTGCAACTTGTTTTAACACATTACCAGACAACAAAATTTTGGACTCTTCCATTTTGAAAGGTGTTGCAGATGACAATTTCAAGTTGATGAAATTTATAATTGTTTGCATTTTGGGTTAGAAAACATTGTCGAAAATAAAGAAATTGCTTGTCACAAGCAATTTCTTCATTTACCACAATGTTTTCCCAAGCTTTATCTTGTGAGGAAACAGTAATGGGTTAAGCTGCAGTTATGAGGTTTTTGTTTTTAAAAGCGACAAAATATACCTTTAGGATTGTTCCGCCGAGGACCCCGATCTCTGTTATAGTAGCCCTCACTTTCTCGTATTTGGTGTTTCTTTCTCATTCGGTTTCTCTGTCGTGTGGCGCGGTCGTCCATCGAGTTTAATGGCGGACTCGGACCTAAAAACAGATGAGATAACTGTGAAGAATTGAAAGATTAACCTTTCCAAAACGACTTAAGTTTAGGGCAGACTAAGTGGTCTTAATTGAAAGCAGCTAATTACAACAAACTGGATGTTGATTAACATGTACCATATAGCATAACAAATATTGAGGCAAAAGGAAACAAGAGTGCCATCGTCACAATATACGCCGCCACTTATAAAATTTGAGACAAAAAAATGACATTGACAAGGATTTATAAATATTCACTGAAAAACCTTTAAAAAATTGTGTTCACAAAAAGGTTTTTATAAATATCCAGTGAAAAACCTGGAAGGAATTGCATTCACGAGGCTGAAATATCATTAAGCCCCAGAGACTAAGATTGAAGGGGGCATAATTCTGGCAAAAATCAATGAACCATGAAATCCTTCCTTCATGCACATCTACCAATTGAGGTGATAACATCCACCAAGTTTCATTAAGATCCAGCCAGAAACTTAGGAGGAGTTGTGTTGACAAGCCTGCAATTTCAATAAGCCCCAGAGACTAAGTTTTTAAGGGGCATAACTCAGGCAAAAATCAACGAACCATAAAATCCTTCCTTCATGCACATCTACCAATTGAGGTGATTACATTGACCAAGTTTCATTAAGATCCAGTCAGAAACTTAGGAGTTGTGTTGACAAGCCTGCAATTTCAATAAGCCCCAGAGACTAAGTTTTTAAGGGGCGTAACTCAGGCAAAAATCGACGAACCATAAAATCCTTCCTTCATGCACATCTACCAATTGAGGTGATAACATTGACCAAGTTTCAAGAAGATCCAGCCAGAAACTTAGGAGGAGTTGCGTTGACAAGCCTGCAATTTCAATAAGCCCCAGAGACTAAGTTTTTAAGGGGCGTAACTCAGGCAAAAATCGACGAACCATAAAATCCTTCCTTCATGCACATCTACCAATTGAGGTGATAACATTGACCAAGTTTCAAGAAGATCCAGCCAGAAACTTAGGAGGAGTTGCGTTGACAAGGCTGCAATTTCAATAAGCCCCAGAGACTAAGTTTTTAAGGGGCATAACTCAGGCAAAAATCAACGAACCATAAAATCCTTCCTTCATGCACATCTACCAATTGAGGTGATAACATTGACCAAGTTTCAAGAAGATCCAGCCAGAAACTTAGGAGGAGTTGCGTTGACAAGAAAAGTGGACGTACGTACGGACGGACGGACGGATGGACGGATGGACGGATGGACGGATGGACGGACGGACAGACGGACAGACGGAGAAGATGACGCCAATATACGTCCGCCTCCGGCGGCGTATAAAAAATGCTGGTTATCAGCATTTTCTTCTTTTGCCTCAATGTTTTCCAAAGCATGACCTATTAGGAACATCAAAATAAGGTCTTCTTTCGGAAAGTGTTTAAGAATTTTTGCAAGATCAGCAAACCTCATTTCCGGTTACTTGCACTTTCAAAAAGTGGGTTTTCCCCCATTTTCATAACAGTGGGTGGGGTAAAACTGTCAAAAATTTACGATATTCAAGTATCGAAAAAACACAATGTTTAAGTACCTACATTCAGTAAATACAAGTATCCACTCAATCAAGCCTTTGACTTGCAGACGGTCTTACAATCAAAACGGCCTTAAATTCAAGTAGCCAAACCCTTCAACAACGATTCATAACAGTTGGTTTTTGTCGATGTATGGGTTTTAACCAAGGTCAAGGCCGTTCAACGTGTACAATTGGTTTACTGTACTATATTGATCTCGATAAACACTTTACCTGTACTATCTCTTTAACACTTTCCCAAACAGCAATTTGTAGACTTGTCCAATTCGTAATGAATTGCAGACGACAAAACTATTATTGATAAAGATAGGATTTTTGTAAAATGAAGCCCCAGAAAATATTGAGACAAAAGGAGAAAATGCTGATTATTAGCATTTTCTTCTTTTGTTTCAATGTTTTCCCAAGCCTTTTTTATTACAGATGTTAAAATCAGTTCTTATTTGGGAAAGGCTTAACTCATAACCATACAGCAAAATTTTATGACGTCCAAAACAGAAGATGTTGCAGACGACAATTTAAAGTGATTAACATTTTACTTTTTTTGGTAATATTTGGTAGAAAATGCAGAGGGAAATGAAGAAATTACTTGCTACAAGAAGTTTCTTCATTCCCAACAATGTTTTCCTTAGCATTTATTCCCAAATGAAAGCTTCTGAAAACATTTAGACAAACGAAGAACCAATACTGAGATCTATGGTCATAATGCTCTCTTAACCCTTTCCCAAACAGCAAAAATCCACTTCAAAAACTGCCAAAATGACAAAATTGAAGTTATTAAGGATAGAATTTGTGTAAAATATGGCACAGAAAATATTGAGAGAAACTGCTGGTTAGCAGCAGTTTCTTCTTTTGTTTCAATGTTTTCCCAAGCCTTTTCTATTAGGGACGTCAAAACCAGGTCTTGTTTGGGAAAGGGTTAAAGGCTACAGGTCATGAAAAAGCAATTACGTCAAATCAGACTGCATTCATTCACATTTGGCCACATGCGATTAGTAATAGAATCATCTGCTATAATTCATTTCAACCTTTCCCTAAATAGACCTAGTTTTGATGTCCCAAGTAAGAAAAGCTTGGGCAAACATTTATACTCAGCATTTTGTCCTTTTGCCTCAATATATTATGTATATTTAATAGATTATGTTTCATAATATATGTTCAACTATCAAATACTTTATTTACCCATATTGTCACCTGCAGAAGCTTTCAAATTGGATCACCCTAAAATTTTGTTGTTTAGGAAAGGATTCATTTGTATGTATTGAGCACTTTGTCCTCAGGTAATAGGTTAAAACAAATGACCCCCTTATTAGGAAATAAGGAAAGAGATTAGAAAGATAAATATCTCGTTATAGGTCAGGTGTAAGGCTGATTCAACAAAATGTAACAGTGACTTCATTGTTCAGCAAAAAATAAGATAGCCCTGTATGTAAGATTAATTAGATTTTGAACCATTTCCTTTAACAAAACTTTGTCTTGACGTCCCTAGCTAAAATAGCTTGGGAAAACATTGAGGCAAAAGATAACCAGCATTTCCCCTTTTGTCTCAATATTTTCTATGCTAAAGCTATGCTTAAGTATATGCAAGTCCTATCTTCCTCAACATCTATTTTGTCATCTCCAGCAACTTTGAATTGGAGAAGTCTAAATTTTGGATTTTTAGGAAATAGGGTTAAAACTTTTTCTCAATGATTGAATGGGCCCCTTTCCCTAAATTAACCTTTCACAGCTGTTTCAGAAGAACGTATGGATGTTGACTTTATTTGTATACAATATAGCCAGGAAATTATTGAGACAAAAGGAGAAAATGTTGGTTATCAGCACCTTCTTCTTTTGCCTCAATGTTTTTTCAAACCTTTTATACTAGGGATCAACGAATATTGTCAGATGTAACCTTTCATTTTACACTTGTCCAAAATAATGTTGTTTCCGAAATGGTTAAGTCATTCAAGCTTTTATTTTCATTTCTCACTAGACTGAAAATGTCAGAGTGAAAAGGTGTCAAATACTTGCTACTATTAGTTGCTACAAGTAATAAAGAGCTTGATCAGACTGTGCACACTGCACAGTCTGATCAAGATTCATGTTGGTCTCAAACGGCGCCATAACAAACCTTTTTCCAGATCCCTGCTAATTTTCATTTCTCACTGAAAACATCCCATTGAAGGAAAGGGTCCCCATACTTGCTATATGATGGATCGGATAACTACATGTCCTAAATTACCCCTGGCTAAACGATAATTACTGCTGTTGCAAAAAAATACACTAGACTACCTTATATACATTGTAGTTGACAAAAATTTGGGCTGAAGTATGTCAAAATGTAGGGCATGGACAAAAATAAAGACAAATTAACAGAAGCCTACATCCAAAGACAGCAAGTATAGATTGTTTTGTGAACAAACAATCAGAGAGATAGACAGTCAAAGCCAGCTAAACATTATAGTTTTGTTCTGGATTTGTAAGCCTGTTACCTGAGAGAGCTAAATTTTAGACTAGTCCAAATTCAAACATATTGCAGATGACAATTTTAAATAAATAAAATCTTTACATTTTTGATCTTTCTCAGAGTATAAAACATTGTAGGAAATGAAGAAATTTTCCACCAATTTTTCCAAAGATTTTATCTAGTAATTAAAGGTTTACAAAACTTATCATAAGAAATAAAATTGCCAGCCCTTTTTTCCGAATGCTGAAGAGAGGTCCAGTTTTTCCGTCTTGTTATGTAACAACCTAATTTATTGACATGTCATTTTTCTGCCGTCATATGAATTTATGGGTCTCGGATTAATTATATGGCTTGGTCACTAGTTATTTGTCTGATATCGATTTTACAACCGGCTATTATACATCTAATGTCTAGACACCCAAGAAAGAAGACGTAATCTATCGAGTTTTGCAGTACTAATAGAAATATACTTTTTTCTGCACAATTGTTTTGGCATAAGCAGAGTTTTCCCTTGACTTTTTCTAGTGTGTGTGTGTGTGGGGGGGGGGGGGGGGGGCAATATATTCACTTGGTTTTCAAATTAGGGGGTCATGCCTATTAAAACATTGTTTCTTCATGTCCCAGCTGATAATTTCAACTAAGAGGATCATTTAAGACAAAACTACATCAAAATGTGCAATTTCGTGCACTAAGGAAAACCCTGGCACAAGCATAGTTTTCAGTATGGAAGATCTTCAGGATTTCATCACTTTTTCCAAACAATCTCTAAATGAAGCGTTTGTGTTGGGAAAGCTTTGTCAAATATTTTAGTGTATTCCCTGTTTCCAAGTTACAGGGCAATAAGACAAGATAACCATTTGATGTTTGACAATGTTGACCCCTAGTGAACAATATCTGACCTTAAGATGACCAACTCTTGTTCCAATGAACATAACTACTAACCTAGACTATGCAACTTGATATCACTTGCTAAATTCATTTTTCAACCATTCCCAAATGAAAAACATTTACTTTGATAGGAAGAATAGAGGGACCCAAGAATAGACAAAGATCAGCATGCATAAGCATTCAGTCTGATCTTAGTCTACATACATCATCTGACGCCTGACAATGTTGACTACAAGCGAGCAATATGACTCTAACCTTATGACTACCAACTCTTTTCCTTAAAAACAATACATTGCCTTTTTTCCAAAGCCTTGTTACTACAGCTTTAACTCTTTCGCTGCCAAATTTTTTGGAATTGTCCTATTTCCAGTGCCAAATTTTGGCAACTTTATAAGAGGGCTTACCAGTTTATAGAATGGTAAAACTAGACAGTCCTGGCGGCCTGGAAGCGCTCCACAGGCCTGATTGTTTGTCTTGTTGAATGCAATTTCAAAGGTTCAGGATGCGCAAACAAGCAAATGAATTACCAAGCTTAAAATTACAAGCAAGTAAGATCTTATGGTCAGTAAGATTTATGTGAAAGTTCTGTATTGATTAGTTAATACTAATAGTTGTAAAAGTGAAAATAAAGCCGAAAATGGCAATTTTGTCAATTTCAAGGGCACATAACTCATGATGTAAAATTCAGATCAAGCTGAAAACTACATCAAGGCAAGATCTTACAGTCACCAACATTCTGTCTTTTTTTTGTCTTGATTGGTCAATATTTGTAGTGGCTAGAATAAAAGCAATGTCAAAATAGAGCCGGAAATGGCAATTTTATCAATTTGAAGGGCACATAATTCATGACGTTAAATTGAGATCAAGCTGAAAATTATAGGAAGGCAAGATCTTATGGTCACAACCATTCTGTACAAGTTTTGTCTTGATTGGTCAATATTTGTAGTTGCTAGAGTGAAAACAAAGTCAAAATAGAGTCGAAAACGGCAATTTCGTCAATTTCGAGGGCACATAACCCATGATGTGAAATTCAGATCAAGCTGAAAATAAAACCAAGACACGATCTTATAATCACCAACATTCTGTCTGAGTTTTGTCCTGACTGGTCAATATTTGTCTTTGCTAGAGTGAAAGCAATGTCAAAATAGAGCCGAAAATGTGATTTTGTCAATATCAAGGGCACATAACTCATGATGTTAAGTTCAGATCAAGCTGAAAATTATACCAAAGCAAGATCTTATAGTCACTAACATTCTGTACAAGTATTGTCTAGATTGGTCAATATTTGTATTTGCTAGAGGGAAAACAAAGTCAAAATAGAGCTGAAAATAGCAATTTTGTCAATTTCAAGGGCACATAACTCATGATATAAAATTCAGATCAAGCTGAAAATTATACCAAGGCAAGATCTTATAGTCACCAACATTCTGTTGTAGTTTTGTCTTGATTAGTTTTACTCTAAAATCAACAAATATTAACCAAAGTCAAAACCAGCTATTTTTGACATTCAAGGGCAGATAACTCAGGTTATTCTGATTCAATCCAAATTCTTTGAAGGAATCTGAGAGAGGGTCACCCAAGGATCATTCTTGTGAAGTTTGATTGAAATTCATCGGGTAGTTTCTGAGGAGAAGATTTTTAAAGAAAAAGTTTTGGACGGACGGATGCACGGACGCATGACGGACACACCGCCATGACAATAGCCCGCTGGCCTGTCGGCCAGTGGAGCTAAAAATCGTTGTTTGATAATATTAAGCTGAACTTTTCAGGAATCATTGCACATAAATTATTTTGCCTAATAGTATACTTTTTATCAGGTAGTTTGATCAGATGACCTTGCCCTTGACCTTGAATGACCTAATTAAGCTATTGTTTGAAAGTCGCCGATCGGCGACATTGGCAGTATTCCTATGGGTCGCTTTTCGGCCACATTGACAGCGAACGAGTTAAACAGACGCATCCGGTTCCTAGTCCATCCTTGTAACAGATAGTGGGTGGGGTGCTGTACAGGACCGGGTTGAATGTATCATTTGATTGGTCAATATTCATAAACAGTAGGACTGGGCTGAATGTATTATTTGATTGGTCAATATTCTTATAATCTTATAATAACTCACCTTGTGAATACTGTGGTCCATGGTTGTTACAGCTAGTGGGTGGGGTGGTGTATATATGACAGTAGGACTGGGCTGAATGTATCATTTGATTGGTCAATAATATTGGTCAATATTTCTAACTCACCTTGTGAATACTGTGGTCCATGGTTGTTACAGCTAGTGGGTGGGGGTGGCGTGTTGTGTGTATGGGGTATATGAGACTGGTTATTCCTCGGTCCTGGTGTTGGGGGTCCGTGGGTGTGGTGATGGGGTGAGGGGTACTGTGGATGATTGGTGTAGGGACCTCCGTAGGCTGGGTAATACTGTGGGGCATTGTTTGGTCCTCCCTGGAACAGAAATGGAGAATGAAAATAATAACTTAACCCGTTACCAAACAGTGAATTTTTGAGCTTGTTTAAATTGTAAGAATTTGCAGACATCATTTTCCATTTGATAAAATTTTGAACTTGTATGACTTTTTGGGTAGAAAACATTGTGGGAAATGAAGAAATTGCTTGTCACAAGCAATTTCTTCATTTACTACAATGTCTTCTACAGCCTATTTCTTGAAGGGCGTCAAAAAGCCTTTATCTCTAGAATTGGAAAAGTCTTACAAATTTTTAATAACTTGATATTGCAATGGAAAAATTAACTCTGGACATCTTAGAAGACATTTTTGAGACTGACATCCAATGGTTAAGCTGTTGCAGAGAAAAACAAATAAGACACTTAGAATAGAGCATGACAACATGTGTCTTTGAAAGGTTTGAGACTCGTCATGCTAAAAGGGACCTTCTGGCAGGTGTGAAAACTCTTAAGTTCTAAAATTGTCCCTTTTAGTGTGCCTGCAACATACATTACCTCTGATCATATTGACAAAATCTTACAATTAGGAAGCAGATTTAAAATACTCCCACCCTGAATTTTCAAAGCTGGTCCAAAAAGAAAGGGGGGAATCTTGTTGCAATTTGCAACCAGAATATTTCCCCCTTTCCTTATCACCGAGGCTAGGTTACAAAACAGGTGTTCTATAGCTGCAGCTTTTGCACATAGCTACTTTTCTTCGAAAACCTTGTAACTGCAGCTCAGAACAAGGTGCAGTTACAAGGTTTTCGGAGAAAAGTGACAACATAAAGAAAGGTCTGTACTAATGGTGTGTGCCCAGGGATAAGAAAATCTTATTAACTCAGCATGGCCTGCTCAGCTGTATTAACAATATTGCATATCATTGTTAATTACCTAGGTCAAGGTCACACAGCTGAATAACATGTACAGGTGTTAAATCTCGTTAGCAGTATGATGAAAATCTTACTATGCAAGAAGGTAAAGTTTATTTCACAGAGTACAGACACAATTTTGGTTTGGGCACAAAGACAATGTAAAAAGAATATCGTCGCTTTTCAACAAAAATCTTGTAACTGCAACTTGTTTTAAGCTGGGGTTACGAGGTTTTTGTTGAAAAGCAGCCATATACATCCCACATCTTTTGAAACAAAGAAAATGCTGGTAATTTTTCTGTTTTCTATGAGCATAATTTCTACAATTTTCTGTATTCAAAGTATAGACTTTGAAAGTGTTAACTCATGACAGGTTGAAAACTCATCAACGCCCACTAATTGAAGAAATTTTCAGTAGGTCAAAGGTGAATAAAAAGATCAGAATTCAGAATTAAACCTCACACAAACAGCATTTTAGACTAGTCAAAATTCAAAAGAAATAAAGATGACATTTTCAGCCATATTATGTTTGAAAGGCTGCTGCCAGATTGGTTTATTGGGGGTATTACGCCGTTTTCAACTGTTATGGTCATATCATGGCAGCTGGAGCATCTAACCATGGATTCCTGCTGTACTCATACCAGTACTGCCAAAACATCATAACCCAGCCTCCAACTGCTCGCCCACAAAGATTAACAATATTAAACCATTGGTGGGTGACATTTTTGTCAGAAAGGATATTTGCTGCAGTGTGGTATTGAACCTCTCGAGTGAAAGATAGATGCGCTACCAACTACACTATGGCCCCTGAGCCGATGCTGCTAAAATATGAACCAGGGACCCCATTAATGCGCATACGTAATATCCTACCAACTGTTCAATGGCCGCAGCTACTTCAAAGGAGAGCAAGCCTACATGGACAAGGATCAAACTGCACAACTATGACTGATTTTGACTGAAACTTTACAAGTTACCTATTGATTGATTATACTACAACGCCAGGTGTTCAAAAAAGTAACCCTTTTCCAAAATGACAATTCAGTATAAAATTTTTCTTTGATAGGGAGATAAATGTTAAGGCAAAGGGAGAAATAATATGCATTTCCTTCCCTTTCTTCAATATTTCCTAGACTTTTGAAACTTAAAGCATGCCTTAACAAGAGCTGTCACTGTAAGATGACAATGCCCCCGACACCACTTTGATTTTAAATTATGGCCAATCTATGTTCAAGGTCAAGGTCATCCAGGGGTCAAGGTCACCAAAGTATGTGCCTACAGAAAGGTAATGTACCAAGGAATGTTGTAGTAAAGTATGAAGCGAATATGTTAAGTAATAAGGAAGTTATGGCCAATGTTAAAGTTTTTGGACGGAATGACGGACGGACAGACAGACGGACAGACGGACGGACAGACGGACGGACAGACGGACAAGTCAAATTTATGATGCCTCCCTATCGGGGGCATAAAAAGTGTCATTCTTTTGGAAAGGGTTAACTCTTTACTAGATGGAAAAATTCTAAACTTTTACAATAAGAGTACATAAATTGCAGAAGACAAAATGGATTGCCGTGAAAAATGAATTAATGTAAATTAAGCACAGAGAATATTGGGAAAAACAGAACATTTTATTTTTGTTAAATGAGCATTGCTTACTTTTCACTATCAGGGATGTCAAAATCAGGTACACGGTATTATTTAGGTAAAGATTAAAAAAAAAGTTTGAGTTTTTAAATTAGCCCAGGTGTGCATTTAAATATGAAAAGTATAGTAGTTACAGAAGTCTTATCATAGTCAACCATTTTTAATTCTGTAACTTCTGAAGGACCTCTCCCCCTTTTTGAAACGATTCTTTGTAACAGTTCACATAATTTTATAATTTCAAACATGTATTTCTTTTTCTCAGAAATAACATGCACTTCACCATCATTAGCCACTTATAGAGGATTCTGCATTGGTTATATTAAATCTAAGCCCTATGTTGTGGGTACTCATCAAAATTGTCTCCATGATACAATTTTAATAAGTGTCTTTGAAGAAATTGATAAATGAAACATTGAATTTTGAAAAGCTGCAATTGTACCCTCTTCTTTGTAACTCTGCAGTCTGCATCATGAGCAACAGCCTGTATTTAAGAACTATTTAACCTTTTCCGAAACAAGATCTAGTCTCGACGTCTCTTATAGAAATAGCTTGGGAAAACATTAGGAAAAAAGAAGAAAATGCTGATAATCAGCAGTTTCTCCTTTTGCCTCAATATTTTCTGTGCTATATTACACACAAATCTTATCTTTTAACCCTTTCCCAAACAACAAAATTTTAGGGTGATCCACTTCAAAAACTGCCACAAAAGACAAAATGGGTGTCATTAAGATAGGATTAGTGTAAAATACGGCGTAGAAAATATTGTGACAAAAGGAGAAACTGCTGGTTATCAGCAGTTTCTTCTTTTGTTTCAATGTTTTCACAAGCCCTTTCTATTAGGGACTTCTAAACCAGGTCTTGTTTGGGAAAGGGTTAACTTAAACAACATCTATATTGTCCTGTTCAGCAGTTTTCATATAGGAAAAGTCCAAAATTTAGCCGTTTGGGAAAGGGTTAAAGAATTTCGTACAAAACTGTTGTATGCGCATATAGATTTATATGAGATTACGATTGTTTTGCAACAAACCCATGATTTGCCCATCTGCTGGCAATTATTACAATTATTAACCGCATTCTTAAATATTTAATGACATTTTCTGAGAATTCAACTGTGAATACAGATTCCAAGAATTTTAATTCATGAGAAATCGTGTCGAGCCACTTACACTTGTGGCTTGATAAAATAGAAATTATAACATGGTTTATTGGGGTTTTATGCCGTTTTCAACTACTAAGGTCAAATCGCGGTGGCTGGAGCACCTAACCATGGATTCCTGTCATTTCTCACACCAGTCCTACCACAACACCCTTTCCAAGCCTCCAGCTGCTCCCTCATATAGGTTCACGATATCAAACCATTGATGGGTGACATTTTTGTCAGAAAGGGTATTTGCTGAGGCCAGGTATCGAACCCAGGACCTCTCAAACGAGATGCAGATGCTCTACCAACTGCGCTAAGGCCGCGACAAAATCATAACATGGAGTAATTTACTGTAGAATTTTCTTTCTGATACTTTGATTGATTGGGGTTTAACAATTTTTTCAACTGCTATGTCATAGCGTGGCTGCTGGAGCACCTAACCATGGATTCCTGCCATTTCCCATACCAGTACTACATCCTAATTGAGCTTCCAGCTGCTCTCCCACAAAGGCTAATGATATCAAACCATTTAACCCTTTCCCAAACAAGACCTGTTTTTGACGTCCCGAATAGGAAAGGCATGGGAAAACATTGAAACAAAAGAAGAAACTGCTGATAACCAGCAGTTTCTCCTTTTGTCTCAATATTTTCTGTGCTATATTTTACACAAATCCTGTCTTTAACAACATCCATTTTGTCATTTGTGGCAGCTTTTGAAGTGGATCACCCTAAAATTTTGCCGTTTCGGAAAGGGTTAAGGGAGACAATTTTGTCAGAAGAATGTTTGCACTAGCTTGGATCAAACGCCAGACCTCATAAGTGAGAGTCTGATATGCTACAAGCCTACAAACTGCGCAACAGCAACAGTAGGTGGGAATGGCAATGAATTTTGTTCTAAAAATATACTGGGTTAACCGTTATGTTTTGATGAACCGTTGGTGTGGTTATAAAATCTCGTAACTACGGCTTGAATCAAGCCGTAGTTATGAGATATCATATCAACACCCATGAAAAACTATTTGTTTGTCCGAAATTACGTCATGGTTAACAGGATAAAATTGTTCCCTATTGAAAATTCAAGCATACATTCAATGCTAAATCTGTAAATTTCAGTGCAGAATCTGTTTCTATATTGAGCTCTGCATTCAAATTAGTTTGCACAGCTGGTGTTTGCAAAATGAACATATGTTACCGATCTTGCATTTAGTTTTTTATACCCTTTGATACAATCTGGCCTGGAATGAATGGAAGGATTGTTTGCAGAATTGATAGTCAAATTTCTAACCCATATGTGAGACTCTGAAAAGTGAAAATCAACTACCGTAGGTCCTACTATTGCAAGCTCTTTACTTACACGAGTCCGCAAAACAATATTGTTCATTAGTGTTTGACCTACCTTTTGGACCAATGAAATTGCAGTATATTGTAAAATTTCGCCGCTATATTTCACATAAACGAGACTACCAGCTAGTTTATGTGACATCTATACAAAGCCACGCCTCGTCTCCTATGCAGTTAATAAGTCAGATAGAGTCTGTATAGAAGATTCTACTTGATATAAACATTCAATGCACTGCGCACATTTGAATGTTTATTTCACGTAGAATCTACTAAACAGCCTCTATCTAATATGTAAAGAGTAAGAAAACCTGCTCAATGTCAAAGTACTTCACAATTAAGTGTTTTATACATTTCACCACAAGCCAATTAGCTTTTGAGCCCTTCCCCTTGCTGCTTTTCATGTCATAAGGTCTGCACTTTGTTTACCAAAACAGCAATTACCAGTATATTGGCAATTAATTTGACAGAAACAATGTCAAATTATAGAAAGCAATTAAAATTTTAAAATAAATATATATGAGACAGGATCTGGGAAAAGGACTCCTTTAAAGCTTTTGATCCAAACATGGTTCAAGATCAGCATGAATAGCAAGACACACAGTCTGATCAAGAACTCGTCGGTGTAAATGGAAAACCTCATTTGTCGATTCTCGCAATGTTCAAAGTTTAACCTTGTGTGCCCAGTTAAGACGATTCTTGCAGGTTTTGAGATTTTTTTACTGGTCAGTATTAATGACACATTATCTGTGAACAATATGTCCAAATTTCAAGTAAAACCTTTCAGTTCCGGAAAACTTATTACTCTTTTTTCCTTCCCCTTTAAAAATTTTCGAAAACGAGATATGAGGTTTTGCATTTACAACAACAAACTAAGTTGTTCTCCAATAGCTCCTTCATGTAATGTAGCAGATATAAGAGGACAGCATGTGTCCCACTAGTCAGAAGGCACTTTTGTACAGGCTGATCTTGAAGCAAACCTCAAATGCTATAAGGGACCTTTTTTCAGTTTCCAACTCATATGTTACGTTTTTTGGCCGGACAGACGCAGACAGAAGGATGGATTGACAGACACACAAATGAATGAAAAGGTACACTTACTGGAATAGGGTTGCCCATCATGGTAGGGGGTTGGGGCGACAATATCACATGTGTTAAAATTCCGTTCTCGTCCGCGATCTGCTGTACCAAGTGCCCCGGTGGAAGCTGCATTCTCATTGGTTGACGCGGACCGTTATTTGAGACCATTCTGATCATAGCTGGACCTGTAACAGAAGAAAGAAACATTGTAGGAAAAGTAACAACACAGGGCTTATAACCCATTACCAAACAAGATTCAAGACTGTCCAATTTGAAAGCTGCTGCAGACAACAAAGTAAATGATCACAAAAGGCCAAAATGTTTATGTTATAGCCAAGAAAATGTTGAGGCAAAAGGAGGAACTGCTGGTTATCATCAGTTTATTCTTTTGCCTGAATGTTTTCCCAAGCCATATCTACTAAGGTCGTCAAAACCAGGTCTTGTTTGGGAGATAGTCAACCCATTACCACACGGCAAGATTCAAGACTGTCCAAATTCAAAGATGTTGCAGATGACAATTTCAAGTGATCATGAAATTGGAAATCATTTGGTCTTTATTGGAAGAAAATATTGTGGTAAATGAAGATATTGCTTGTCACAAGCAATTTCTTCATTTTCCACAATGTTTTCCAAAGTCAATAATATTTGGGGAGTCAAAAAAGTCAATGTGTGGGAATGGGTTGACTGTGTCCCATTAGCAAGACCTGATTTTGATGTCCCTGATAGAATGGACTTGGGAAACAAATTTGAGACAAAGAAGAAAATGCCGATAATCAGCATTTTCTCCTTTTGCCTCAATGATTTCTGTGCTCTATTATTTCTCCTTTTGCCTCGATGTTTTCTGTGCTCTATTACACAAATCTTAAGTTGATCAACCTCCATTTTGACATTTAAACATCAGCTCTTGAAGTGGACCATTCTTAAATTTTGTTGTTTGGGAAAGGGTTAAGAAATACAAATATGGTACATCGAAATTTGTATATTTCAAGAAATTGTACATTTCATGAGATTGATCAAAGAAATTCAATAGCAGTGTACTTCATTTCTGAATGTTTGCCTCCCTTGATTTTTCAAAAGACAGAAACTCATAAATACAGGGCCTGAAACCAGGCTAGGAAAAGAGTTAATTTACATTTTTTTTCTCCAGACATAGGTAAAAATTATTAGATAGAAGATAGATAGACTGATTCACTTCCTCTCATTAAAACTTTTCTCATAACAAATCCTCGGTGTAAATGCAATACCTCGTATGTCGATCCTTGCGATTTTTAAAGTACAAACTTGTTTGCCCAGTTACAGACAACTCTTGCAGGTTTTGAGATATTTTTACTGACCAGTATTGATGACAAATCATTTGTGAACAGTACTTCCAAATTTCAAGTAAAACATTTCAGTTCGGAAAAAGTTATTACACTTTTTTCCCTCCCGTTTGAAATTTTCCAAAAACGATATATGAGGTTTTGCATTTACAACGACGAAATGGTGTATAGCTCACGATAAATGACCTAAGGCACAGCAGGTTACAGCTAATAGCTACAGATGCTCTGCCAGGTCATTTATGGTGAGCTTTAAGGTGGTGAAAAATATGGTGGATTGACCAGGATTCAAACCCAGGTCCTAAGGAATGCTGATCCTGCATTCTAATAACTGTGCTACTTATAACTACACATGTCAATATTGCGCTACAGGATCCTTTTCTTCTTTTGCCTTAATGTTTCTGGACACCGTTTCTTCGAGGGAAATCAAAACCGATCTTGCTTTGGGAAAGGTTAACCATTTCCCAAACAAGACCTGATTTTGACATCCTTGGTGAAAACCGTTTGTGAAATCATTGAAGCAAAAGAAGAAACTGCTGATGAACAGCAGTTTCTCTTTTTGTCTCAATATTTCTTAGCTATATTTTACCCAAAATCCAATCTTAATCAGCATTCAAATTGTTGTCTGCATCAAATTTCAAATTGGGTATCCTAAAATTACGCCGTTAAACGGAAAACCTATGTGTTGCATAGGAAAGGTTTAAGGGAAACTATTAATGACATACCAGACCGCAAGGCTGCTAGTTCCCTATTGGCCATTAGTATTCTGAGTTTTCATTGGTTGAAACATTTCATTCACATTTCTCATTTTTTGTATGTCAACACAAGTGCATGTTTTTCGTTTACATACCAAAATCCTTATCTTTTTCCCAAACCGCATAGTTTGAATGAAATAAACAACTTCAGCCTTTCCCAAATAAGACCTAGTTAATGTCCCTTGTAGAAATTAATTGGGGAAACATTGAGAGAAAAGAAGAAATTGCTGATTATCAGCAATTTCTTCACTTCTCTCAATATTTCTGTGCTGAAAGATACTCAATTCAGGCTTTTGATGTCAACTATTTTGTCGTCTACAATTCCATTCAAATTAAACAACACTTTGGGATTGTACCAATTAATATCCCTATCTGGGTAAAAATCTGCTTTTGATATTCCCATTGGCACTGCGGAAACAGCCAGGAAAAACATGGAGAGTACAGAAATTTTCTCCTTTTCTCTTACTAGTTAACATTTTCTGTCCAATGTGTTATTATTCTAGTGTTAGTATAATTCAAGGGCAGTGAGCTATTTGTCTGTAAAGGCTTCCAGTGATAAAGGATTTTCTAATCTCTATCTCTTTCAACACATAATTGAAACAAGCACCACTGGATTGATAACCGCAAGAGAAAAGACAACCGAAAACTTTAAAGAAAGACCTGAAAGTTACAGCATTGAAAACATTAAAGGAAAAGGAGTAAATGTCCATCATCAGCATTTCCTTATTTTATCTAAATGTTTACAAAACGTTTTTATCAGCTTCAACAAATTGCGGGTAAATAGTTCGGGAAAAGGATAATGGATTTTTATCTGTAAGTTAACTTCTCATGTCAGTCAAAATTATGAAACTTGGAATTTTGGTCTAAATTTCGCACATATCATAAGTGGGTGATTAAAATATCTTAACTGAAGCTTAAATAGTCTGTAGTTAGGATTTTTTATCCAAGATCTATTTTAACTGCTTATATGACACTTTCCCAAAGGATACCTGCTTTTGACGTCCCTTGGACAAAAATCTTGAGAAAAAGAAAGAAAAGGATAACTAGCATTTTCTCCTATTGCCCCAATATCATATGTTTTATTTTCATACACAAATCCCTCTATCAAAATCTATTTTGTTGTCTGCAGCAGCTTTAACCCATTACAAAACAACAAAACTTAAGGGCAGTCCAAATTGAAAGATCCTGCAGACGACAATTTCAAGTGAATGGAATTTTTCATGTTTAGGTCTTCTTGGATGAAAAACATTGTGGGAAATGAAGAAATTGCTTGTCACAAGCAATTTCTTCATTTTCCACAATGTTTTTCAAAGCCATTTTCTTGTGGGGAGTGAAAAAGAGTCATTATGTGGTAATGGGTTAAGATTGGAATTGATTAATTGATCTAAGTTTTTGCCATCTGGGAAAGGGTTTCAGAGACTACATGACTCAAAAGTAACCAAACACTTGTGGTGTTTTTGACATTTTTCTCTCCTCATTAAAATAGTTTCCTCCCACCCTTTACTATGATGCACTTTTATGCATTTTCATAATTTAATCTTTATAATCCCATGTAATCCCACATTTATCTGTTCTTAGGAATAGTAAAATTTTAGTTTAAACCTTTCACAAGCAAATTAGGGGTTTTATATGTCCCTTGTCGTAACTTGGGAAAACCTTAAGAGTAAAAGAAGACATTGCTACTATTATTACATAAGCATTTTCATCCTTTGCTTACATTGTTGTTGTACAGAAAATCAGTTTTAAGGCTTTCGAAAACCATGGAATATTTGAGAAATTTTAACTTAAGTCATATTTTGCCGTGTATTTGAATGAAGTCCACAATATAGGTCAAATCTGCTCAAGTAGGTGGAAATATTTGCAAAATGAATGACGGGGCAAATGCTGTCGAGTGCTAAAAATAAATCTGAATAATACGGAGGGCTTAGTGCGACACACTTGGCCTAAATTGTCTTAATTATCATAATCACGATTGTTGCTATATTTTACGGTGTTGACCAAATCTTAAATCCGTACAATAACCCATCCCCAAACATAGAAATTTTAGAGTGATCTAGTTCAAAAGCTGCTGCAGACCAAAAAATGGATGTTGATCAATATTAGATTTTCTTTTTCTGCCGCAATGTTTACTCAAGCCCTTTTTAAATTGGAAAGTCACAACCAGGCCTTGTTTGGGGAAGGGTAATGCTAAGCATATTACCACTGCAAAAAAAGTTCAAGAATACATTTCTAGTTCTAGAATGTTCTAGAACATTTCTTGGTTTAGTTTATTGGGGTTTTACGCCGTTTTCAACTACTTAAGGTCATATCGCAGCGACTGGAGCACCGACCCATGGATTCCTGTAGTTTCTCATACCAGTACTACCACAACACACTAACCGAGCCTCCAGCTGCTCCCCACATAGGTTTACGATATCAAACCATTGATGAGTGACATTTTTGTCAGAAAGGGTATTTGGCGCGGCCGGGTATCGAACCCGGTACCTCTCGAATCATCAAAGGCAGATGCGCTACCAACTGCGCCATGGCAGCGGAGAACAGCTCTTGAATGTAAATGAACTTTTGCAGGATTAGTGTACGCTACAATAATGCAAGTGCTTTAACCCTTTCCCAAACAAGACCTGGATTTGACGTCCCTAATAGAATAGGCTTAGGAAAACATTGTAACAAAAGAAGAAACTGCTGATAACCAGCAGTTTCTCCTTTTGTCCCAATATTTTCTGTGCTATACATGTATTGTACATTAATACATTCCTTTTTAACATCATTTTTGTCATCTGCAGCAGCTTTCAAATTAGATTACCCTGAAATTTTGTCGTTTGGGAAAGGGTTAAAGCAAGATCAGACCACACACCTTTGTAAACTGATCCAGACTCAGACTAGGCTTTTTCTGTATATTGAGCTCTAGTACTATTTGCAATCCATGGTACCTTTGTAATAAAGGTATTATGACAAACCTTGTCAAAAAAGTTCCAAGAACATATTGCTAGTTCTAGAACTGTTCTAGAACATTAAATGGCACTTCTAGAACTGTTCTAGAACAGTTCTAGAAGTGCCATTTAACATTCTAAAACATTCTAGAACAGTTCTTGAGCTAAAATTAACTTTTTCTAGAGGAATAGATCTTGATCAGTCTGCGAATCAGTACTCACTGCATCTGCAGACTGAATCTGATCTACTTAATGCCTTTGCAATTCCCATGACATATATCGTCGGTGTAAATGCAAAACCTCGTATGTCGATTGTTGCGATTTTCAAAATACAAACTTGTGTGCCCAGTTAAAGACGATTCCTGCAGGTTTTGAGATATTTTTACTGATCAGTATTACTGACAAATCATTTATGAACAATGTGTCCAAATTTCATGTAAAACATTTCAGTTTGGGAAAAGTTATTACACTTTTTTCTCCCCCCTTTAAAATTTTCCAAAAACGAGATAGGAGGTTTTGCATTTACAACGACGATATCCAAAATTATACTACACTTAATTGAGTTCAACATTTTGTTGAAACATGAGATAAACCTAAGATCACGAAAATGCAATTCAAGATTACAAAATTGTACTTTCAAGTTGGTGACTAATTGTAGCATGATTTCCTAAATCAATATAAACAAATGAAATGACACATACATAGGAAATGTTGAAGAAAATGCAGAGGGCAAAATTCCAGACTGTCAAAGATATTTCATCCATTTCAAGTGAATGACGTTCATTTTTTTTCTTCCTGGGCAGAAGAAACATTGTGGTACTTAATGAAGAAATTGCTCGCCACAAGCAATTTCTTCATTTCCACAATGTTTTCCAAAGGCTTTACTTTGTGCGGTGTCAAAAGGCGTCATCAAGTGTCTTCCCCTGATGACTTAAAAGTAAAATCTACTTGAAGACAAGAGATGTTTGTAAAACATATATGCCCCCTTCAAGTGCCTACATTTGATGTAGGTCAAAGTCCAAGGTCAAGTTAACATGGTCCAAGGTCATGGTCAAATATGAAAGGTCTTGGTAGGAGGTGTCTATGTGTGAAATATGAAGGCTGTATATGTAAAAGTAAAATGAAATATAGGCCAGATTAAAGTTTTTAAAAGTAGGCCAAATGTCAAGGTCATGGTCAAATGTGAAAGGTCTTGGTTGGAGGTGTCCATGTGTGAAATATCAAGGCTGTAGGTGTAAAAGGACATGATATATATGCCTGGTTTAAGTTTTTTAAAAGTAGGTCAAACTCCAAGGTCAAGGTTGCAATATTCAAGGTCATGGTCAAATGATAAAGGTCTTGGTAGGGGGTGTCTTTGTGTGAAATATCAAGGCTGTAGGTGTAATAGGACATAAGATAAAGTTTATGTTAAAGATTTCTAAAAGTATGTAAAAATCAAAGGTCAAGGTCACACAGGCCAAGGTCATGGTCAAATGTGAAAGGTCTTGGTAGGAGGTGTCCATGTGTAAAATATTGAGACTGTATAGGTAACAGGACATGAGATATATGCATAGTTTAAGTTTTTTATAAGTAGGTCAAACTCCAAGGTCAAGGTCCAAGGTCATGGTCAAATGTGAAATCTCTTGGTTGGAAGTGACCATGTGTGAAATATCAAGGCTATATGTGTAAAATGACATGAAATATAGGCCAGGTTAATGTATTATAAAAGTAGGTCAAACACCAAGGTCAAGGTCACAAGGTCCAAGGTCATGGTCAAATGTGAAAGGTCTTGGTAGGAGGTGTCCACGTGTAAGATACCGAGACTGTATATGTAACAGGACATGAGATATAGGCCTAGTTTAAGTTTTTTAAAAGTAGGTCAAACTTCAAGGTCAAGGTCCAAGGTCATGGTCAAATGTGAAATGTCTTGGTTGGAAGTGACCATGCGTGAAATATCAATGTTGTATGTGTAAAATGACATAAAATATAGACCAGGTTAATGTATTATAAAAGTAGGTCAAACACTAAGGTCAAGGTTACAAGGTCCAAGGTCATGGTCAAATGTGAAAGGTCTCGGTCATAGGTGTCCATGTGTCAAATATCAAGGCTGTGTGTGTAAAAGGACATGATATATCAGCTAGGTTAAAATCTTATAAAAGTTGGTAAAAGTCCAAGGTCAAGGTCACAAGGTCCAGGGTCATTGTCAAATGTGAAAGGTCTTGGCAGGATGTGTCCATGTGTGAAATATCAAGGCTGTATGTGTAATAGCACATGAGATATAGGCCCAGTTTATTTTTTTAAAAGTAGGTCAAACTCCAAGGTCAGGGTCACAAGGTCCAAGGTCATAGTCAAATGTGATAGGTCTTAGTCGGAGGTTTCCATGTGTCAAATATCAAGGCTGTATGTGTAAAAGGACATGATATATCGGCCAGGTTAAAGTTTTTAAAATGTAGGTCAAACTCCAATGTCAAGGTCACAAGGTCCAAGGTCATGGTCAATTGTGAAAGGTCTTGGTAGGAGGTGTCCATGTGTGAAATATCAAGGCTGTATGTGTAATAGGTCATGAGATATATGCCCGGTTTAATTTCTTTTAAAGTAGGTCAAACTCCAAGGTCAGGGTCACAAGGTCCAAGGTCATGGTCAAATGTGAATGATGTTGATAGGAGGTATCTATGTGTGAGTTATCAAGTCTGTATGTGTAAAAATACATGAGATATAGGCAAGATTAAGAATTAAGTGTAAAAATCAACAAAGGGCAATAACTCCAAGAAGTTGATCGGCAAGGTTATGGTTCTTGTGCACTGCACCTCTCCATAATGAGATATATCCACCTGTAAAGTTTCATGATTCTACCTTACATACTTTTTGAGTTGTACTCTGGACAAGAATCAAGTTATAAAATCAACAAAGGGCAATAACTCAAAAATTTTGATCGGCAGAGTTACAGTTCTTGTGCACTGCACCTTTCCATAATGAGATCTATCCACCTGTAAAGTGTCATGATTCTACCTTATATACTTTTTGAGTTATGCTCCGGACAAGAATCAAGTTTGAAAATCAACAAAGGGCAATAACTCCAAAAAATTGATCGGCAGAGTTACGGTTCTTGTGCACTGCACCTCTCCATAATGAGATCTATCCATCTGTAAAGTTTCATGATTCTACCTTACATACTTTTTGAGTTGTGCTCTGGACAAGAATCAAGTTATAAAATCAACAAAGGGCATTAACTCAAAAATTTTGATCGGCAGAGTTACGGTTCTTGCGCACTGCACCTCTCCATAATGAGATCTATCCACCTGTAAAGTGTCATGATTCTACCTTACATACTTTTTGAGTTATGCTCTGGACAAGAATCAAGTTATAAAATCAACAAAGGGCAATAACTCAAAAATTTTGATCGACAGAGTTACGGTTCTTGTGCACTGCACCTCTCCATAATGAGATCTTTCCACCTGTAAAGTGTCATGATTCTACCTTACATACTTTATGAGTTATGCTCCGGACAAGAATCAAGTTTGAAAATAAACAAAGGGCAATAACTCCAAAAATATGATCAGCAGAGTTACGGTTCTTGTGCACTGCACCTCTCCATAATGAGATATATCCACCTGTAAAGTTTCATGATTCTACCTAACATACTTTTTGAGTTATGCTCCGGACAAGAATCAAGTTTGAAAATCAACAAAGGGCAATAACTCCAACAAGAGGGCCAAGATGGCCCTGTATCGCTCCACTGGCTTTTAGACATTTAGACTACTAACTTCTTCAAGGAATACAATAGAGGTCTATTCAAAGAAGATTCATGCTACACCAGAATGA
This sequence comes from Fragum sueziense, assembly GCA_963680895.1. Classification (NCBI taxonomy): domain Eukaryota; kingdom Metazoa; phylum Mollusca; class Bivalvia; order Cardiida; family Cardiidae; genus Fragum; species Fragum sueziense. The sequence continues at coordinate 39,928,124 of OY804607.1, read as the reverse complement.
AATCCAATAAGTGATTAAGGAGCAGAAATGTTTTTAAAATTTTCTTAAAATTAAACTGTTTCATATAGCGAAAAAAATCCTAGCCCACAACGGCCATGCTTTTCATCCGATCGTGAAGGAATTTGGAAGAGATTCATGCAAGGAAGATTCCTGTGAAGTTCGGTTGAAATTGGTCCTGTAGTTTTGGAGAAGAAGATTGTTTAACAATTTTTCTAAAATTCAATTTAATTAAATTTATTCAAATTTAAGTTCTTCACAGAAAATATTTATTTAAGGAATTTAGAGGAGATAAATGCAAGTAAGATTGGTGTGAAGTTTGGTTAAAATTGGTCCAGTAGTTTTAGAAAAGAAGATTTTTCGAAAATTTAATTTAATTTAATTAATCAAAATTTAAGTTCTACATAGATTTTTTTTAAGGAATTAAGAAGAGATTAATGCAAGGAACATTTCTGTAAAATTTGGTTGAAATTGATCCAGTAGTTTTGGAGAAGAAGAATTTTTACAGATTTTTCGAAAATTTGATTTAATTAAATTAATTAAAATTTAAGTTCTACATAGAATTTATTTTTTTGAAGGAATTAAGAAGAGATTCATGCAAGGAACATTTCTGTAAACTTTGGTTGAAATTGGTTCAGTTGTTTTGGAGAAGAAATTTTTTTAAAGATTTTTCAAAAATTTAAATCAATTAAATTATTTAAAATTCAAGTTCTGCACGGATTTTATTCTTTTGAAGGAATTTGGTAGAGATTCATGCAAGGAAGATTTCTGTGAAGTTTGGTTGAAATTGGTCCAGTAGTTTTAGAGAAGAAGAAATTTTAAAGATTTTTCGAAAATTTAATTCAATTAAATTAATTAAAATTCAAGTTCTTCATAGATTTTATTCTTTTGAAGGAATTTGGTAGAGATTCATGCAAGGATGATTCGTGTGAAGTTTGGTTGAAATTGGTCCAGTAGTTTTGGAGAAGAAGAATTTTTAAAGATATTTCGAAAATTTAAATCAATTGAATTAATTAAAATTCAAGTTCTGCGCGGATTTGATTCTTTTGAAGGAATTTGGTAGAGATTCATGCAAGGAAGATTTCTGTGAAGTTTTGTTGAAATTGGTCCAGTAGTTTTGGGGAAGAAGAATTTTTAAAGATATTTCGAAAATTTAATTCAATTAAATTAATTAAAATTCAAGTTCTGCATAGATTCTATTCTTTTGAAGGAATTTGGTAGAGATTCATGCAAGGATGATTCATGTGAAGTTTGGTTGAAATTGGTCCAGTAGTTTTGGAGAAGAAGATGCTTAAAGAAAAAGTTTACGCACGCACGCACGGACGGACGGACGCACGGACGGACGGACGGACGACGGACACAGGGCCATGACATAAGCCCCGCTGGCCTTCGGCCAGTGGAGCTAAAAATTTGATCGGCAGAGTTACGGTTCTTGTGCACTGCACCTCTCCATGATGAGATCTATCCACCTGTGAAGTTTCATGATTCTACCTTTAATACTTTTCGAGTTATGCTCCGGACAAGGTTTGGTCTACGGACAGACCGACCGACCGACCGACCGACCGACCTTCCGACCGACCGACCGACCGACCGACCGACACTTGCAAATCAATATACCCCCATTTTCTTCGAAAGGGGGCATAATAAGAATGGGAGACAAACATTTTGTTAGATCTTGACATCAACTTGAGACTTCACGAAAAAGTAATTCATTCACTTTATCAATAAGTTTCAATGAGATAATCATAGGACATTATCCAGATGTATCTTTTACACTTTCATTCAAGAAACACTAAGATATCGTCGTTGTAAATGCAAAACCTCGTATCTCGTTTTCTGAAAATTTTAAATGAGAGGGAATAAAGTATAATAACTTTTCCCAAACTGAAATGTTTTACTTGAAATTTGGAATACCAGCAATTTTACCCGTCTCGAAATTTGACCTTTGACCTCGATGACCTTGACCTATCCGGGGCTGACCTTTGACCTCGATGACCTTGACCTATCCGGGGCTGCACTCCACCTAATCCCGTCCCGTAACCCGTAAGCAATCCCGTCCCGTGACCCGTAAAAACGATAAATTTGACCTTTGACCTCGATGACCTTGACCTTTCAAACTAGAAAGACCTGAAGGTCTTGAGTCGCTCCACAGGCCTGAATTTATTTTAATATCAAATCCAAGTTTTGACTAGATTTTTGAATACTTATGGTTCTTACAGCAAAAACAAAGTCAAAAGCAGCAATCATGTGGTCAACGCAAAAAGAAAGTAAATGATTGACTAATATTTTAGGGATGTTAGAGTGATAATAAAATTGAAAACTGTGATTTTGCCAAATTCAAAGACAAATAATTCAGTATGTATATTTAAAATCAAATCGAAAATTATACACATGCAAGATGTTATGGTCACTATCATTCTGTTCAAATTTTGTCTATATTAGTCAATATTTGTGGCTTCAAGAGTGGAAAAAGTGTCGAAAAACTGAAATTTTGTCAATTTCAAGGGCACATAACTCAGATTGTAACAGTGTGATAATGTTGAAAATTACACATAAGCAAGACCTTGTTGTCAACAAGATTCTTTCCAAGTATCATCTTCATTGGTTTACATTAGTGGTTGTTAGAGTGAAAACAAAGTCGAAAATGGCAATTTTGTCAAATTCAAGGGCACATAACTCATGATGTAAGATTCCGATCAGGCTGAAAATTACACCCAGGCAGCATATAATACTTATATATTTTCTTTTCAAGTTTTGTCTTGATTGGTTAATATTTGTAGCTTTTAGAGTAAAAATAAAGTCAAAACCAGCAAAATAGAGCCGAAAATGGCAATTTTTGGCAATTTCGAGGGCACATAACTCATGCTATAAAATTCAGATCAAGCTGAAAATTTTACAAAGGCAAGATCTTATAGTCAGTATTATTCTGTCAAAGTTTTGTTTTGTTTAGTCAATATTTGTAGTTGCTAGAGTGAAAACAAAGTCAAAATACAGCTGAAAATGGCAATTTTGTCAATTTCAAGGGCACATAACTCATGATGTAAAATTCAGATCAAGCTGAAAATTTTACCAAGGCAAGATCTTGTAGTCAGCATGATTCTGTCAAAGTTTTGTCTTGATTGTTCAATATTTGTAGATTTTAGAAGAAAACTAGTCAAAACCTGCTATTTTTGACATTCAAGGGCAGATAACTCAGGTTATACTGATTCAATCCATATTCTTTGAAGGAATCTGAGAGAGGGTCACCCAAGGATCATTCCTGTGAAGTTTGGTTGAAATCCATCCAGTAGTTTCTGAGAAGATTTTTAAAGAAAAAGTTTACGGACGCACGCACGGACGGACGGACGGACGGACGGACCTACGCACGACGGACACACCGCCATGACAATAGCCCGCTGGCCTGAAAGGCCAGTGGAGCTAAAAATGAACCCCTCAAGCTAATATCCGGGGCCGCCCTCCACCTTCCCTCCAAGTGAAGATCGGCCCAAGGACCTGGGAGGAGTAGGGGAACAAACAGACAAACGTTGCTCAAATTATAGTATGATTGTTCATAGATAATGTATCATTGATACTGATCGGTAAAAATATCTCAAAACCTGCGAGAATTGTCTAAATTGGACACACAAATTTGTACTTTGAAAATCGCTAGAACCGACATACGAGGTTTTGCATTTACACCGACGTTATGACTTCAACATTTCCAACCAAATTGTGGCAGCAGCCTTGCGCAGTTGCCAGCGTATAAAACTCTAACTCATGAGGTCCAGGGTTCGATCTCCAGCCGCAGACAATATCCTTTCTGACAAATTTTATCATCCACCAATGGTTTAACGTTTGTTGACCTATTTGGGCAAGCAGCTGGAGACTCAGTAAGGATGTTGTAGTATTACTGGTAAGAGAAATGACAGGAATCCATGTTATGGTACTCTGGCTGCCACAACATGACCATAGCAGTTGAAAGGGGGGTTAAACCCCAATCAATTATTGATCAACCAAATGCTATTGTGCCTGAGCTGGTGCAAGTAGGGCTTGAACCAAACACACTAAAACATCTCTTTAGGCAGATGTCACTGGTGATGGGTTAACTCTTTCCCAAACAACAAAAATTTAGGGCAGTTTAATTTAAAAGCTGCTGTAGACTACAAGAGGGATGTTTTTAAGGCTAGATTATGTGTATATTATCCAACACTTAGTGCGTAAATAACTTGTCCTCTTGTACATATGACCATTTCATTAAAGCCCAGACGCGACATAAAATATAACTATAGACTTTCTATTGTTAGGCTAGCTACATAGACAATTTAGAACATTAGTTATTCTTGGTGACGTTACGTAAATATATAATATCGAAACTGTGAAAAAAATTCTCACTCGCGAGATCCATCCTCATAGAGGAGTGCCACAAGTGAAAGTGTGGGAAGATACCTGTACACAACAACAACAACAAATATAGCACAGAAAATATTGAAACAAAAGGAGAAACTGCTGATTATCAGCAGTTTCTTCTTTTGTTTCAATGTTTTCCCAAGCGTTTCCTATCAGGAGGCGTCAAAACCAGGTCTTGTTTGGGAATGGGTTAACCGCTGAGCCAGTAAGGACACTCTAAACAAATAATAACGACAGATAAAATTATTATATGTCGGCTATAAAATTATGCAGGAATGTTATATGAAATAAAACTCCCAATCTTGCTGACTTGTCACCAGCTTTGTTTGATAATGTCTTGTTGGATAACATAATGGCTGGGGGGAATATGTGTCTCAACTTGGGGATATAATACTCCATTCTGTGTCTGTCTTCTTGTATGTATGTCTGTCTGTCTATTCAGGAACCAGCTTTGTTTGTCTTGTCGTTTGATTTGATTAATTGGGTTTATAAATACTAAGGTCATATCGCATCGGCTGAACCCACATAGGTTCAAGATATCAAACTATTGATTGGTGATTTTTTTTCAGAAAGGGTATTAGCCGCAGCCGGGCATTGAACCAAGGACCTCTCGAATGAGAGGCAGATGCGCTACCAACTGCGCCATGGCTGCGGCCCGACATCTTATCGTAACATAATGGCTGGGGAGATGTGTCTCATGGGGATATATTACTACATCTGTTTCTGTCTGCCTGTCTGTCTGTCCAGGGAATGCCGTTACAAGAATTTGCATAGAGTTTAGTTGGAAAGGGTTATGATCCCTCTTTGAACAATATTTTGATATATTTGTGTGATAGAGTAGCTGACCATGTATTCCTGGCATTTTTTGAAGCAGTACAAACACAAAATCCAGTCTAAAGTACCAGTTGCTCATATCAACAGACAATTCATAGACTATTTATCCATTACACGGTACGGAAACTACAGAGACAGAGCCATTGGCTCTGCCGCTTAAATCCTCTGGGGGGCTTCCGGCCATGTGTGGCTCTGTCTCTGGGGTCGTGATTTTTTGACAAAAACAGGTGAGTGTTCAACTTTGTTGTTCATTTATTTTTTTCTGGTGCTTAAAATCGAAAAACCGAGAATGTCATGCTCCCCTAAGACCATTTATCTGCCTGTTCTAATTCTGTGGGCTTCAAAGTCGGCAGGGTTTTCACAGGATCATTGTCGTCTTGGGTCGACCCTATGTGATTTTTTCTTGTTTACATCATGTATCACACCGTACAACCGGCTGCGTCGAAGACAGATGAGAGTCGTCGAAGACAGATTCGGCAACTGATGTCAGGAGCACGGTAGGTCAAATTAATTAATTCTTACAAATCAACGAAAGGATCTATGGTATTGTATAGTTGATAAATACACATGCAAATGTCCAGTGCTTCTACAAAATAAACATTTCCACTTACCCCTTCCAAATAAGGCCACAGTCATGGATTGTTTTGGAGGTTTCCCACAAAAAGTTGCGAAATTTGACTTCGTGCTCGAATATTTCGCATATCTCTCAATCTGTACCAGTTTAACTTGTACACGATCAAAGTTTAACCATTCAACGATATTTCTTCCAAATTCGAAGCCGTAATTCCAAACAATAAACGAACTGTGTGTCCTGAAAGACGACATGTAGTCCAAAAAATGTTGCCTCTGAGGACAGATTCGAGTTTACGGAGTTGCTGGAGAAGACAGATAGGGAAATATTTGATTGTCGACGTCGACAGATCTGCATTGACTTATACACAGAAAAAAGTGGTTATTTCTAATGTCGGATTCCAAATAACATATGGAAACAGTGTAGATTGACATATATTCATGTACATACCATATTTTTTCATTGGAATCCGGGACAATGGATGGAACTTTTTTGGGATTTGTGTTACTTTTTTTAGACTAAATCCTCAACCTCCAACTCAATATTCCGGTTGTATTTACACAACATTGGTTTATAAACATTGGTTAGCGCTAAGCGAATGATTATAAACCTGTTTTGGTTAATTTACTTTGTTGTTATAGGGATTTCTAACGAAAACATGTGTTTTATCTCTTCAGTGTCAGCGCTAACACAAGGTTTTTTTTTACAATTATTTAAATCGGACCCAAGTGTATACATTGTATTTGTATTTTGTTTCATCGTTTTGACAATGGAATTGACCATTTATTGAGAGGAAACAATGTATGGTATCAAGTGACACAAAAATTCAAGAATTTCTTCAATAATTATGATCACTGAAGAAGCCCATCATGGCGAAACGTTGGATAGAAATTAAAGAAAAAACAGTGAATAATCGCGTTTGTGTCGAGATTTTTAATCGTTCAATCAACTTTACAAAAAATTGCCTATTTACTGTGCGTTTTACAGTCATTGTATTTCAACTTTTGTTCAATAAATACCGTGTATCTACGAAAATAAGATTTCTGTAGACTAAATAAGTAAGATTTGTGTGATTGGGCCTAAATTTGCAGGGTTATTCCTTATGTTCCCCATCGTTTATAAATGTTTCATTGACTTATGTAATCGTTGCTAATTAGTTATAGGTGTATAAAATGGATTTGATGATTCGCCGCTACAGAGAAAAGATGCGTGACACCCCTCTCCCTATAAAAACAACAAACAAACGAACAAACAACAACAACAAACAAACAAAAAAACAAACCAAGCGTCAAATATTTGTTTTAGTGAGATAATTATACCATTTCCCGTTGATTAAATGAAACGCATGCTGAATATTATAAACGAAATGAAAATGTATCGCGGATTGACTGGCTTTTAGCTCCACTGGCCGAACACCAGCGGGGCTTATGTCATGGCCCTGTGTCCGTCGTGCGTGCGTCCGTCCGTACAATTTTTTCTTAAACATCTTCTTCTCCAAATCTACTGGACCAATTTCAACCAACTTTCACAGGAATCTTCCTTGCATAAACCTATTCCAGATTCCTTCCGTGTAGAACTTAAATTTCAATCAAATGAATTAATTCAAATTTTCGAAAATCTTTGATAATCTTCTTCTCCCAAACTACTGGACCAATTTCAACCAAACTTCGCAGGAATCTTCCTTGCATGCATCTCTTCCAAATCTTTTCAAAAAGTAAATTACGTTTAGAACTTAAATTTTAGTGGAATTAATTAATTTATTTTTTTGAAAAATCTTTGAAAATCTTTTTCTCCGAAACTGCTGGACCAATTTCAACCAAATTTCACATGAATCTTCCTTGCATTAATCTATTTCAAATTCCTTCCAAATGTACAGTTCTCCATAAAATTCATTAGGAAAATGATCGGGTTAAACAAATGTGCTTATTGTTTTGCTATATGAAACATAGTGTATTTTAAGGGGGAAAAAACATAACCACTTATTGGATTTCATTGTGGTGAACATGATTCTTCTTAGGATAGAACTCTAATAGATTCCTTGAAGAATTTCGTAGTTTACACGTTTAGAGTCTAAGAGGTGGTGGGGCGATACAGGGCCATCATGACCCTCTTGTCGATACCCTTACGGTCCCGGATAAACGATGGGGAACATTAGGAATAACCCTGCAAATTTAGGTCGAATCACACAAATCTTACCTATTTAGTCTACAGAAATCTTATTTTCGTAGATACCCGGTATTTATTGAACAAAAGTTGAAAATACAATGACTGTAAAACGCACAGTAAATAGGCATTTTTTGTAAAGTTGACCGGTTTTCGTGACCTTTCATATCTCTAGTGTTGAAGAGTATTTTGTCCAGCATGGCCTAAAAGGTATGCGACATGCAAAATGGAGGACACCTTGGTTTATTCAAATGGAATTAGTTTATAAAAGCCTCTGGGCAATTGCGATTTCTAACTCATTACCGTTGTCAATGACTTTTTTATAGCTACTTTTTTTAAAATCTACTTTCAGCTAACCTCTGACGTATTTCCGTCGTCCCAGCTTCAAACTATTTCTAATCGGTCAAGTATTACCATAATTATTGAACGATTAAAAATCTCGACACAAACACGATTATTCACTTTTTTCTTCTTTAAGGGGAATGCTCCAGTTTCCTAAATTTTTTCCCAATAATAGAATTTATTTAAATTTTGTATGTTGAAATTACACGTTAAATTACCAATTGAAAAATAAAATAAAACTGGGTGGTCAGCGATCTTGTTTGAATTTTATAGGCATTCGTATCACATACCCCTACATCGAAAAATGCACAATTTCTTGCACCTGTCCAAGGTCACTAAAATGCTAATAAAATGCTGTATATTCATCGTTTAGTCCCCAAAACGGATTTAAAGTAACGTCTTACATTTAATACGAACAGAAACCCCAAAATATGTGCTATTATAAACACGTAAATGTATAAAACAGCATGCTCACGTGTTCGGTTCGATCAACGAATGTGGAGTGTTTTGTGTCAAAATTTGCATATTTGTGGAAATATTTCAAGTTCTACATAATAGAATTTGATAAAACTCCCTCATTGTATTAAGCAACATGTCCTGGTAATAATTCAAAAAGAAAATGTATAGGCCAGCGCACTTATTAGTGAATTACAGCATTTTTTATCAGCTACACATGAATAAAATGACACAAAACCGTGGTAACTGCATACACACTTACGACTGTCTTGTTCTAAATAATCGATTTCCATCTCGAGGAAATCAGTTTCGCATAATAAATACGTTTTTACCGTCGAAAATGGTAAATTGTAATTATGTGTTGAATTATTGAAAATATGGTAGCGAAACATATTGGTACGAAACATTTAATTTACTACAGTAATGTCCGAGTGTTCCGAAAAACTGGAGCATTCCCCCTTAATTTCTATCCAACGTTTCGCCCTTATGGGCTTCTTCAGTGATCATAATTATTGAAGAAATTCTTGAATTTTTGTGTCACTTGATACCATACATTGTTTCCTCTCAATAAATGGTCAATTCTATTGTCAAAACGATGAAACAAAATACAAATACAATGTATACACTTGGGCCCGATTTAAATAATTGTAAAAAAAAACCTTGTGTTAGCGCTGACACTGAAGAGATAAAACACATGTTTTGGTTAGATATCCCTATAACAACAAAGTAAATTAACCAAAACAGGTATATAATCATTCGCTTAGCGCTAACCAATGTTTATAAACCAATGTTGTGTAAATACAACCGGAATATTGAGTTGGAGGTTGAGGATTTAGTCTCAAAAAAGTACCACAAATCCCAGAAAAGTTTCATCCATTGTCCCGGATTCCAATGAAAAAATATGGTATGTACATGAATATATGTCAATCTACATTGTTTCCATATGTTATTTGGAATCCGACATTAGAAATAACCACTTTTTTCTGTGTATAAGTCAATGCAGATCTGTCGACGTCGACAATCAAATATTTCCCTATCTGTCTTCTCCAGCAACTCCGTAAACTCGAATCTGTCCTCAGAGGCAACATTTTTTGGACTACATGTCGTCTTTCAGGACACACAGTTCGTTTATTGTTTGGAATTACGGCTTCAAATTTGGAAGAAATATCGTTGGATGGTTAAACTTTGATCGTGTACAAGTTAAACTGGTACAGATTGAGAGATATGCGAAATATTCGAGCACGAAGTCAAATTTCGTAACTTTTTGTGGGAAACCTCCGAAATAATCCATGACTGTGGCCTTATTTGGAAGGGGTAAGTGGAAATGTTTATTTTGTAGAAGCACTGGACATTTGCACGTGTATTTATCAACTATACAATACCATAGATCCTTTCGTTGATTTATAAGAATTAATTAATTTGACCTACCGTGCTCCTGACATCAGTTGCCGAATCTGTCTTCGACGACTCTCATCTGTCTTCGACGCAGCCGGTTGTACGGTGTGATGTATTCATGTACATTTCAACGGTAAATAGCCAATTGCTGCAGCCAAAACATGGGATATACTAATCGAGGGATAATCTCGATCAGACATTGCTTTCCCATGTAACAAAACCTTAGAAATGATTGTCAAACGTAAAGTTTGAGCAATTTCTATCGGTGGCTCTGTCTCTGGCGGCTGGCTCTGCTTTGAACTGTCGGTTAATTTTAGTCTGTTTACAAAATACTTGTCCAAAACATATCTCTGAAAGTATCGAAGCTATGATCATGAAATTCCATAGGTAGATATATCTCATCAATAAAGACAAGTTCTGTATCAAAGGAGCATAAATATTCCTTTCTTATTTTGTGAGTCACTGTCCTTTGTTTTCGACAAAAACACTTATCCGGACAAATGTAATGGCGGGGTATTATATCACATTAAGTGATACATAGAATTCTTATTTAGGACTGCTCCAATTCAAAATGATGTCCTGACATGCAAGGATGCAGATGGCCCCCCCCCCCCCCCTCTCATGAGAGAGACATGTATGTATCTGCGCATAGCTACGAAGTATCAAATATGTAATAGTTATCATTGAAATCTGTGAGAAAAAATATGAAAATGCTGGTTATGAACAATTTTCTTTTCTCGCAATGCACCAGAAAATGTCTTGCTTGGGAAGGATTAAATGGAAAGATGTCGGATATATTGGTGCAAATAAAAACAAGAGTGCCTGAAAGGCACTGATATCGCTCACCTGAGTTCTTCCTGTATTTTATGGTGTACGATATAAATTTTGTTGTAAACAAATATGTATGTCGTATCAAACTATTGTAAATTAAGTTTCATAATTTCCAATGAAGACAATGAAGTCACATTAGTATTCAATCATATTGCATGTAGTAGCATTTGCATACGTCTTTAAAATTGAATATCATGTGCTGTTCCAGTTTGATTTTTATAATCAGGATTAAACTTTTACAATTAAAGGGGGAATAACACTTAACATCTTGCAAATTTTCCGAGAACTTCGTACAAAAAAATAAATACATATTATTAAAATATGGTCTTTAAATTGCATATATGCCAAATCTTAGCTTTCTACCTTGTGTATTGGCTTAGATGTCGACGGATTTAAAACCCCATGATTTTTTGTCGGGGGGATAAAAATTATAATAATAAAACATATGGGGTTTTAAATCCGTCAACATCCTAGCCAATACACAAGATAGAAAGCTAAGATTTGGCATAGATGCAGTTTAAAGGCCATATTTTCATAATATATATTTATTTTTTGCATGAAGTTCTCTGAAAATTTGTAAGATGTTAAGTGTTATTCCCCCTTTAACAATTTACAATTTTGAAACATCAGAATGATACATTACAGGCATTAATACGCTTAATATGATAAGCCCCTCCTTGCCTCATCAACATTTATTATCCTATCAAAAATTTATAACCAAGTGTTTGAAAAGAGTAACTCAATAAGCAGTTTGTTCTCTTGGTTTAAATTGGCCCCATGGTTGATTTTTGAAGAATTTCTTTATGATTTTTTGAAGTCTGATAAGCCCTACCCTGCCACACTCAAATTTTTTAACAAATCAAAAATTCACAAACAATATTATTGTTAAAAAGAGTCACTCAAGCAACATCCCTGGTTCAAATTGACCCAACAGTTGATTTTTTAAGAATTTTCTTGTCATTTCTCCTGGTCGAATAAACATCCTGCCATGCCCACATTTTCAACCAATCACAAATTTGTAAAAAAAAAAAAAATAAAAGCGGGTACCCAAGGAACAATCCTGGATAATTTGATATAATTTGTCCAACAGTTAAGGAGAAGAAAATTTTCAAAGATTCGTTTAATAACTTCTCCAAGTCTGATAAGGCCCGCCCTGCCGCGCCTACATTTTTTGACAAATCAAAAAATTCATAAACACACATTGAAAACAGTCACTCAAGAAACAGATCTGCCAGGTTTGGTTTAAATTTGACCAATGGTTGATTTTTAAAGATTTTTTTCATGATTTCTTTAAGTCTGATAAGCCCCGCCCTGCCACGCCCACATTTTTTGACAAATCAAAAATTTGAAAACAAATTTTGAAAATGGTCATCGAAGTAACATTTTTGCCAAGTTTGGTAAAAATTGATCCATTGGTTAAGGAGAAAAGATTTTTTTAAGAATTACTTAACGATTTCTCTAAGTCTGATAAGCCTCACCCTGCCACACCCTCATTTTTTGACGAATCAAAAATTTGAAAACAGGCAGTAAAGACAGTCACTCAAGGAACATTCCAGCCAAGATTGGTACAAATTGGATCAACATTTGATTTTTAAAAAACTATTTAACAATTTCTCTAAGTCTGATAAGCTCCGCCCTGCCACACCCACATTTTTTGATGAATCAAAAATTTGAAAACAAATTTTGAAAAAGATCACCCAAGGAACATTTCTGCCAAGTTTGATAAAAATTGACTCAATGGTTAATGAGAAGAAGATTTTTGAAGAATTATTTAACAATTTCTCTAAGTCTGATAAGCCCTGCCCTGCCACGCCCTCATTTTTGACGAGTTAAAAATTCATCAACAGGCAGTAAAGACAGTCACTCAAGAAACATTCCAGCCAAGATTGGTACAAATTGGATCAACATTTGATTTTTAAAGAATTATTTAACAATTTCTCTAAGTCTGTTAAGCCCCGCCCTGCCACGCCCACATTTTTTGACGAATCAAAAATTTGAAAACAAGTTTTGAAAAGGGTCATCCAAGGAACATTTATGCCAACTTTGGTAAAAATTGACTCTATGGTTAGGGAGAAGAAGATTTTTGAAGAATTATTTAACAATTTCTCTAAGTCTGATAAGCCCCGCCCTGCCACGCCCACATTTTTTGACGAATCAAAAATTTGAAAACAAATTTTGAAAAGGGTCACCCAAGGAACATTTATGCCAACTTTGGTAAAAATTGACTTTATGGTTAGGGAGAAGAAGATTTTTGAAGAATTATTTATCAATTTCTTTAAGTCTGATAAGCCCCGCCCTGCCACGCCCGCATTTTTTGACGAATCAAAAATTTGAAAACAAATTTTGAAAAGGGTCACCCAAGGAACATTTCTGCCAACTTTGGTAACAAGAGGACCATGATGGTCCTATATCGCTCACCTGAACCAAAATGATATGAGCAACACTTTTGTTCAATTCAATAAACATTTATGACTATAAGACTGAAAACTAACTTATAGTCAATAACTTTGTGAAAATCAAACTCATCTGAGATCTTATGGTGCCAAACATTGTGTCCAGGTTTTTCTTGATTGATAAATAATCACAGATTCTAGAGTATAAACAAGGTCGAAAACAGCCAAAGACGGTATTTTTTTCAAATTCAAGGGCACACAATTCTCGACTTTCTGATCACATCAGACTGAAAATCTACCTCATCCAAGATATTATGGTCTCCAACATAGTGTCCAAGATTTGTCTTGATTGGTCAATAATTGAAGATTCAAGATCGAAAAACAGCCAGAAACGGGTATTTTGTTAAATTCAAGGGCACATAACTCTCAACTTTCTGATCGGATCAGACTGAAAATCAAACTCATCCGACATATTATGGTCCCAAACATTGTGTCCAAGTTTTGTCTTGATTAATTGATAATTGTAGATTCTAGAGTGTAAACAGGTCGAAAACAGCCGAAAATGATAATTTTATCAAATTCAAGGGCACATAACTCTTGTCTTTCTGGTCAGATCACACTAAAAATCAAACTCATCCGAAATCTTATCCTCTCAAACATTGTGTCCAAGATTTGTCTTGATTGGACAATAATTGAAAATTCTAGAGTGTAAACAAGGTCGAAAACAGTCAAAAACGACAATTTTGTCAAATTCAAGGGCACATAAATCTTGACTTTCTTGTCTTATCAGATTGAAAATTCTTGTCATCTGAGATCTTATGATCTCTAACATTGTGTCCAAGTTTTGTCTTGATTGATTGATAAATGTAGATTCTAGAGTGTAAACAATGTCGAAAACAGCCGAAAATGACAATTTTATCAAATTCAAGGGCATGTAACTCTTGTCTTTACTGTCAGATCACACTGAAAATCGAACTCATCCGAAATCTTATGGTCTCAAACATTGGGTCCAAGATTTGTCTTGATTGGTCAATAATTGTAGATTCTAGAGTGTAAAAAAGGTCGAAAACAGTCAAAAACGACAATTTTGTCAAATTCAAGGGCACGTAACTCTCTTCTTTCTGGTCAGATCACACTGAAAATCAAACTCATCCAAGATCTTATGGTCTCAAAGATTTTGTCCAAGATTTGTCTTGATTGGTCAATAATTGAAAATTCTAGAGTGTAAACAAGGTCGAAAACAGTCAAAAACGACAATTTTGTCAAATTCAAGGGCACATAAGTCTCGACTTTCTTGTCTTATCAGATTGAAAATTCAACTCATCCGAGATCTTATGATCTCCAACATTGTGTCCAAGTTTTGTCTTGATTGATTAATAAATGTAGATTCTAGAGTATAAACAATGTCGAAAACAGCCGAAAATGACAATTTTATCAAATTCAAGGGCACATAACTCTAGTCTTTTTTGTCAGATCACACTGAAAATCAAACTCATCCAAGATCTTATGGTCTGAAATATTGTGTCCAAGATTTGTCTTGATTGGTCAATAATTGTAGATTCTAGAGTGTAAACAAGGTCGAAAACAGTCAAAAACGACAATTTTGTCAAATTCAAGGGCACATAACTCTCGACTTTCTCGTCTAATCAGACTGAAAATTAAACTCACCCGAGATCTTATGGTCTCCAACATTGTGTTCAAGATTTGTCTTGATTGGTCAATAATTGTAGATTCTAGAGTGTAAACAAGGTCAAAAACGGTCGAAAACGGCAATTTTGACAAATTCAAGGGCACATAACTTTTGACTTTTTCGCCTGATCTGACTGAAAATCGAACTCATCCAAGATCCTATAGTCTCCAACATTATATCCAAGTTTTGTATTGATTGGGCAATAATTGTAGATGCTAGAGTGTAAACAAAGTTAAAAACAGCATTTTTCGTCATTCAGGGGCAGATAACTCCACACTTTCTGGTCCGATCTGGCCCATAATCGAACTCATCCGAGAACTTATGACCATACTTGTTTTGACAAAGTTTGGTCAAGATTGACTAATATTTGTGGATGCTAGAGTGTAAACACCAAATTGTGGACAGACGGACAGACGGACAGACGGACAGACGGACGGACGACGGACAAAAAGCGATCACAATAGCTCACCTCGAGCACTTCGTGCTCAGGTGAGCTAAAAATTGACTCAATGGTTAAGGAGGAGAAGATTTTTGAAGAATTGTGTAACAATTTCTCTAAGTCTGATAAGCCCCGCCCTGCCACGCCCACATTTTTTGATGAATCAAAAATTTGAAAACAAGTTTTGAAAAGGGTCACCCAGGGAACATGCCTGCCAAGTTTGGTAAGAATTGCCCCAGTGGTTAAGGAGGAGAAGATGTTTAAAGAAATTGTTGACGCCTTCCGACGCACGACGCACGACGCACAACGCACGACGCACGCCGGACACAGGGTGATCACAAAAGCTCACCTTGAGCATGTTGCTCAGGTGAGCTAAAAAAGAAAAAACAAGAGGGCCAGAATGGCCCTATATCGCTCACCTGAAAGAAGTTTGTGACACGCCCACTTTTTTTTACAAATCAAAAATTTGTGAACAAATTTTGAAAAGGGTCACTCAAGGAACATTGTTGCCAAGTTTGGTTCAAATTGGCCCAATGCTTGATTTTTAAAGAGTTTTCTTATGATTTCTCCAAGTCTGATAACCCTGCCCTTCCACACCCACATTTTTAGACGACAAAGAAAATTTGCGTACACTTTTTTAAAAGAGTCACTTAAGGAAAATTCTTGCTAAGTTTCGTTTAAATTGGCCCAATGTGTTTTTTAAAGAATTTTCTTAAGGTGTCTCTAACTTCGATAAGCCAAGCCCTGCCTCGCCCGCTTTATCTGACGAATCAAAATCCGCAAACAAATTTTACAAAGAGTCACCAAAAGAATATTTCTGTAACGATTGGTTCAAATTGGGCCAACGGTCGATTTTTGAGGAATTTTCTTAGGATTTCTCTAAGTCCGAGAAGCCATGTCCTGCCACGCCCACTTTCTCTGACGAATCAAAAATTTGCGAACAAGTTTTGAAAAGAGTCACCCAGGGAACATTAATGCCAAGTTTGGTTCAAATTGGGCCAACGGTCGATTTTTGAGGAATTTTCTTAGGATTTCTCTAAGTCCGAGAAGCCATGTCCTGCCACGCCCACTTTTTCTGACAAATCAAAAATTTGCGAACAAGTTTTGAAAAGAGTCACCCAGGGAACATTAATGCCAAGTTTGGTTCAAATTGGGCCAACGGTTGTTTTTTAAGGAATTTTTTTAGAATTTCCCTAAGTCCAATAAGTCACGCCCTGCCACGCCCACTTTTCCTGACAAATAAAAAATTCACCAACAAATTTTGAAGAATGTCACCCAAGGAACATTTATGCCAAGTTTGGTTCAAATTGGGCCAATGCTTGATTTTTAAAGTATTTTCTTAGGATTTCTCTAAGTCTGATAAGCCACGCCCTGCCACGCCCACTCTTTTTGACGAATCACAAATTTGTGAACAAGTTTTGAAAAGGGTCACCCAAGGAACATTTCTGCCAACTTAGGTTCAAATTGGCCCAATGGTTGATTTTTAAAGATTTTTTTTAGAATTTCTCCAAGTCCGATAAGCCACGCCCTGCCACGCCCACATTTTTTAACGAATCAAAAATTTGCGAACAAGTTTTAAAAAGGGTCAGCCAAGGATCATTTCTGCCAAGTTAGGTTCAAATTGGCCCAATGGTTGAATTGTAAAGAATTTTCTTAGGATTTCTCTAAGTCCGATAAGCCACGCCCTGCCACGCCCACATTTTTTGACGAATCAAAAATCCGCGAACAAGTTTTGAGAAGGGTCACCCGAGGAACATTCCTGCCAAGTTTGGTCAAAATCTACCAAATGGTTTAGGAGGAGAAGATGTTTAAAGAAATGTGAACGGACAGACGGACGGACGGACGACGGACGGTGAGTGACCACAATAGCTCCCCATGAGCACTTCGTGCTCAGGTGAGCTAAAAAACAAGGGCCAGTTTCATTTTTAAGACGTATTTTTTGTCTTTGTCTTACCGATGACTTACGACAAGTTGTGGACAAGAAACGCGTATCACCAATTTATCAAGACCTGGGGCCCGTATTATCAACGCTCGTACGATTAATTTTTGCGTAGTTACTTGTAACAACAAACCTGATTGGTCCAATCTGATTTCTCGTGCACTCAGATGTTTTGTTACACATTTTATACAAAAACTTTGTCGTAAGATCGTTGAAAATACGAGCCCCTGGATTATGCGATTGTTGTTTTAACCGATATTTAAGACATCGTTAAGTCTAAATTACTTCTTTTAAAAATGTTTTGATGAAACAGGCCCCTGACGTTCACACCGAAAAATCGTCTGCTTCAAGTCTGTTTTGTGTATTTTCTCAGCTAATACTCGACGGATTTTGACGAGATAAAGTGCACCGCACGCGCGTCATTGAGAGGGACATTCCCCGGTTCTAACTCACTCCGCATCAAATCCCATGGTTTCTCGAAACATTCAAAATGAATGTTTTTGGTTGCATTTTAATAAAACTATGGAATACTTTGCATAAAGAGGTTCAGGAATGACCCTCTCAAAGGCGCGTATGGTGCAATTGCTCGTCAAAATACGTAGAGTTTAAACTGAGATATAAAACAAAATATACTTGAAACAGACAATTTTTCGGTGTGGACCTTTCCCCAAATCACGTGGATTACCCATCGTGTAATTGTTTCTTTGTCAACACCCAGTTTGTCGCCTTAAGTACAGTACTACATAGAATCGTGAGCCGTGACGAAAGGTTAGTGTATATTCCAATACATGTAAATTGGAAGAGAAGCATGTTTTCCACTGAATAAAAGCGAATAATGGCACATTTTGCGCGGTGGCCGTGAGAGTTCAGTAGCTGTCTCCATATAGTACGATGTCTTTATCACAGGATGTTCGGTTCCGAGTCACATATTTACTTAAATCGAAATCCCTCTTCCCCCGTCAATTTAGACACGCTGATCTTTGATCATTTTAAGGACATTGTTTAATTGTAGCTTTGAAATTGAACAACGCTGAATGTCCGATGTTTTGCAAAGGGTTTAATCGGTGACTGAACCATTCGCCATACACAATATGATCTATTCAGTGTGTGAGTAAATTACTTCGACACAAATTTTGCGATAGATTAATTTTTTTCACCAAGCACGCAGAGACAGAGCCAGCCGCCAGAGACAGAGCCAGCCGCCAGAGACAGAGCCAGCCGCCAGAGACAGAGCCACCGATAGAAATTGCTCAAACTTTACGTTTGACAATCATTTCTAAGGTTTTGTTACATGGGAAAGCAATGTCTGATCGAGATTATCCCTCGATTAGTATATCACATGTTTTGGCTGCAGCAATTGGCTATTTACCGTTGAAATGTACATGAATACATGATGTAAACAAGAAAAAATCACATAGGGTCGACCCACGACGACAATGATCCTGTGAAAACCCTGCCGACTTTGAAGCCCACAGAATTATAACAGGCAGATAAATGGTCTTAGGGGAGCATGACATTCTCGGTTTTTCGATTTTAAGCACCAGAAGAAAATAAATGAACAACAAAGTTGAACACTCACCTGTTTTTGTCAAAAAATCACGACCCCAGAGACAGAGCCACTCATGGCCGGAAGCCCCCCAGAGGATTTAAGCGGCAGAGCCAATGGCTCTGTCTCTGTAGTTTCCTTACCGTGCATTAGTGAGAGACTAAATAACTTTCTTCAAATGTCAGACAGAAAAATTTAGCCAAGTCCAGATTTGAACCCATGGGAAACGAGACTCCAGCATGTGACTTAAGGACTGAGCTATATCCATATTCAGGCAATCATTCTAAAATGTCTCCCTTAATCCATTCCCACACAGAGATGCCTAAAATTTGACACCCTTAAGAAAATTCATGGAAAAACATTATGGTACATGAAGAAATTGCTTGTGCCAAGCAATTTCTTCATTTACCACAATGTTTTCTATGCTGAAATGCAAATATTTTTTTAAACTCCATCAACTTGGATCATCATCTGCAATAGTCTATCTCTAAATTTGAAAAAGTCTAAAATTTTGCCGCTTTATATATGGGTTTAAACATGCATGTCAGTCGCTCATTGGAGAGTGAGCTTGACAAAACTATGCTAAAAACATTATTATTCTCAGTCTGAAAACATTATTATACCACCAGATGCAAATTATTATGTCACATCCAAAGCTGATTTGATTTACTAGGCAAAACATCCTGTTTTTTCGCTGTATGTTTTGCATCGCTCCCCCACCCACTGCTTTCCCACTGCAGTATTACTATTTTTTGCTTTACATGATTGTGAGAAACAGCTAATTAAGGGGAGCAGAAATGAATTTCAAAACTGCTAAATTTCATGAATTGTTCATTATACCTTATGTTGTAGATAGTGGAGATGTTTCAAAAGACACATAACATAGGTTTAACCCTTTCCCAAATGACAAAATTCTAAGGTGGGTCAATCAAAAAGCTGCTGCAGACATCAAAATAAATGTTGACAGAAAGAGGATTTGTGCTCAAAATAACTAAAAAAATATTGAGGCAAAAGAAGAAAGTGCTGAATATCAGCACTTTCTTCTTTTGTCTCAATGTTTTCCTAAGCCAATTCTAATAGGGACGTCAAAACTGGGTCTAGTTTAAGAAAGGCCTAAAGAGGTGGGATAAGAAGATTTTACCCCTTTTAGTCTGACATTCAGCCAACATGTTTTGCTAGCTGATAAGCCCCGCAGTATCTGTAATCATTCCCAACATTCAAGTGAAACCATTCATAATTATAGCATGGTGTTTTTGCAACTTTCCCACATTTTCATGATAAATCTTTATCAATTGACAAATTCCACAGACTTTTTAGATCCTTGCAAAACTTTTGCAATGATCTAAAATTAACCCATATTCTGCTTATGATGCCTTACAAGATAAGGGCTTTGGAATTCATTGTGGAAAATGAAGAAATTGCTTGTGACAAGCTATTTCTTCATTTACAACAATGTTTCCTACCCTAAAAGTCTAAATTTCATCAAATTCAAATTATAACAGGTCTTCTTTCAATTTGGACAAGCTTAAAATTTTGGAAATGGGTTATCCCTTTTTGACATCAAAACCTGAAATGTTTGGGATGTGGAAAAGCAAAGTACATCTGGCAAAATCAATTCAGTATGTCTAGAGCCATTTATGTTACTTGGAACGTGATTTCTATGTCTGATAAAGAACTCTGGGGGAAAAGGAAAACTGTTGATTACAATTTATAAACGATTCAAAATCTATTACTAAAGAGGGACTAGACCGATAACGAAAATAGAGGTGACAGGAGGTATATATGACTATTTATAGTAACAACTTATACACATTGGTACCTGTCCAACCTAAAATTAAACCAGAATATTTGTATCGATTCTCTTTAACTTTGAAAGTATAACAGCAAGCATTAATTCAATTTACCCTCTCTCAGTGTTTAACAAGAGTTGTCTGCGGACAACATAGCTCGCCTATATGGGAGCTTGTCACAAAAACAGCATTTTTTAAAAGTAGGTCAAACTCCAAGGTCACAAGGTCAAGGGTAGACTGGGTTCCAGACAGATCATTTTTCCCTCCTTTACTTTCTCCGGTCCAAAGATCCGTCTGGGGCCAAACGAATTTACTTCGCACTGCCATCTATGATTTTCGCCAATTTTTGGGGATGAAATCACGAACGATAACTCGTTCAGAAATTTATTTAGTGCTATATTTAGTAACAGAAATCCCCAAGGACTAGACTGGTCCCCGTATTTCTTCATGGAAATCAGGTACCCGTCTTTTTGAAGATAATTCTCATAAGGCTAACAAATATTGCACAATTCAACAATTATTGGATTTCATATCTTTTGGTAAAGTGTTATTGCTAAGGGTTAAACGGTTGGCCACAAATCCTATGGTGTCCGTCGCTTAACCCTTTTAAAAACGGCAAAAATTTTGACCGTTTTATTTTAAATACTGCTGACAGGAATGTTGAACAGAAAAGCATTTATGAACCAAGCAGGTTAGAAAAAACTGAGGCAAAAGGAGAAAATGATGTTTATCAGCAATTTCTTCTTTCGCTTCAACGTTTCCACAAGCCCTTTCAATTAAACAAGTTGAAACCAGGTCTTGTTTGAGAAAAGGTTTGCCCTTCCCCGAAAAAGACCGTAATTGGAAACGCTTGATCTAAAAGATGGAGAAAAAAGAAGAAAATTCTTATTACAATCAGTTTTCTCCTTTCGTCTCAATATTTTTTTACTGTGAACAAATGCCATCTTTATCAACAACAATTTTGTGGTTTACAGCGTTTTCAAATTTGATCAGTCGATCTTAAGCTTTGTTCCTGTTAGAAAGGGTTGACTAATAACCAGAAAATAAAATTTCAATCTTGTCTCAATTCAAAGATATCGCTGACGACAATTTCAAGTAAATGATATGTAACATTTTTTTTCTTTATGTAGAAAATATTGCGAGAAATGAAGAAACTATTTGCCACAAGCAATTTCTTCATTGTTCACAATGTTTTTAAAAAGCTTTATCATGTGGGGTGTCAAAAGCGTCAATGCATGTGTGGGAATGGGTTAATGTGTGACACACTTACAGTAGACAATAAAACATAACACCTCTTCTTATCAGTCTGTTCATCTTATACACCAATTAACCCTTTAACAAACGGCTGAAATTTAGACTTTCCCATTTTAGAAGATGCTTGCAGGCGACAAAATTTGAGATGATAAAGGTAGGATTTGTTTAAAATAATGCAAGAAAATACTCAGACAAAAGGAGAAAATGGTGAGTATCAAAATATCTTCATTTTTTTTCGAAAGTAAGAAATAGAACATAGCATTATTAACAACATTAATTTCTCCTTCAGTCGTAAATATGAAGGAATTTGATAGTTAAACGAACTAGTGTTCGAACTAAAAACTGTTTTGTAATTGTTACAGAATAAATATATGCAGTTTGGGAATGGCTAATCTATCAGCATTGGATTTGCCATGGCTCACATAAAGACCACTGTCTGCACGTTTTGAACATTTTAATTAAACATTTTTTCAACATTTTCCCCAGAATGCATTATCAAAAATCTATTCATCCGTGCAAAACCAAATTTAACCTGACACTGAATATGTGATTTTTACAAGCAAAACGAAAGAAGCACCTTAGAAAAATTATGGGAAAATAATGAGAAAATGCTAGAATTTGCAGAAATTTAATTATCTATCAACATTTCAAATATAATTCAATCCATTATAGCAGATGTTGCCTCTATCCCGTTAACGAGCCTCGTTTTAAAACGATAGGCTTTACATAGATTATACGGCTAAAAATAGATCATTCGGTTTATCGGCTTATCATTGGAAAATACCGTGCTTGTCCCCAGGCGTCAATATCAACACGATCAAAAACGGATGCCGCAATATGTAACGGGTATTGATTTTTTATGCGCTATCTTACAGACCAAATTGTATATTGACGACTGGACCCAGGCTAGGTCAAGGGTAATGATTCCAAATGAAAGGTCTTGTCGAGATGTATCTATGTATGAAATATCAAGGCTGTATCTCTAATAGTGCCTGAGATATCGGCCAGGTTAAAGTTTTTCGAAAGTAGGTCAAACTCCAAGGTCAAGGTCACTAGGTCAAAGGTCATGGTCCCAAATGAAAGGTCTTGTCAAGATGTATCTATGTATGAAATATCAAGGCTGTATCTCTAATAGTGCCTAAGATATAGACCAGGTTAAAGTTTTTGAAGTGGAGACGCGAGGGGACGCGACGCCGACACCGACACTAGGGCTGTGACATTAGCTCCCCGGACATAAAGTCCCGGCTCGCTAAAAAGGATTTCAAATTTATAATGTTTAGGTCATTGATATTCAAAAACAATTCAATTAAATTCCACTTGACTGATTTGATTTCAAAATAATTTGACACAAGTAATCTCAATGTTTATAAATAATGTCGATTTTTAGATTCATAAATCACAACATTCAAAATCCATATCAAAGGACCTGATCAAATTTACCGTAATAGTCCCTTCTTTTATAAGAATAATAAATCTCAAGATCTCCTAAAAAGGGAGTAAATAAATGGGATTTAAATGGACGAGTCAAAAGCTCAGATTTCATGTGTGAGTGGGTGGAGTAAGATAATTGATATGGTTGTTAAAGTTTTGAGCTTGTTACCATCACACATGGTTCTTTAATTGAATCAATCCTGATTTAGATCTAAATCCCTTTTAAAATATATCTTAGGCTGGCCCCATTTCAGACATAATCTTGGGCTGATCAGAGCACTACTGTTCTTGAATATTACCACAAGCAAGTCAAACAAAATTGTTACAGCTTTATAGTTAGGATGCCTGCTTTGAATTAGGGATAATTCCTGGGATGTTAACCTTTGTCCTGCTGACTTAAAGGTTTGTTTCAAATAAAAGTACCAATTTAAGACCATTTCAACAAGATTTAAGTTCCAGTTTGTGTCATAATAATGGAGTAGGAAGAGGCAGTGAAGGCTAAAATCAGATTGCATGTCTGTGTAGGCTGATCTTAATCTATACTGCCTACCAAAGGTTAGGTCACAACAGCTATTGACATGAACAGCATGAGAAGGATTAAAAGTACATGAGCACTACTAGATTCAAGTTAGGGGAAAGCCTACTGTAAGTGCATGAGTACTTAAAATGGATCTCTCAGCTGAGGTATTTGATAAGGAAAAGGTCTGGAAAAAAGAGTTTTGTGTTGAGCAGATTTCTGACTTTTCTACAATAATTCTGCAAAGTAATTCAAATCAAAGCTAAAGCCGCATTCTCATTACCGACCAAATCAACTTGATCAAGCTAGATCAAAAGACCGAGTACTGATCGAGCTTGGTCGGCAAGAGTGATGAGGACCATCGACCATTTATCAAAACATAACAGTAAACCCAGTCTACTTTTAGCACAAAATTCTTTGCCATTGTGATAAATGGAGTTTTGTGTTGTCCTGGTTTTTAGTTACATTTTTCTACAATGAAGCTCTGAATTATATGTACTTCATTTTCACAATGGAGGTCAGTGAACGATAATTCATTGGCCCAAATGGTTGATTTGCTGTTCAACCCTTTCCCAAACACGAACATGTTTGGACAACCCTAAAAAATTGGCTTGCGGAAAATATTTTGACATATTCAGCATTTTCTCCTTTACCCTCAAAATTTTCTGTGCTATATATTGGACACAAATTTCCAATGTCATTCATGCATTTTGTTGCCTCAACAGCTCTCAAAAAAATTGAGAAGTCTTGAATTTTGCCGTTCGGGAAAGGGTTAATGTATTTTGATGTATTTTAGCATGTCTGGTATAATACATTGATGGACAGATAGCCTAGCTCTGTTTGAAACATGTTTCAAAGATAACATATTTAATAAGTTTCCTTCTAGTTGAGCTTCCTAAGAAAACATCTTAATTAGGTGTGGGAGGCCAGGGCAATCAAGCACAGTTGGTCATGCATGTTGCAGCCTCTCACTCTAGAGGTCCCGAGTTCGTTTCCCGGCCACAGCAAATATCCTTTCTAACAAAGCTATGTGGGTGAGCAGCTGGAGGCTAAGTTAGGATGCTGTGGTAGTACAGTACTGGTATGAGAAACGACAGGAATCCGTGGTTAGGTGCTCCAGTCACCATGATATGACAATAGCAGTTGAAATTGGTGTAAAACCCCCATAAATCAAATCTGAGGTTTAGGAGAAAGTAGGTTCTGTCAAAATGGAAATGCTAATTTCAGAGGCAAGTGTTGAGCACAGGCTTTGTAACTCAAGGTTGTTAGTTTGACCCCCAGGCTTGCAGAAGGTGTCATTATGTAGGAATGGGATCTAGATCGAAATACACAAACTCTCGGCACATATCTGTCGATATTGTAGGAGTAAAAGTCCTCCGTCGTCCAATATCGTAGATCGGGATGTCTAGACGTTTGCCGTGTACTCCAGACACAAATCATGTGATTCACAAAACAAAAACCAATAAAAAATGGAGAGAAAAATTTTCTCACCTAAATAGCAGGTCCTGTCTGGTAAAATGTATGGTGGGCAAACTGTGCCATGTGTAAAGTAAAGTGGCACAATAATGCCTTAATAAGCAATTTTTTAGGGGTTTCTTTTGCGGAATTTACACTGCACTAACTGTCAAATGGGTGTCAAAAACAGTCATCATTTCCTTAAGCATCAAGGAGAAAGTAGATTATCTTGTTCATAAATCAAATGGTCGAATCTACTGCAATTTTTTGTAAGGTCAATTTGGCACTTCAATAGATTTACAACAAACTGTATAAAAGCAGTCTGTATATTGTGTTATATAATAAAAGAACAGAAGAGCTGTCTTGAATGATTCTATTTTTGAAAACCAATTTATGGAAATAGATTGAAGGAATGTCTCAATTAACGCTTTGAGCCGTTTCTCAATTCACCTTCTTTGCCAAAGATCATTACATATATCTTCATAATAGAATATTTCAAGAAACCTTAAAAACAGAGGTTATTTGAGCTGGTTATTATGACTTCTTCAAATGCAGCTGATTGACAATCGAAATCATTAACAAGAGGGCCAGAATGGCCCTATATCGCTCACCTGAAAGAAGTTTGTGACACGCCCACTTTTTTTACAAATCAAAAATTCATGAACAAATTTTGAAAAGGGTCTCTCAAGGAACATTGTTGCCAAGTTTGGTTCAAATTGGCCCAATGCTTGATTTTTAAAGAGTTTTCTTATGATTTCTCTCAGTCTGATAACCCTGCCCTTCCACACCCACATTTTTAGACGACAAAAATTTGTGTATGCATTTTTAAAAGAGTCACTCAAGGAAAATTCTTGCTAAGTTTCGTTCAAATTGGCCCAATGTGTTTTTTAAAGAATTTTCTTAGGGTGTCTCTAACTTCAATAAGTCACGCCCTGCCACGCCCACTTTTCCCGACAAATAAAAAATTCACCAACAAATTTATAAGAGAGTCACCCAAGGAACATTTCTGCCAAGTTTGGTTCAAATTGGGCCAATGGTTGATTTTTAAAGAATTTTCTTAGGATTTCTCTAAGTCCAATAAGCCAAGCCCTGCCACGCCCACTTTTTTTGACGAATCAAAAATTTGCGAACAAGTTTAGAAAAGAGTCACCCAGGGAACATTACTGCCAAGTTTGGTTCAAATTGGGCCAACGGTTGATTTTCAAGGAATTTTCTTAGAATTTCTCTAAGTCCAATAAGTCACGCCCTGCCACGCCCACTTTTCCTGACAAATAAAAAATTCACCAACAAATTCTGAAGAGTGTCACCCAAGGAACATTTCTGCCAATTTTGATTCAAATTGGGCCAATGGTTGATTTTTAAAGAATTTTCTTAGGATTTCTCTTAGTCCGATAAGCCACGCCCTGCCACGCCCACTTTTTTTGACGAATCAAAAATTTGCGAACAAGTTTTGAAAAGGGTCACCCAAAGAACAATTCTGCCAAGTTAGTTTCAAATTGGCCCAATGGTTGATTTTTAAAGAATTTTGTTAGGATTTCTCTAAGTCCGATAAGCCACGCCCTGCCACGCCCACATTTTTTGATGAATCAAAAATCCGCGAACAAGTTTTGAAAAGGGTCACCCAAGGAACATTCCTGCCAAGTTTGGTCAAAATTGACCAAATAGTTTAGGAGGAGAAGATATTTAAAGAAATGTGAACGGACAGATGGACGGACGACGGACGGTGAGTGACCACAATAGCTCCCCATGAGCACTTCGTGCTCAGGTGAGCTAAAAACATAGGACAGGTTCAACCTTGACTACAAAGATTCATAGGCCTATATACTAGACAGCAAAATTTTAGACTGGTCCCAAATTGAAATACTAAAGTTGTAGACTAGAAATATCAAGTGAATGTTTTTTGGTCTTTCTATGGAGAAAATATAATGGGAAATGAAGAAATTGATTGTCACATACTTGTCAAAACTTTCTTTTGATATGGAAATAATTGCCCTATATGAAAATAATAAAGGGACAAGGTTCATCAAAATATTCTTTTTTTGTCCTACCAATGTCTTAAGACAGGCTTAGGACATGATTCTTGTTTCACTAAAATCTCGCAAGTAAAGCGATTGTTGTTTTAAGCGCTTTGTAAGACAAATTTTCGTCATCTTTTATGCTTTGATGAAACGGGCCACAGGACCTTCAAACTATAACATTATGATGCTTTTCAACAAATACATCGTGACTGCAGCTTGTTTTAAGCTTCAGTTACGAGGACTTCGTTTAAAAGCGACAATTAACAAAGATATCTATTTCATTTTGTCTGCCCCTGGCTATATTAACACAAATATGCATCTTGTTGTCTGCATGCTCATCGATCAAACACTGTACATATTTACCCTGTACCGAATGACAAAATTATGGACTGCGGTCCAAATTTACCCCATGGCCCCGGCCTCAAAGCAGTTGGTAGAGCATCTGCCTCTCACTTGAGAGGTCCCGGGTTTGATACCCTGCCACGGCTAATATCTTTTCTGACAAAATTGTCATCCACCAAAAAGTGGGCGAGCAGCTAGAGGCTCGGTCAGGGTGTTGTTATAGTACTGGTGTAAGAAACAACAGGAATCCATGGTTAGGTGCTCCATAGCAGTTGAAAACAGCGTAAAACCCCAATAAACCAAACCAAATTTACCCCATTACCAGACAGCAAAATTTTGGATTCTTCAAAATAATGGACATGCAGATATTATGAATTTTGTATTTTGTGCTAAGAATAGAATGGTTTATGCCAATGGAGATAATTTTATCATTATGTTTGTCCAAAACTGTCACTTTTTACATGATAAAATTGATCCCTGTTCAAAGATGTTGCAGATAACACTTTCAAACTGGGTTGAAAACATTATGGGAAATGAAGATTTTCGACAATATTTCCTTGAACTTCCAAAAAGTGTTGTTAAATGTAGGAATGATTTGACCAAAATGAATCTTATTTGATCATCAGTATTTGGTTCTTTTCTCTCAAAGTTTTGCTCAACTAGCTTTCTTTACTAGATCAGAGGTTTTTACCCATTACCAAACTACCCATTACCAAACGACAAAATTTTAGGGTTGTCCAAATTGAAAGATCCTGCAGACAACAATTTCAAGTGAATGGAATTATTAATTTTTGGGAACTTTTCGATGAAAAATATTGTGGGAAACGAAGAAATTGCTTGTCACAAGCAATTTCTTCATTTTCCACAAAGTTTTCCCGAGCCTTTTCTTGTAAGGGAGTCAAAAGGTGTCACTGTGCAGTAATGGGTTAAAATGAGGATAACTTAATCCTTTCCCAAAATGCAAAATTTTAAAGCGGTTCAAATTGATAGCTGCTGCAGACGACAAAATGATTGTCAGTCAAGGTAGCATTTGTTTATAATATAACACAGGAAATATTGAGACAAAAGGAGAAAATGCTGATTATCAGCATTTTCTTCTTTTGCCTCAATGTTTTCTCAAGCCTATATTCTAATAGGGACGTCAAAACGAGGCTTTTTGCGGGAAATGGTTAAACTTAAAACAACTCCACAAACCTGCTAACCCTACCAAAATGTCTGTTTTAAAATCCAGTTGACACAAATTGATAATAACAAATGGTTTAACCTTTAATGACCTTTTCACTCCGACAAAATGAAGACAAGTTTAACTATCAACAAAGGGAAAAAATCTACTGTATCCCTTTACAAAACGATTTTAGTCTTTTTTCTAACAAATCCTTTCCAAAACAAGACATGACGAGATTTCATAACAACACATGGAATAGTAATTGTTTGTCCGAATTTACATCACGATTAACTGGATAAAATCATTCCCTATTGTTATTCTGGTTTACTCTATAGTCATTCAATCAGATCTTTGATGACAAGATTAATATTCAAGCTTTAATCTGAGGTGAAGAAGCAGTTTTAGTATGCCTTTGGGACACACATAATTATCAATAGAAGGGGAAATCTAACACATTCATAAGCGTATGATTTATAAGGTATTTAAATTGTCATATATTTGGGTCAAAGCACCAGTAAAATGGATCTGCAGAAGAATGTTAAAGTAATATTGTCGCTTTTCATCAAAAACCTTGTATCTGCAGTTTAATTTAGCTGTAGTTACGAGCTTTACATCGAAAAGCAACGTTAATGATATACATCTTTGCATGACCTACAAAAATTCTCATTATGTATACATTTTCTCTTATTTACAATTTTTCATCTTCTTCTAACACATATTTTAACATTTCCGAAATAATGGGGAAAAGTTTGTGCTGATCTTGGACTTAACATTTGAGTTAACCAATTAGACAGCAAAATTATAGACAGTAAATGTTCAAAATTCAAAGATATTGTAGATGACAGTTTTATGTGAATAAAATATCACACTTTTCTGTCTTTCTGGATGGGAGACTGTGAGAAGTTGCTTGTCACAAGCAATCAAAAGCGATTTCTTCATTTTCCAAAATGTTTTCAAAAGCAATTTTTTATTAGGGCCCAAAAAGTGTCATTGTGTGGGTATGGGGTTCTGATTTAGTTACTAGGGCTGTTCAAAAAGTTTATAGACTTATTGCAATTACAGTCTACTTAATTAACTGGCTAAATTAAATGCTTCAAGTGCATATTATTATATAGATCTAATTCAAAAATCAAAATACACTTACAATAGTGTTGAGCCAAGACATTCAAATTTGCAGACAATGACTATCTATCTATGTAATGTAAGGAAGTCACTGGGTGCATAAAATAATGCAAGATAATAATTTTCAAAACCACGTACATCCCATATTTCACAAACCCACAATTATCTAATAACTGCTTGTGGAACTTTTTAGCCTTTCCCATACAGAATTTTATCCATTTTCCAAAGAAGACCTGATTTTGACATCCCGAGATTAAATGTATAAAATTAATGACTTTGGAAAACATTGAGACAAAAGGAGAAGATGCTGATGATCAGCATTCTCTCCTTTGCCTCAATATTTTCAGTGCTATATTGCACACAAATCCTGATTCTAACTTGCTCGAGATATCTGCATTAATTCCAATGATTTCTTCAAACATTCAAGCTTTCTCCTTCTGCCTTGAATGTTTGAAGAAACTATTGGTTTCAGTGCAGAGCGAGTTAGAATCGGAAATGACGCTATCAAAGACATGTACCTGCTCCTAACCCTTTCCCCAAACAAGACCGGGTTTTGACGTCCCTAATAGAAATGGCTTGGAAAAACATTGAGACAAAAGAAAAAACTGCTGATAAACAACAGTTTCTTCTTTAGCCTCAATATTTTCTTTGCTATAATATTAAACAAGAGGACCATGATGGTCCTAAATCGCTCACCTGAATCAATATGACAAGAGTGATAATGGCAATTTTGTCAAATTCAAAGACATGAAACTTCTAAGGACTTTCTGTTAGGAAACAATTAAGTAATAATTTTGTTCCAATCGATCCTGTAAAGTTTGTTATGAAGAAAGATCTCCATCTGATAAGCTAGGTTAATCCCTTCTTATCTGTTTACATAAGATAAACATGGGGCCAGAGCAACAGATAAGAGAAATAGATAAGAGAAATAGGAAAGCCTTTCCTTTTTTTATTATTCATATCCAAACCCTATGTAGAATTTATTTAGCATCCTAGCTTACAGATCAGCATCAATCAAGTATGCACATCTATTTGAACCAGGTCATGTCATTCCAGGCTTTTTTCTCCTTCTTTGGACGGGTCCGTAAAAATGACCCATTCCCAATGCCAAATAGGGTAATTTTTTCCCAAAATCTGGAAAGAAAATTCCCAATGCAGAAGTTATTCCTTCTGTTTAAATGAAAATTCAATTATTCCCTTTCATATGTCGACGTTTTCCACCTGGCGGAAATGCTATATACAAAATGGCGAATCTGATAAGACCGGACAATGAAATTTATCAAATTCAAGGGCACATAACTCTCATCTTTCTGGTCAGATCAGACTGAAAATCAACTTCATCAAAAGTAAAGAATTTTCTTCTGATTTATCTAAGTCTGATAAGCCCCTTTCTCCCTGCCACTGCCACATTTTTTGACAAATGTAAAAATTTGTGAACAAATTTTGAAAAGAGTGACTTAAGGAAAATTCCTGAAAAGTCTGGTTCAATTGGGCCCTATGGTTGATTTTTAAAGAATTTTCTTATGATTTCTCTAAGTTTGATAAGCCCCTTTCTCCCTGCCATGGCCATATTTTTTGACAAATCTAAAAAATTGTAAATAAATTCGAAAACAGTGACTCAAGGCACATTCCTACCAAGTCTGCTTCAATTGGGCCCAATGGTTGATTTTTAAAGAATTTTCTTCTGATTTCTTTAAGTCCGATAAGCCCCTTTCTCCCTGCCACTGCAACATTTTTTGACAAATGTAAAAATTTGTGAACAATTTTTGTAAAGAGTGACTCAAGGAACATTCCTGCAAAGTCTAGTTCAATTGGGCCCTATGGTTGATTTTTAAAGATTTTTCTTATGATTTCTCTAAGTCTGATAAGCCCCTTTCTCCCTGCCACGGCCATATTTTTTGACAAATGTAAAAAATTGTGAATAAATTCGAAAAAAGTGACTCAAGCCACATTCCTACCATGTCTGCTTCAATTGGGCCCAATGGTTGATTTTTAAAGAATTTTCTTCTGATTTCTTTACGTCTGATAAGCCCCTTTCTCCCTGCCATGGCCACATTTTTTTGACAAATGTGAAAATTTGTGAACAAATTTTGTAAAGAGTGACTCAAGGAATATTCCTGCAAAGTCTGGTTCAATTGGGCCCTATGGTTGATTTTTAAAGAATTTTCTTATGCTTTCTCTAAGCCGATAAGCCCCTTTCTCCCTGCCACGGCCACATTTTTTGACAAATCTAAAAATTTGTGAATAAATTTTGAGAAGAGTGACTCAAGGCACATTCCTGCCAAGTTTGGTTCAAATTGACCCAATGGTTGATTTTTAAAGAATTTTCTTATGATTTCACTTAGTCTGATAAGCCCCGCCCTGCCACGCCCACATTTTTTGACGAATCAAAAATTCGCGAACAAGTTTTGAGAAGGGTCACCCAAGGAACATTCCTGCCAAGTTTGGTAAAAATTGGCCCATTGATATAGGAGGAGAAGATGTTTAAAGAAATTGTGAACGGACGGACGGACAGACGGACGGACAGACGGACAGACGGACGGACGACGGACAAAAAGCGACCACAATAGCTCACCTTGAGCACTTCGTGCTCAGGTGAGCTAAAAAATTATCTTTTGTAACATCCATTTTGTCATCTGCAGTAGCTTTCAAATTGAACCACCATAAAATTTTGTCGTTTGGGAAAGGGTTAATCTCATCAAACCCAGTAGAGTTTAAGCAGAGAAACTAAACATAACTACCTTGAAGTGGAAGATTTTTCAGTGTGAACGTTTCCCAAAAATCATGTGGATTATTCACTGTGTATTATGGCCTTCAGCCCATTGAGCTAATAAACAGACAAAACTATTCAAATAATTTGTTTGTCTTTCTATTAATCTAATTTTATATAATTTTAACTGTCAAAATTTCCTCAATTCTGCCTTAAATTTCTTGGCAATGAATGCCAATTAATATCAAATAACTGAATAAAATAGACATTTAAAAGTGTTTATCAAATTATGCGATCTTTTCTGAAAATACAATAATTTCATTTTCTTACTGTATAAATCATATTCAATTCTGCTTCCGAGGAACTGCCCCTGCGAAAACAGAACACATATAATTTCAAGAACTGTTCCAAAACATTAAATGGCAGTTCTAGAACTGCCATTTACTGTTCAAGAATGTTCTAGAACAGATATTGAACTCAAATACTTTTATGAACTTTTTTCGCAGGGGTTTGTACAGTACTTATGCCAAATGTGTGGACCATGTATGATAAACTCAGGAACACCCCTGCGAAAAAAGTTCAAGAACACATTTCTAGTTCTAGAACTGTTCTTGAACTTCTAGAACTGTTCTAGAACTTCTAGAACTCGTGTTCTAGAACCTGAATAAAGTTCAAGAACTTCAGTTCTAGAACATCAAAGTTCTTGAACTTCTAGAACTTGAGTTCTAGAACCTGAAAAAGTTCTTGAACTTGAGTTCTAGAACCTAAAAGTTCTTGAACATACGTTCTAGAACCTTATAGTACCTTTAAAGTTCTAGAACTTGTTTCAAGAACCAACAAAGTTCTAGAACTTGGTTCAAGAACCAACAAAGTTCTATAACTTACAAATTTAAGTTATAGAACTAGAGTTCTTGAACCTGCAATATATTCTAGAACCTGTCATAGTTTAGGTTGTGCTAGTTTCCTTTGTGTTTTAGAGCTTCAAAAAATATGTGATAGTTGTGCAAAATGTGAAAGAATGAGTTTAATATTTTCATTATTTCATACAATGCACATTTGAAGTTTTGCTTATAAACATAATATTAGAGATAAATACATATCATTTAATGACAGAAAAAGAATGATTGTTTACTAATGAATATGTGTTTGCAAGTCTTTGTTGACTTTTAAGAAAGACATTGCTAAAGCTGTGGCTTTGTTCTATCCTTGAAACATTTTCTTAAACTTGGAGCTCATTCTGCTGGCTCAGGATGAAACAGTAAACTGTTGTAACTGCAAAGATTAGGCAGTTACAACTGTTACGCTCTGAGCCAGCAATATGGCTTATATTCACTGTAAGGAACCATCAAGGAATTCATAAAAGATATTATAGAGATGCTAATGTTATAATAAGTATTCTACTGGCAGAAAATCTGCATTTAAAGAAACAAAATAGGTCTGCATTTCATTCCAAAGTTCCTGAAGAAGTCAACCATTTCATCGATAGCTAATAAATGTTGGTTACTAAAATCAACAATTATAAAAAGTACCAATTCACAAACTAATAGCCAAGCTGTTTCAACCCTGACAAAGCAGTTTTGCATATATTTAAATTTCAATGATTTTGAAAATGGATGGAGAAATCAATAAGGTGTAGAGAGCTGACTAAGTTATCTAAATGATTGCTAAACAACTAACTATGTAACGGTCTATTACTAGCTAACCTTCTGCTAGCTAGTTTTGTCATCATCCAGTGTCTATTAACCAGTGTTTGTGACAAGGAATCTTTGAACCTAAACAGAATTAGAAATTGTCTTTGAGATGAATTTATTCTGTCAAATTCTAGAAGTGCTTACAAAGTTCTAGAACTACTGTGAATGTTCAAGAACTAGTTCTAGAACTAGTTCCAGAACTTATCTATAAAGTATATGTAGGTTAAACTTCAAAGTCAAGGTCAGAAGGTCAAAGGTCATGGTCTTAAATGAAAAGTCTTAGCATAATATATCCATGTGTGAAATATTACAGCTGTATTTCATATAGTTAACAAGAAATAGAATTAACTGGATGAAATCAGACCTCCCAGTCTAATTTTATTCTAGTTTCCAGTCTATTGCATGACATCACTTCCTGTTTACTAGAGAATTGGAGGGAATTTGCTTCTCTGACTTTCTTTTAAAAAATGTTGTTTATGGTCATAATTTACATTCATATTAAAGAATTATCAGGAGGTAAAGGAGCTCATTGAACAGTAAGACCAAGAAAAGCAACATTGGTGAGTGTTCTTTTGACTAAATTTAACAAACTTAAATGTTCAGTTTTATAATTCCCCACCCACATATTCTGTAGTAAACTGGTTCTAGAACCAGTTCTAGAACATTGTGTTCTAGAACTGCCATTTAACGTTCAAGAACTGTTTCCATAGTTCTAGAACTAATTCTAGAACTAGTTCTAGAACCCAAGTTCTAGAACTATGTTAGTGCCATTTAACGATCAAGAACTAGTTCTTGAACCAGTTCTAGAACTTCGAGTTCTAGAACTGCCATTTAATGTTCAAGAACTGTTTCTAGAACTAGTTCAAGAACTAATTCTAGAACTAGTTCTAGAACCCAAGTTCTAGAACTGCGTTAGTGCCATTTAACGATCAAGAACGTTCTAGAACTGAAGTTCTAGAACAGTTCTTGAACTTTTTCGCAAGGGCAATCTAATTGAAATATAGATCCTATCTTTCAGTAGGATCTAACGACGACCCGTTGAGGGTCATCTTCTGTGACCTTTCTTTGGACCAATCAGATTTTACTTTGGAAAAGTTGAAAGATTTTTCGCATGCGCACGGGCATGCGTATACCGTGCACACTACACTTCCGTTTCTAACGATAACTAGTAGCCATGGACGCCTCCAGTATGGTGATTTCACTACAAAGACAAAGACCAAAGTCCGTGAATTTTGAGAGCAAAGACATGGCATTTATTAAGAAGATCTTCTGCATGGCAGCAACAGTTCAACACGATCATCACGCGAACCCGAAACAAAGCAATGTTAACTTAAAAACGTATAACGTCGTTGGGGAGTCAAAACCTCGTAACTCTAGCCTTTTCAAGCTGTAGTTACGAGGTTTTGACTCCCCATCCATGATAACCTATATATTGGCAATTTGAGTCAACTTAAAACAGATTCCCATTTAGCTCAGTCGGTGGAGCATCTGACCCATGAACTTGATGACCAGGGATCGATTCCCACATCGGCTTCATATTTTTTTTCATGTATTTTATATTTTTCAAACTAAAAGTTTCTAATTTAGAAATCACGGATATAAAAAACATAATTGGTAATTGTATTTTTATTTCGTTTTTGCAATTTCTAGAATAATTTGGTATGGAAAAATGTAATAAAGATGAAAAAAAATAGGGGGACAAAAATATGGAGTCGGCGCGAGGTTCGATCCTCTAATCTATGGTTTTCAAGACGACAGCTCTACCAACTGAGCTAATCTGACTACTGCTTATATTGTAGGCTATACCAATTGTCAAAATATACTTTATTTATGTTCAAAATTACACACCGATCTTCTTTGGGTTAGCACAATGATCGCACAAAACTGCCACTTAGTACAGTGCCAAAAATATACCGAAACCTATCCACTTCATTAATAAATGCCATATATTTGCTCTCAAAACTAACGGACTTTGCTCTTTGATCGGTGTCAAGCGCGTGTCTATTATCGACCGCAGCCATTTAGGTGTTGTTGTCAGAGACAACAGACCTATGTTTGCAACGAGCGTTTTGATTGGTTGGTGTAAAAATAGAAAAAAAGGAAATTCCCAGGTCACAGAAGATGACCCCTAATGCGCGATCTTCAGATGTAACATTATGAAATTATGTTATCTGGATTCATTCAGATTGTCGCAGGGGTATCCAGCTCTGCTATTCACGGTGTATATATAATCACCTGACTCATAATTTCCGATAATCTTCAATATCTTTTTTAAAACTTGACCAATTTGAATTCGGTTTGAAGCAGAGAAGATGAGAAAGTGCCAGGAATAAGCTGGATGTGTTTTATTTTTGAAAAAATAACTGATAAAAAAGTTACTGAAGATAAACCAAAATATTGGTTTATCTTCAATAACTTTTTTATCAGTTAATTTTTCAAAAATCAACTACGTCAACTAATGCATGACGTCTGTCCAAATTCTCTGCTTCAAACCAAATTCAAATTGGTCCATTATTTACAAAATTATTGAAGATTTTCTGAAAATATTGTATCACGTGATTGTCCACCGTGCTATTACTAGGGATCAAACTCTGACAGGTCTTCTTTATATTTCAAGGCTGATCATGAACAGCTGCAAGTCTGCAACCCCCTGCGAAAAAAGTTCAAGAACACATTTCTAGTTCTAGAACTGTTCTAGAATGTTCTAGAACATTAACTGGCACTTCTAGAACTGTTCTCAGTTCTATAAGTCCCATTTAACATTCTAGAACAGTTCTTGAACTTAAGTGAGCTTTTCGCAGGAGACCAGAGCAATAAAATTTAAGCTTGTCCAAATTGAAAGAAGTTGCAGACGACAGCATTCAATTTGAAGAAATTTTGAAATTTTATGACTTTTGGGGTAGAAAACTTAAGAAACTGTTTGTTACAAGCCTTAATCTTGAGGGCCATCATTGTGTGGTAATGGGTTAACTCAAGGCAAATTGTTTGAAACAAACTTTAAAACCAGCAGAACAGGGGTTAATTAACTAAACATTAATTAATATTATGATTTTTCAATCTTATATCAACAGCTGGTCTATCCATTTCTGACGTGTCTCTTATTTTTTTGTAGAAAAATGATGTTCTACTGAAATGGCAAAGATGGCACGGCAACATCTTTGTTACAACCAACCTGTTAACCCTTTCCCAAACAAGACCTAATTTTGAAGCATTTTCTCCTTTTGCCTCAATATTTTCTAAGCTATTTGTACACAAATTATTTGTTTATCAACAGCTATTTTGTCATCAGTAGAAGCTTTGAATGTGAATGAGTCCAACTTTTGGCCGTTTGGGAAAGGGTTAAGGTGTGCTCTGGCCATGATTTGGATGCGAAATTGTGTATGAGACCAGATAAAGGGTGAACATATTCAGAAGGGAATAGAGAAACTTACAAAATGCCTATTATGTGCACATCAGTTAAACCACAAGTCAATATCAGCACACAGACAACCATATGGTCAATACTACAATGAAAACTGGGCAACATTATTATTTCCTGAAGGTGAAACATCTCAGACAAACCATTATAGTATGTCATGCAGTGTTCTCCCCAGCTCAATAAGCTGTATCGGCCCCACTACAGCTTCAGGTTAATCAGTGTAATGCCCCTACAGCTTCCAAACTACCCCACAGCTTAATTTCTTCAAAATGGTTACCAAATAGAGGCATTTTGAGGTATTTCATGCCAAACACTGTTTAATAATACATTTTTGTCATTGTAAATGTAATTATTATGAGTAAAAATATTATGGGAAAAGAAGAAATTGCTCAAGATGAGCAATTTCTTCTTTTTCCATAATGTTTTCACTCACAATTATATGCTTTCAAAGTTTACCAATTCTAATATAATTTGCCACTACAGCTTCCAAATATTCTGTGGAGAACCCCGTGTCATGTTTTATAAATGAAGCAGCAGAAAAGAAAATGACTTACAAATTGTACATCAGTTAAACCCTAAGTCAATATAACCATATGGTCAATACAATGAAAGCGAGCCACATATTTTCTCTACGTGAAGTATCTCGGGCCAACCACGTATGTCTATGTTTATAATTGGTGATGTGTATTCCATATATTCAACTAGGCCAATTTTGATTTCGGTATAGGTAGTAGAAAATAGACGGGGCATAGGTGAGGCGTAGGTAAATGTGTCAGGGAGTCGAGTAGGTAACTTTTGACACCTGTGTGTTTTTCCACAGATCAAACTGCTTTTATTGTTAGTACATGCATAACCAGCATTTCATTATTTTTTTTCTGTGCGCCGTCTTGTATAGATAAGAATCATTTCTTGACCATTGTCATGCTAAATTTAACCCTTTCCCAAACAAAACCTGGTTTTGACGCCCCTAATAGAAAAGGCTTGGGAAAACATTGAAACAAAAGAAGAAACTGCTGATAACCAGCAGTTTCTCCTTTTGTCTCAATACTTTCTATGCAATATTTTACACAATTCTATCTTGAATAACTTCTATTTTGTCATTTGTGGCAGTTTTGAAGTGGATCACCCTAAAATTTTGCCGTTTGGGAAAGGGTTAAAGAAGCAGGCAGGATAGAATAAGGCAGGAGACTGCACCTATGTGCAGGCTGGTATTGTTCTATTCTGCCTGCCAAAGGGACCAGAATATTTCGGGATCTGCAGGACCAGGGATAAGGTTATCCAAGATCAAAGTTGAAAGTGTTGATAATCACATTTATAATCATCATTTCTTATGTCTGACCCCATTCCTATGTTGTCATTCCAAGCAACAGTCAAGTGTCTAAAAACTAGGTCAATATAATACCTACTGGTCAAATTCAGGCCAAATAATGTTTGACCTCTGATAGTACAGTCCACTAATTGTCTTCTGTAAACAATTAATGAGAGGTCAATTTTTGGTCTACTAAACCCTTAGATTGATGGTTGGTTGGAATCTTGGTCAGATAACAAAAAAAAATTTGTCAAATTGATTGGAATTTCACTGACAACAAAATATTAAATTATTATTGATGTCAATTAGAAGTTATTTCTGAAAAAGAATCAACTATTGACCTATTCTAACACTACAACACATGGTTTTGACGAATCTTAGGAGGCACAAACCCCTGCGAAAAAAGTTCAAGAACATATTTCTAGTTCTAGAACTGTTCTAGATCATTAAATGGCAGTTCTAGAACAGTTCTAGAACTGCCATTTAATGATCTAGAATGTTCTAAACAGTTCCTGAACTAAAATGAACTTTTCGCAGGGGAACAGCACTTTTCCCTTTTCTTTCTCTTTTCCCTGTGATGCAATAAAAATTTTGACTTTTTGCATACATTCACCTTGTCGTCTGTAACTTAATTCTTTGAATTAGACCTGTTGTAAAAATTTTGTTGTAAAGTGAGAGAATTACCTGAGAAGTCTGCCCTACTATATCCCATAGTGTTATATCCATTAGCGTACACATTATTATATCCATAAGCATTATATCCCGTCTGTGAATATCCGTTAGTTCCGTAACCCGGCGCATAGCCATTGTAATCCTCAATTGCGTCAATACAAACACCGCACATAACCGTCGTCGTCGGCGCCGAGTCGTACGCTTCCCAATCTGTGGCGCACTTCATTGGTTTTATCATTTTATCATTACGTCATGGCCCCTGGTAAATTCCATGTCATCGGTGGTTAATCTAACGATTGCGTAAACGTGTCTGTTACTGCACTGTTATTTGGCTTTCAACAATTCTGACAATATCACAACAGCATCAATTCAATCATTATGTCGCTGTGCTGCGTACATTCCATTCATCTGTGATGTTTCAAATAAAACATTTACTTAACTCCTCCTAAGCACTTAACCCATGACCAGACGACAAAATGCTAGACTTGTCCAAACTCAAAGAAAGCCCAGTTGACAATTACAAGTGAATGAAACTTTACAATTTTTGGTCTATCTGGGTTGAAAACAAAGTAGGAAATGAAGATATTAGTTGTCACAAGCTATTTCTTCATTTTCCATGATGTTATCCAAAAGCCCACAACTTAATTGTCGTCGAGTCAAAAGGCGTCATTGTGTGCTCGACATATCCGGAGTTCGACTCATCCGATTTTGTTCAGCTTCGATAAAATTGATATTTGACCGTTTTTTAAACTAATCAAGTATTATTATTATTGAAATATAGTAGGAAAAGGAAAGAAATTGCTCGTGTCGAGCAATT
The DNA here is from genome assembly GCA_963680895.1 of Fragum sueziense. Lineage (NCBI taxonomy): Eukaryota > Metazoa > Mollusca > Bivalvia > Cardiida > Cardiidae > Fragum > Fragum sueziense. The sequence goes on along the minus strand of OY804607.1, from coordinate 39,887,431 downwards.
TCTATCCTTTTCCTACTATATTTCAATAGCTATATTCAGTTCGAAATTATTTTATTTGGAAAAAAATATGTCCATTGATGAGGACGGGACCAGATCTGAACTTCGACTTAAGCGAAAATTCGACTTATCCAATGTCGACATAACGAGTGTCGACTGTACATTCGGAAACTGTTGAAATCATTACAGAACAAGTCAATTATGACAAGGAAAACTACTGACAGAAAAGGAGAAAATGGTCTTTTACAGATGTGTATCAGCAGTTTCTTCTTCCTCTCAAGTTTGCACTATTTTTATATTTAATTTAACAGCAGAAAAGGATCTATTTGGGACAGGGTTAAAACTTCTGTAAAATATAACACACAATTCACAATGAAATCCTCCATTCCATGAAAAACCCCATTCCGGGACACTTGTTCACCGATCTCTTACTTGATGTGAAATTTTCCAATAATATATTTTATGATATTGCGATTTTCTCTAGAAATTTGTTGGTATAACAAACATACACAATATTTGCGACTCACACGCTCAGAATATTTGGCCATCAGAGGCTATTATGTAATGATTTTGTCTGGCGTTACCCTCTTCCAAGTAATGATCGACGCATATTGCTGCCTCATAAATGCTTTTGAAAACATTGAAAGAAAAGAAGAAAATGCTGATAACCAATATATTCTTCTTGAGATTGCTTCCATTTTCTAAGCTATATAACATTTTATACAAATCTTCTGTTTATCAATGTCTATTTTTTCCATCTAGAGCGTCTTTTGAATTGGAACAGTCCAATTTTTGCATTGGGAATGGGTTATCTAGTATATTTTGATAAATCAAGAATGAGTTAAACTTAAAGTCGCAAGTCAATAAATCTCCTGATCGAGAAACATTGCTTTTGAAATATTGTGTGAAATGGAGAAAATGCTGATGATCAGCAACTTCTTACACTAGCGATTACCCCATAAAACGTGACTCATATTTTACTGAATGAACCATATAATCCAAATATCTTATGATTTAGACCAATTTGGTTTCAATTGAGGTGTGGCAATGCATTAACTCTTTCCCAAACAGCACCTAGTTTAACTATCCCAACCAGCAAAATGCTTGGTAAAACACAGAAAGCAAGGAAGTGAAAATATATCATCATCTTTACTGTATTAATTCCTTTTTCCACATTTATCCGCAGATTTCACAAGCTTTGAGAAATTCTTTTACATAAGTCAAGAAACATTTAAATCCCATCACTAAACGTTCAGCAAACATGTGATAAACCGAGCCACAGAATTAATTCTCTATAACAAATTGTGCAAACTACAGAAAATAGAGAAAATATTGAATATTTCCAAAAATCCCCCACTAATTGATTTTCCAGACAGAATTCACACACAGAAGTAGATTATTTTTTCACGAAAACCACAAAAATCCACCAAAATATAGGCAGCCCATCACACCGACTAGTTATGAAACACTCCCAATCAAAAACCAAGATGTATTGGTAGGTATCTCAAGTTGAAGCAGGGCTACAGGTAAAATGGTGGTAAAGACAATTTAAAATAGTAAATATATCCATAATTGTTCACCAAACCCTATGTTGTGGGTATTCATTTGAATCGTCTCGTCGAGACGATTCAAATGAGTACACACAACATAGGGTTTGGATTCAAAATAACAAATTTAGAATGTCTTTATCCCATCTTATCTGCTGCTCCACAGACTTTACCACAGGAAATACACAAAACATACCTCATAAATATTCATGAGGTACAAATTAGCATACTAAATCCCTCCTGTCCAGGATTAGATTTAGTCTACGCCAGTCAGTTATGTAAACATTGGGCTCTGGAAAACCCCATCTATTTATAGAAACGTAAATACCGGATTGTAAGGGGAAATGGCTTAACCCATTTTATTGATCTTAGATTAACTGATTATTGAAATATTTATGGTCATTTGGTATTAATCTTATGTAAGTAAATCATGTACTTTTACGATGTTGCTGACTGTACAAAATTTTGGACAGGTCATACCGGTATCTATAATTTAGAAAGATGCTGTATACTAATTGTTGCTCAGATTGATTGACAAAACGGCCTGTAACATAATACAAGTTTTTTGTTGAATAGCCTTGGCTGGTGTACCTAACAGAGTGTTCAAAGCCTTCTTGGCACCAATAAAAACAAGACATCTAATCCAAGCCATTTGTTGCTTCACTTTCTCTATTCATATTCTGCAAAACAATATGGGAGAAAATATAATGGTTAAGTGCATGGTGGCTTAGTTCACCTAAGCAAGTGTTTTTGTTTTCCTGGCCCCGGTTTCTCGAAAAAACTTAACAGGGTTCGTACAGACAGCCAATGCCAAAACTCAAGCACTTTTTAAGCACATAGCTCCATTTTTCAAGCACATTTCTTCATACAACAGTCACTAATGATGGTCTCCAACAAAGAGTGCTGCTGCAGTACCAACATACACTGCTTTGCCAAAATTCTTGGGGGGGGGGGGGGGGGGGAATTGCAAATATAGCTTGTTCAAGATCGTACTTCTACTTTTTTCACCAAAATTATTCTTGAGTGCAGATGTTTAAATCATCTACTTTTTCCTATGAATTTAATCATTCAATCATTTTTAAGCACGTTTTTGACAAATTCAAGCACTTTTTAAGGACTTTTTCAGAGAGGAATCAAAATCCAGAGCTTCAGATTGACGGTGCGCCCGCGCCATTCCCGCAAATTTACAAAAGATGACGCATGATTTTAAGCACTGATGTGCCAACCTGGCGCACGATTTTAAATAAAGCTATAGATAAAGAAAATCAGATTTTGGTAAACTGTCCCTCTTTTAATAACAAACCTGCCTTCTTAGACACATCAAGGATCAAGTTGTTCTATTTTTAGATTATTATAATGACCCAATTTTATTAGCTAATTATATCCCGTTTTGTAAAAGTAAACAAGCGAACAGCCAATCATGTGCATTCTCCCTGGGATTCCCCTGAGTCGGTTGGCCAAACTAAACCAAAAATCGATCGATAAAAGATGGTACCCGGTTTTATCTGATATCGGTAACCAGGCCATGTGGTCGATTTGTTTACTTCCGGTAGTCTTGTAAAGGAAAATCGCCGGTTAAAATGTTAGAATTAAGCCTTTTTACAGCACTCGAGGCGTAATCCTGAAGGAGATGAGAATGGTAGACGAACCTACGCTCGTTATTTGTTCAGGTTTTAATGATTATTAGTCCATAATAATCTAGATCATATAAATAAGACGAAATAATTTAATGTGTAAAGGTTAGCTTGCAGACGCTTCTGAACTGTGTAGTTAATTGTTAAAACATGGTATATTTAGCTCAAACAAACTGAAGTTGAGTGATTTTGATCCAACCAACCAACCTATTTTAGGCTTTATTCGTTTTTAAGCAACTTGCAATTCATAACATCAAACTGATTGAACTTGAAATATCAAACCAAACAATTGATCTATATGGGTGTCTGTCTTTTCACTATTGAGACTTTTCACTGTGGGACATTTCAGACTTTACAAATTGAAAGATATTAAAAACACCAATTTTAGCCTGATTAAATTTTCTAAAAATGTCTTTCTGAGTAACAAGTCTTACACGATAAAGAAATTGCTTGTTTCAGGCTTATTCTTCATTTGTCACAACACTTGATAAAGAAAATAAACACCAATTTCCTTTCAAATATGCCTTTATCCAATCCCTTGATTTTAAAGTTCGCATTTGACAGTTAACCTGTGACCCACTGTTTTGGAAAATGACCCATCAAAATCCTGGTTGAGGGGCCCTGTGGCCCATAGCTCTCTGAAACAATCTGAAGCTCTGAAAATCAAGCACTTTTAAGCACTATTTCTTGTTTTTAAGCACTTTTTAAGAAACAGGCTCAAATTTAAGCACTTTTCAAGACTGTGCGAACCCTGCTTAAGTATATACTTATGAGAACATGCTTAACTTCAAAGGAATACTCTCCAACGTTGACAGTTATTCGATTGAAGTTCACATGGATTTCCTGCGATTTGAGCATGGTGCTCAGATTTGAGCATGAGAATGTACTTAAGTATTTTCGAGAAACCGGGGCCTGATATTTCTCTGATACATCTGATCTAAGTCACAAGCTTCTCATTTCACATAGACTTTAGCTCAGTGGGGGATCAAGGATTTCTGTGAAGCGGGTTCAAATATACAGATAGGGGAGTTCCTTTTCCTTAAGTTTTACACAAGTTTGACTGAATTTGTGCATGACAAGGAAATAATAATCAGGGTACAGAAGGGGATTCTATATAACTCTCCGAACCTCCTCTGGATCCGCCAGAACCCCCTCTGGTAGGGGTGACTATCGAGGCCAAAATCCACTATCGCGATAGTATTGGTATCGCAGAAACCACTATCGTGATAGTATTGATATCGCCAGTTACTATTGCGATACTATTGCGATACTATTGCCTAAAGAACAAAAGACGGTATTGTTTCCCATTTACCGACTTCTGTGCCGAAATCTGAAGCTGTAAACTACATTGGTGAATCCTTGGTATTGCCGAGATATAAACCACTTAAATTTAGTGTACATACATATTGTGGGTTTTGAAAACAATGTGGAAAAAGTAAAAATTATATGCAGACGCTGAAGTCGCCATGTTGCCAGGGACAACGACTTTGTTTCATCCGAAATTATTTGGATCCATAAATGGCTCTCAAAATTCTAAATCAAACAAAAATAAAACAAGAGTGCCTGAAAGGCACTGATATCGCTCACCTGAGTTCTTTGTGTATTTGATTGTGTACAATATAGGTTTTGTTGTAAACAAATATATATGTCAGTATTATGTCATATTTAATTATTGTAAACTAGAATATCACTGAAAGTGATCATACCCCCAAACAGCACTGTTTTTGTGCATTTTGAGAAGTACATTTCATTTGAACTGTGATCTGATCAATTGGGAAAAAGAGCAAACAAAAAAATCAACAGGCCAAACAACACATGTAAATGTTGCGAAAAATACCAATTTTCAACAAAAGGACATAACTCATTTAAAAATCAACAAGCCCCACCCTGCCATGCCCACATTTTGTCAATTAATCAAAAATTCTCAACCATGTATTGAAGACAGTCACTCAAGGTACATTCCTGTAAGGTTTGGTTCAACTTTGCCCTATAATTACTTTTTTAAAGAATTTTCTCAAGAATTTGTTAAGTCCAATAAGCCCTGCCCCGCCAAGACCACATATTTTGATGAATAAAAAATTCTCGAACAGATATTGTAACGAGTCACACAATGATCATTTCTGCCAAGTTTGGTAACGAACTGCCTGATGGTTAAGGAGAAGAAGATTTTGGAAGAGTTATCTAACGATTTCTTGAAGTCTGGTAAGCCCCACCCTGTAAGCCGATGTTTTTCACCCAATCAAAAATTCATGAACATGTGTTGAATACAGTCTCTCAAGGGACATTCCTGCTAAGTTTGGTTCAAAGTGGCCGATAATTGATTTTTAAAGATTTTTCACATGATTTCTCCTAGTCCGATAAGCCCCGCCCTGCCACGCCCACAATTTTTGACAAATCAAAAATTCACGAACAAGTTTTGAAAAGGGTCACCCAAGGAACATTCCTTTCAAGTTTGGTAAGATTTGGCCCAGTGGTTAAGGAGGAGAAGATTTTTGAATAATTGTCTTTCGATTTCTTGAAGTCTGATAAGCCCCGCCCTGCCACGCCCACAATTTTTGACGAATCAAAAATTCATGAGCATGTGTTGAAAACAGTCACTCAAGGGACATTTCTGCCAAGCTTGGTTCAAATTGGCCTGATAATTGATTTTTAAAGATTTTTCACATGATTTCTCTAAGTCCGATAAGCCCCGCCCTGCCACGCCCACAATTTTTGACGAATCAAAAATTCATGAACAATTTTTGAAAAGGGTCACCCAATAAACATGTCTGCCAAGTTTGGAAAGAATTGGCCAGGTGGTTGAGACGGAGAAGATTTTTGAAGAATTACCTAAAGATTTCTTTTAGTCTGATAAGCCCCGCTCTGCCACGCCCACAATTTTTGACAAATCAAAAATTCACGAACAAGTTTTGAAAAGGGTCACCCAAGGAACATTCCTTTGAAGTTTGGTAAGAATTAGCCCAATGGTTGAGGAGAAGAAGATTTTTGAATAATTATCTTACGATTTCTCGAAGTCTGATAAGCCCCGCCCTGGCCTGTCCACAATTTTCACCCAATCAAAAATTCATGAGCATGTGTTGAAAACAGTCACTCACAGGATATTTCTGCCAAGCTTGATTAAAATTGGCCTGATAATTGATTTTTAAAGATTTTTCACATGATTTTTCTAAGTCCGATAAGCCCCGCCCTGCCACGCCAACAATTTTTGACGAATCAAAAATCCACGAACAAGTTTTGAAAAGGGTCACCCAAGGAACATTTCTGCCAAGTTTGGAAAGAATTGGCCTAGTGGTTGAGGAGGAGAAGATTTTTGAAGAATTCCCTAATTATTTCTTTAAGTCTGATAAGCCCCGCCCTGCCACGCCCACAATTTTTGACGAATCAAAAATTCATGAACAAATTTTGAAAAAGGTCACCCAAGGAACATTTCTGCCAAGTTTGGAAAGAATTGGCCCAGTGGTTGAGGAGGAGAAGATTTTTGAAGAATTTCCTAATGATTTCTTTAAGTCTGATAAGCCCCGCCCTGCCACGCCCACAATTTTTGACGAATCAAAAATTCACGAACAAGTTTTGAAAAGGGTCACCCAAGGAACATTTCTGCCAAGTTTGGAAAGAATTGGCCCAGTGGTTGAGGAGGAGAAGATGTTTAAAGCAATTGTTGACGACGAATGACGCACGACGCACGCCGGACACAGGGTGATCACAAAAGCTCACCTTGAGCATGTTGCTCAGGTGAGCTAAAAAGAAGAAAAAAAAACAAGTACGGAAAAATGCGGAAATGATCAGACAAAATTAGTTATTTTTTGTTGCTGTCCTATTAACCCCTTCCCAAACAGCAAAATTTTAGGGTGATCCACTTCGAAAACTGCCACAAATGACAAAATTGATGTTATTAAAGATAGGATTTGTGTAAAATATGGCATAGAAAATATTGAGACAAAAGGAGAAACTGATGGTTATCAGCAGTTTCTTCTTTTGGCTCAATGTTTTCACAAGCCTATTCTATTAGGGACGTCAAAACCAGGTCTTGTTTGGGAAAGGGTTAAGGAAAGTATTTTGAATAGTGTCCGAAAATTCGAGTTTATTTTCAGCATGTCGGAAAACTTCGAAGAAGAAAGAGATCTGATATGATCGTAAAATGGTTCCAAGGTCTAATAAATTGCTACATTCAATTGTTCAATATTGCATAGATCACATTATGCGATCTTGTTTACTATGAAAAAACAAACAAACAAACAACAAAAACATTTGACACAGGAGTTCGCGTTTTTAACTTTTGCTACAAATTCATCTTGGGAATCACTTTGGGCGCCGCTAAAATGAAAGGGATTCGTAACCTACCAAAAATCTTAACAGACAAGCGAACAAAGCCAAAACAACTATCAAATATTTGTTTTGAAGTTTCCCGAGATCAAAGCTTACTGAAAATTCTATCTGATATATTTTCCGTAGATTGAAAAAAACGAGTGCTTTTGACTAGATTTAATTTTAACGGGTATTGATAAAAATAGGCCTACCATGTCATAATAAATCCATGTGTAACATTACTTATCCAATTAATTGTTTGCAATGTTTGGGAAAGATTTAACTGTCAAAATCAACAGCCCAAATGATTTACGTAGAGTTGAAAATCGATATGGTTTAACTAGGCTACAAATATTGGGTAGTTAAGCGGTTATTGCTTGAAGAAATGACGAGAAAAGTGTGTTTCCTAATATAGCCAAAATAGCGGCGCTTTTGATGCGTTTGAGAACCGCGCGGCGACCTTCACTCGTGTACTTAGAAGTCGGCCGACACAAACGTCACGTGTAAAGTCACGTGTGTGTTTAATCATTTACATATCAATCAATCTTTCGGGTACAGTTCGGGGGCGGGGCTAACGGTTTCATTAGACATTATTGGGTTTGATGTGGTTCAATTACCTGTCAATCAATTAGGAAAACTGCTTTGCATCACCCATAACTTAATGAAAGCGACGTAATAACGGGTCCTCGTAACAACAGCTTATTATCACTACAGTTACAACATCGATAAGACCGAAAATTAATGGAAGCTTGTTGTTGGAATATTAAAATGAGTTCGGAATTTATTATTTCTTTCGCAAAGAAAGAAGGTAGATTATATCAGAGTTTCATTTTTGTACACAAATACCATCGAATATCCGGTTAAAGCTTCTTTTGTTCCGAGTCATGTATTTATGTTATTTATTGAATCGACGCTAAGCATATGTATACAATCGTAAGGGACCGCAATTGCAATGCACGACTGGATTAATCGGGACAAAATGGGAATTGTAAAAGTATGAAACTTATCTGAACAAGTCATACTCACGATGAAATGAAATGTAATAGAATAGATTTAGTGTTTAGCAAATTTAAATAGCCTGTTCTGTGATGATTTGCGGGCTCATGTTACGATTTTTTAAAGTTAGTTTGTATTTTCAATTCAAAATATTTTCATCTTGTGACCCTGTTGTTCAACTATCGAAACTATCGATATTTGAAGTCACTATCGCCGATAGTTATCGATTTTTGACATGACCATCGATATAGTACTATCGGCTTGCTCGCCATCGCGATATATCGATAGTCCGATGTATCGTTACACTCCTACCCTCTGGATCCGCCAGAATCCCCTCTGGACCCGCCAGAACCCCTTCTGCATGGAACCGACACTGTAGCTACAGATAAGATGTGGGTAAAGGCTTTTCAAAATGCAATATTAATTCCATTCATTTTCCATCAAACCCTATATTCATTCATATCTTCTCATTGACATTGGCTTTTGTTAATCAAGCCAGTTATATAATTTTACATAGAATTGTGAATGGTTTGGTTTATTGGGGTTTTACGCCATCTTCAACTACTAAAGTCATATCACAGCGGCTGGAGCACCTAACCAAGGATTCCTGTTGTTTCTCATACCAGTACTACCACAACACCCTTACCGAGCCTCCAGCTACTCACCCACATAGGTTCTTGTTATCAACCCAATGATGGATGACATTTAAATTTGTCAGTAAGGGTATTTGCCTCAGCCGGGTATCGAACCAGGGACCTCTCGAATGAGAGGCAGATTAAGCTACCAACTGCGCCATGGCCGCGGCAGAATTGTGAATTGACAGACAGATTGACCGTGAAGTTTTTTACACCATCAATTTTCAACTTTTAAATAGGACGAAGGTTACATAATGTATGGCAAAAATGTAGATTATAATTTTCTTTTGAATAACTACAGTTACGAGGTTTTTGTTGAAAAGCAACGAAATACAATTTATTTTTCTCATAAATTTTCAACTTTTCATCAGCACAAGGGTTTGCGGAATGTATGACAAAGCCCACAACAATGGAGATGAAATTGCAATTTCTTTCTTTAATGAACAGACATCATTACATAATAGCTCCTTCCTTTACCACCCACCGTGCAAAATTTGTTGGCATATCCTCCCAATTTTGAATTATAATACAAACACTTTCTGTTATAATTATATATCCTTCTTTCTCTTCCCTTCCCCTGGGAAAAGTTCATTTAAGTTCAACAACTGTTCTAGAACATTCTAGAATATTAAATGGCACTTCTAGAAGTGTTTTAGAACAATTTCTTCAATTTCCATAATGTTTTCCAAAGCCTTTTTTGTGATGGCGTCAAAAAGCGTCATCCCCTGCGAAAAGTTCATTTAAGTTCAAGAACTGTTCTAGAACATTAAATGGTACTTCTAGAACTGTTCCAAAACAGTTCTAAAAGTATCATTTAACGTTCTAGAATGTTCTAGAAAAGTTCTAGAACTAAACTGTGTTCTAGAACTTTTTCGCAGGGGATTGAGTGTAAATGTAAATGAGTTAAATGCCTTGCACAATTAATTAAGGACATACCGGTACCCATTTCTAAATCAGTTGGGGTTCGAACTAGATCACCTGAAAGCCGACACTGTAAGTCAATCTTGCAAAATTCAGTATTCTTTGTGTATTTCAAAGTATTGACAGTGAACTTCGTATGAACCAAATATGAACCAAATTTTGAGTTTAATATCTTTGATGACAATCAATCACATTATCTTTTACACTGAATTTCAATTAAGACATTATGTCCTCGATTAAAATAGATTTAAGCAGAGCCAAAATAGTCCACAAAGCATCCATTATATAAGAAAATCTTATCGTTATTTACTCTTTTTTGCTTGTGATTTGTATTTTGATAAAACGATAAAACAGGTCACATTACGATCTGATTTTATCAAACTTTTCTTAATTGAATGAAACTTTTAAATCAACCAGGGTGTCTGATTTTTACCTATTTTATCCTTTTCATGATGACAAAATTTAAGACTGATAAAAATGTCAGAATCTTGAGGAAATATCTTACCAATAAGTTGGTACCAAATCCCTCCCCAAATCCCTTGGTTTAGCATTCTTGAAATAGAGAACGTCTTGGGTAAGACAATGCCGATAAACAGCATTTCTTGCATCATTTTCCATGCTTTAATTTTCGAACATCCTATTATCATACTGATTTATTTAAGTGCATGTCATCAAATATCACCCGATACAAATTCTTTTATATGGGAAAAAAGTACTTGTTGCTAAGAATTATGAGCATTTACAGGGACATGTACACACATGCAAAGTTGAAGCTATAATTCTTTGCATTACCAAGTTACTTATCCTTTCTCAAAATAAATCATTATTTCCAGTAAAAAGTCTTAAAATTAAGATCCATCAAATCTTTTTGGCAAAGGGTATCCATCACACACCGAGACATGTGGCTTGCATAATGGTTTCCAGAAACTCTAAACATTGATTAAAAATTAGGTTTCCCAGTATAAACAGTCTGTGAACTGAAATAACACTGCTTTCAACAAAAAATTGGTAATGGAAACATCTTGCAAAAGTACATCTTTAGAGCAAAATGACCGTACCTTGAATTACCCATCACATTGCAAATATTTGACCTTCATAATGTGTCCTTGAATAAACTGGGACAAATTGATAGACTATTAAATAAAGTTTAGCAAATCAATTCTGCAAGACAAATTATTCAAACAAGCGTGCACTAATACATATTGAAGAAATTGTCTGGAAAAGAATTAAATTATTTGAATTATGCAATTCTACATCATAAAGGTAAAAATTATCTACTATTTATTGTACAAGTTTCAAGAATGCAGATTATGCTCTTTACATCTCTCATAGAAAACAAGCATTGTGTTGCCATTGAAAAATAATCTACCGGCTTATTTTTCTTTATTTGTTTCAAGAATTTGAATTTCTGGAGCCTTATCTCAATCTACATCTGGTAACTAGACATGAATAACATTCCAACTGCTAAATGATAGGCATGGAGCCACAGATACAATGAGGAAAAAGGCAATGTAAATTTGATTTTTAAATGATGTGGGTACTCATTTGAATTGTCGGTGAGACAATTCAAATAGGTACCCACAAATTCAGTTCGATGGACAATAAAAAATATATTTTTTTGTTTTGAAGGTTAAATCATTTCTTCCTACCCGGTGCCTTGATATGCTGTGCAGAAATCTGGGGTTTGTAAAACATTCATAAAGTACAACTGCATCTGAATAAATTCTCATTAATTTTCTTCTCCAAGTGCTCATTTGTTTTTCATTAAACCACTGTTTAATGGCTGCAATGCAGGAGAATTTGAAAATATGTTGAATTTCTTTACCGGGTATTATAAATTTATATTGACCCCGGAATGACCTACCTCGTTTAAATAATTGCACATTTAAAAACGGGTAAATCAGGTTGAACACGTAATCATCGAAGAATGGTATGTTGACTCTTTGTAATGTATTAGCTGATTACAAGTCTGGTTAGCTCAATGGGGTGCGCGGTGGTTTTGAACCCTAAATTTCCCAGGTTCGAGTCCCAAGCTATCCTCTTTCTTTTACCTTTCGGAAGGACCTTTATTTTACTTTTCCTATGCATATTATCCTATTGGAACCACGAGGGTCACGATTTTTATGCTTTTGCCCAATAATAAAGTAAATAAAGTAAGCATAATTTGTAAATATTGACTTGACTTGTCAGTGGTATATAGACGTGAAAAAAAAACTCCATGGACGACCAATATCACAAAAAAGGCACAGGCCTTTGGACCAAGAGCAAAATAATTAGTTTAGTCAATTTGCGAAGTAGGACTAGAACTACAACAGCAAACTTCGACCTATGTAGACCAAACATTGTTCAGAAGCCACTGGGATCAGTAAAATCGTGACTTATCATAAAATAAGGAAGGAGCTCGAAGGCCGATAGCGTCTCCATGTCACCAACGAGGGAGTGTGAGATGAACTGAATTGCAAAATTAAGAAAAAAAGATAAAAATAAAATATCGGCCTTATGGTTCAGTGGGGATTCGAACCCCGGTAATCTTAATTCCTAAACCAATGTCTCTACCAGTTGAGCTATCGAGCAGTCAACATTCTACGCACACTTTGAGGGTAGAGAATCTCGTGCAAGTTATCTGAACAATCCCGACACACCTTTTATTGGTTAAACTCGTCTAAATAAGTATGCAAATGAAGCAGGTCATTCCGCGGTCAATTGAAAAAGTCAATACTGCAGAATCAGTTTTTAACTCATTACCTGACAGAAACACTTTAGACATGTCTTAACTCTTTCCCAAACGACAAAATTTTAGAGTGACCCAATTAAAAAACTGCCACAAATGACAAAATGAATGTTATTAAAGATAGGAATTATGTAAAATATGGCACAGAAAATATTGAGACAAAAGGAGAAACTGCTGGTTATCAGCAGTTTCTTCTTTTGTTTCAATGTTTTCCCAAGCCTGTTCTATTAGGGACATCAAAACCAGGTCTTGTTTGGGAAAGGAATAATACATGTTGCAAACAAACATTTCTGGTGAATGAAATTTTACATTTTTTTTTTACTTTTACAATAGAAAACAATGCGGGAATTGCAGAAAATGCTAAACATAAGCTTGATTGATTGATTTTTTTGTGGGCATCAAAAGGCATCATCATCATGTGGTAATGAGTTAAGGCACTTGAAATAAATGGCATTAACAAAATGAAGAAAAGAAGAACATTTTGTAACTAGGACTGCTATTTCGTAACAAAATAAAATAATTATGCAACTGTACAGAATTCACATAATTTTATCTATCAAGATGAATTTATTTTTTCCGTAAATTCAGTTCATTCTTTTTCACACAGCGCTAATTAATTAAAGACAAGATCCATTTTCGCAAAGTGTTTTTCCTCAATTAAAAGTACATGATAAGAAAGAACAAATCTTTAGATCTGTTTTTCCATCAGCATTTATTGCAAGAGAAAGAAAGATGCAAATAAGTGCACCGACATAGAAACAAGAAAGAATTTGAGATGAAAGATTCATTTAGTTTTATGTCGAGCATCATTCACACTTTATAACATTGATTAACATGAAATTATTAGTTTCTTATGATTATAATGGAATATCAACAGATGACAAAATCTGAAGTGTGCAAAATCCTTAACATCTTGCATTATTATATTAAATCAGACATTCAGAGACTTTCTATTTAATTTAAAGTTTTTTATTTGTTAAATGAATTTGAATTCTCTATTTAACAGACTGACACAATGCTACATTTTGAACAACGGTTAAAGATTGATCCAGAGAATATCAAACCAATGACAAGTGACCTCAGGGGTTCCCACCTCAGGACTCTTTACAAGTAGCTGTCAGCAACATGGGGAACATGGGGGACTGGAAGCAAAAACTACAGATTGAGCATACTTGTATTCAATTTAAGCTGCACAGAAAATAGATATAAGGATGTAAATGGTTACTCGTTTAATTATTGAATCCCACAAAGGGTTAATTCCTGATTATTTTATCAGCTTAAGTAATCTTGTAAAGATGCCACCTTTCTCAGTGTTTATCTCACACCACTATCTTGACATTAAATAGGTTTATCTACATTACATCTCCTTGTTTTATCCCCAAGGATTGCACCTTACACTGTAATCATGTCTTTAGTAATAATCCCCCTGCAGTTTCTGATAACAATTATGGTACTCCTAATGACAGCTATAGTAAGAGCTTCTGCATTAAGATTATAGCCATCACCTGCATAATGTAAAGACCTCACCTTGATATAGATCTAATATCTTCTCTGCTGATGAAACTTTATTTGTCCATACTTATATTTTGAAATGCCATTTATACAATTGGGATACAATTATTGCATTTTTATGCAGTCTCCATTGAAGATAGATAGCCAAACCAAGTCTACACAATATCACAAAAATTCTATGCATCTTTCCTTACTTGATTTTGTGTGAGGATCAACATTTCCTACTGTTTTGTCCTGGAGGGTATTTTGTCCTGCTGGGTTTTGTACTGGAAGCTTATTAGTCCCGAATGGGTTTTGTCCTTGAAGGCTTTTTTGCCCAGATAAGGTTTTGTCAAACATTTGACTTGACAGGTAATAACTAAAAAAAATTTTTGATCAGAGGCCAATTACATCTCCCTTTCCAAAATGATACTTGTTTTGTACATTTTCAGCAAAGTAGTACAAGATTCCTTAAGTCTACAGTAAAACAGGATATACATTTCATTGCTTTTCAAGGAAAACCCTGTAACTGCAGCTTAAAACAAGCTGCAGTTACAAGGTTTTCTTTGAAAAGCGACAATATGTACACTTGTAGGCTTCCTTTACATATCAGTGCTCCACAGACATGAAAATGACTCATCCAAATATTTCAAACCCAGAACATACACCCTTCACACAAACTGCAAACACCGCACGCGTCTGGCTCAGTGGTTCAGAAGGAACATCATTCTCGAGGTACCATTCTTGAGTCTGTGCTTGATCATAGATCAAGTTGATCGGATCAGCAGTGGGGACATATAAATTACATATAAAGTGTATTGGGTAAGTCCGCACACATGAGCAGGCTAGTCTTGTATATTGTGTTCCTGGACATAGCAACAAATAAGAGGTGGTAAAGACACATCCTCAGATTGTTCTTTCTCGTCCAAACCCTGTGTTGTCTCTATGAGATGATTCAAATGTGTACCCAAAACATAGGTTTTGGTGAAAAAATAGATGAAATAAATTAAATGAAATATTGCATTTTGCAAGATTTTATCTGGAACTCTGCCTGGATCAGCATGGCAAGGGTGAATCAGTGTACCAGACACATATGCCCCCCCAGCCCCATTTTGTGGTGAAGGGGCTTCATTAAAACAGAGCTTCCATTATCTAGGTAGACCTACCTGTTGATTGTAGAGAGTAGACTGAAGGTAAACTCTGTTTATCTCTCTAACCTTTAACACTTACTTTTAACCCTTTACCATTAATTTTGACTGAATCAAATTGTATGTTCTGTGGCTTCTGAGCCTTTAGATACAGACTTGATTTTGAGGCACTGCAGGAAGTTCATTTGAATTTTCCTTGGACAGAAATGATCTATCCATACAGGTTAACAAATACATTCAATAATTCTTGAATATATTTTTTACCTGATTGTATATGTTCGACAACCTAGCATGGGTCCCTTTAATAACAGATGCTTATCAAAACTTTCCCATGTCAACTTTGAAACTCTGGCATGAAAAGTTTGTCAATTTGAAAGATAAGCCAAATTTTATCAATGGTAGGCAAAAAACTGCCAACTTTGTAACCCAGATTTACCCTTTATCATGTCTAATGCTTGCTAAAACATTACATTCTTCATTTTTCAAATCTTTTCTCAAAAAAGACAATGTTTTTTATGATCCTAGAAGAAATTTTTTGGGAAAACATTGATAACCAGTATTTTCTGTTTTTCTTTCAATATGTTTTCTTTGTTTTAATTTTCAGATAAATTTTATATTTTCTGAAAAATTAATTTCACCTACTCCATTACAGCTTCATATTTAAAGAAAAATTGAAAATAATTGTCATTTTGAGCTTTAAATTTGTACTTTTTAAAAAGAACAGAGATAAAAACTTACATTTTAGCTAACTCAGCATTAATATTTAAGGTAGCCGGGTCTCTCTAAAATAGGTTACTGGGCTAATTGATAGCACATGTTTTGATTTACTAAACACTTAACCTCGAAAAATGCTTTAACTTTATTTTTTTTTTAAACATATATACACTGCATGTACTTTTGTAGATTTACCGTTTCCCAAACAACAAGACAGGTTTCCAATGACACTTTTAGAAAAGGCTACGGAAAGTAACGGAATACATTGAGGCAAAAAAAGAAATGCTGATAATCAACATTTTCTTCTTTGTTCCTCAATACATGTATGTTCATGCTATATAAAGCAAAATTTCAATCTTTATCAACATTCATTTTGTGGTCTACAGCAGCATTTGAGTTTGGATCACCCGAAAATTTTGCCGTTTGAGAAAGGGTTAAATTGATATAATTTGATACCTAGTTGAGAGGGTTTAGTAAATAGTCCATTCTTTGATATTCTAACTTTCAGGCTAATTTTATTAATTGAAGTCAAAATTTACTTTGAAGATTTAGCTAAAGCCCTACCCCAACATGTTTAAGATTTATTTTGAATTGCCTTCTGTCTAAATACAAGAACAACTTGTGAATTGGGTTTGAGTTTGAGTTTATTGGGGTTTTACGCCGTTTTCAACTTCTATGGTCATATCACGGCGGCTGGAGCACCTAACCGTGGGTTCCTGGTATTTCTCGCACCAGTACAACCACAATATCCAAACCGAGCCTCCAGCTGCTCTCTCACATAGATGATTCACACCCATTGGTGAGAGACAATTGACTTTTGTCAAATGTCAGATTGGATACTGGCCGAGCCGGGGTTCGAACTCGAGATCCCTGGATTGATAGACTCCGACGTAACCGACTGAGCTATCCGGGCTCGGCACTTGTGAATTGGGAAGCTATTATATTGTAGAGACCCATGCTAGATTATTTCAGACATCAGAATAGGGGTAGGGGTGTAAGATTTCAGAGACCAAACCATAAACACTATGGATACAAAGAAGAATTCACTCATTAATTAAGCAAGACCACAATTTAAAGTATCGTTATAGCATAAAGCATGGATCCTACAAGACACAAAATTCAACAAAACACAACAAACTGTTACCATGGAAATCAATATTCTGTAGACCCAATATTTATTCATCCATCATCATTTCGGTGCAGCAGAAAAAATTTTTTCACTATTTTTTCCTACTGTTGCATAATGCATTTTATCCTATTCAAGAAGATATTGACCTTTTTGCAGAAAACAAAATAGTTTTATCTATTTTATTGGGGTTTTACGCCGTTTTCAACTTCTATGGTCATATCGCGCGGCTGCAGCACCTAACCGTGGGTTCCTGCATTTCTCGCACCAGTACAACCACAATATCCAAACCGAGCCTCCAGCTGCTCTCTCACATAGATGATTCATACCCATTGGTGTGAGACAAATGACTCTTGTCAAATGTCAGAATGGATACTGGCCGAGCCGGGGTTAGAACTGGAGACCCCTGGAATGACAGACTCAGACGTAACCGACTGAGCTATCCGGGCTCGGCAAAACAAAATAGTACTCTTGACAGAGACCCCTCTTTACCAGCTAGTACCCTACAAGATTCGCATGCCAAGAGGTTCCAACTTGTTCATGAAAGAGCCACTTTGTTAACCCATTCCCAAACAGTGACGTCTTTCGACGCCCTACAAGATAATGGTTGTGGAAAACATTGTGGAAAATGAAGAAATTGCTTGTGACAAGCAATTTCTTCATTTTCCACGATGTTTTCTAACCCAAAATGAAAAGATTTTTAAAATTTCATCAACTTATAATTATCCTCTGCAGAATCTTTGAATTTTGACAAGTCTAAAATGTTGCTGTTTGGAAAAGGGTTAATTGAATGATCATGACTAGAAAAAAATCAAGTTTTAGACATACAGAAGGGTGGTTTGTTAAATAGACTTGCATGAAAATGATTGACCTTTAAGAAGCCAAGCTAGGTGTCTTCAATGCAATTAAAATTTACATATATCAGGTTACTTTTGATGATTTCTGAGGTAAATGCAAAGAAAGATGTCTATTCATGTACATATCATTTAACCCCTTTCTCAAGGGTTTGGCAATCGTAATGGTAAATGCTTTGGAAAACATTGAGGCAAAAGAAGAAAATGATGACTCATTATCATCATTTTCCCCTTTTTGCCTTAATATTGTCTTATGCTATATTGTACAAAAACAGATCTTTATCAACATCCATATTGTGGTCTGCAGCATTGGACAGCCCTAAAATTGTGTTGTCTTCTAATGGGCAAGGTCTCTCTGCTGACAAACATTGCTGACCAAAGGTTGTCCTTTGTTAACCCTTTCCCAAACAGAAAAATATTAGGATGATCCATTTCAAAAGCTACTACAATCATCAAAATAGATGTTGAAAAGACAGGATTAGTGTAAAATATAGCATAGAAAACATTGAGGCAAAAGGGGAAACTGCTGGTCATCAGCAGTTTTTTCTTTTGTCTCAATGTTTTCACAAGCTATTTCTAATAGGGGCGTCAAAAAACCAGGTCTTGTTTGGGAAAGGGTTAATATTGTAGCTCTTATACATGCAATATTTGAATTATGAACTTGGTTAACTCTTTCGCTGCCAAATTTTCTGGAATTGTGCTATTTCCAGTGCCAAGTTTTTTTTAAACTTCATAACAGGGCTTATCAGTTTATAATATAGTAAAATTATTATTTGATGCATTTTAACCTGAAACCCTCAGGAATGACTTCACATAAACTATTTTGTTGAATAGCATACTTTTTATCAGGCAGTTTGATCAGATGACCCTGACCTTGACCTTGAATGACCTAATTAAGCTATTGTTTTGAAGTCGCCAAAAGGCGACATTGGCAGTCTCCTAATAGGTCGCCAAAAGGCGACATTGGCAGCGAAAGAGTTAAGCCTGTGATCTTGGGTTATCATTTAAAGTGGATAAAGTCAACTTTTGACCCAGAAATATGTAAAACACTTTTGATTGTACCAAAGTCTACATTCCAAACCTCTTTACCCATTCTAATTATGGGGGTGACTTTAACCCTTTCCCAAACAAGACCTGGTTTTGACGTCCCTAATAGAACAGGCTTGGGAAAACATTGAAACAAAAGAAGAAACTGCTGATAACCAGCAGTTTCTCCTTTTGTCTCAATATTTTCTGTGCCAAATTGTACACAAATCATGTCTTCATTTTCACCATTTTTGTCGTCTGCAGCAGCTTTTAAATTGGATCACCCTAAAATTTTGTTGTTTGGAAAAGGGTTAAGGATTATACACTATATACACCAAATTGAAAGAAGTTACAGATGGCAAAGCAAGACTTTCTTATTATTCAGTTATAGTAGAAATTGATTGATTGGTTAGGGTTTAATGCCTCTTTAAACTTCTATGGTCATATTACAGCAGCTGGAGCTCCTAACCAAAGCTTCCTGTCGTTTCGTAAACAAGTAAAACACCCTTGCCAAGCAGAACTATTAAGTTAATCATTTTCAATAATCAAACCATTGGTGGAAGACAATTTTGTCAGACAGGAAGTGCCATGACTGGAGATCAAACCTGGGTCCTCATGAGTCAGAGTTTGATGCACCAATAACTGCACCATGGCTGTGGCCAGCTATGATAGTGTTATGGTTATAAGCAATTCTTGAAGCCAAATGCACTCTTGGAATAGCTTGCCATAAATGTCTCTTTTTTCCACATCAATAATTCAAAATATTTCACAAGTACCCACATAACAACCTCTAGATTCCCCCAAAAAATATGCAGTCCTGTCACTAGGGATTAACCCTTTACCAAACGGCAAAATTTTAGGCTGGCCCAAATTCAAAGATGTTGCAGACAACAATTTCAAGTGAATAAAATTTAACATTTTTTTATCTTTTTACATAGAAAACATTGTGGGAAATGAAGAAATTGCTTGTCACAAGCAATTTCTTCATTTTCCACAATGTTTTCCAAAGTCAATATCTAAAAGGGTGCCAAAAGGCGTCAATGTGTGGGAATGGGTTAACCCTTTACCAAACAACGAAGCATAATCATTAGACAAAATCTAAGCCATTGAATTAAAACCTGGCTATTGAGAGAAAAGAGAAAATGAACGATGATGACCATCTTGTTCTTGGTAATATCTCATTAACCACAAACAAGGCTGACAAACAAGAGTTGTCTGAGGACAGCGAAGCATAACTACCGTAATTATTCTAATAAACTCCCGGGCGTTTATTAGAAACATGGTCGATGGAAAAGTATGGGGTGGGCATTTATTAGAGGTATTCTGATTTTGTAAGTCAAAATTTGTGAATTTAGAGTCGATTCATGGACTCGAGGTTCAGCAAGTCGAATTTGGCAAAGTTTTGTTATAAGGCCTGCAAAATACCATTTTTCAATGAAATTCCTTCATTGCGAAAGTTCTGTAAATAGTTTGAGGGCTGGACATCCTCTTTCTCATACTTTTGGAAATGATCTTTGGTTATGACTAACATTATTTTAATCATGCAATCGGGGGATGGGCGTTTATTAGAATCAACCTTTTTCACTGAAAATGTGCTTGAAACAAGCAGATTTTCAGCCAACATTTGGGGGATGGGTGTTTATTAGAACATGGGCGTTTATTAGAATAATTACGGTATTTAGTGCTTGACAGTGAACAAATTTTCTTACCATTTCTTACCACGGTAGACATCTACGGCAATGTTTGCTTTTCTTTGATAATTATGTACGTCACTTGCTTTACTTCCAGGACTGTGTATATAGCGTGAATTTTAAGTTTGAAAATTGGTTAGAATTCCGTTCAATTACTTGTCTGAGTGTATCTTTGTCTAGAGGCTGATGCATGTTATGGCCAAAAGAAGCATTGTGCATTGTGCAATACTTCAGAGCAATTATTACCTGTAAATACAGATTAATGACAATAAATTTTGCACATAAAACCTTAACCAAAGCATGTTGTTGACATCATATAATTATTAGGTGATTGGAGTCCCCCTTTCCTACCAATAAATTGTACTACAGTTGTCGCCACATCGTATGGCACGTGTTTATGTTTTGTTTAACATTCAATTACATTTGAACAAAATATAAACATTGTGCCATATGATGTGGCGCCAACTGTAGTAAGGATATAAATGATAATTTATAAAAGGCCAAGCAGTCTAAACATTGTGGATGAAAGACTAATTATGTCTCACATACATTCATAAACGGGTCAAGAGCCAAGAAGTACATCATAAAATATTGTAATGATTGATAAGTACTAGAGCTGTCAGAACTTTGTACAGCACTTAATTATGCTCAGCTGACTTTACTTAACGAGCATCACCACCAGTACTAATTGTATTGAAATTTGTGCTAAAAATAAACTTGGTTTAGCGTTATGTTTTTATAAACCATTGTTTTAAAATCTCATAACTACGGCGTGGCTCAAGCCACGCCGTAGTTAAGAGATTTTATAGCAACACCTACAAAATATTTATGTTTGTCCGAAATTATGTCACAGGTAACTTGATAAAATTGTTCACTATTGTTGTGTTCAAATCTGGTCTTTAACTAGCCCTTTATTGTTCAGATATGTCATATCATAAAAACTTCTTATGAAAATCAAGATCAATGGACATTCAATGACCACTAAAAGGTAAATGCTAAGATGATGTACATTCATGTTGAAAAGGTTAAAACTAAGTGAACATTCGCCTACATTATTTCAAAAGAATCACACTCACTGTAGATCATTATAACCATTTTGAAAATCATTAACCCATTCCAACATAATAACCCTTTCTTGATGCCCTACATAAGAAAGCTTTGGAAATGACGAAATTGTTTGTGAGAAGCAATTTCTTCATTTTCCATTATGTTTTCTACTCAAATTGACCATAAATGTAATATTCATTTTGAATTGTCGTCTGCAACATCTTTGAATTCCAGTCAGTCTAAAATTCTGCATTTGGTAAATGGGTTAAAATGATAGTTAAGGGTTTATCCATTTTCTAGTGAAAGCATTAGGGATGATCCCAGGTAAAAAGTACTCAAAGACCTTTGATGTTTTCCGTAGATTTTCAGGAAATGGCAGGAAAAATCATGCCAATGTTGTCTGACACACCTGTCTGTATTATGCAAGTGGTTGTCTGTACTAACTAAACTGACACGATTTAAAAACGCAAAACACGTTTTCATTAACCATTCCTTTCCTATTGCCTCGATCGGCACCATATTTGGGGACATGTATGAGACAATGTATACGCTTCTCGCCTCAGCAATTTTGTCGTGTTTTCTGTAAACTATCCGGACATCTGAACCGCCCGTCACTAAATGCTCGTGCGTCTCGTGCATTCAGACCAGTGAGACCACGTGTTAAATCACTCAGATTTTTTGTGTACAAATTGCCACTTTGATTTACTTGTTGAAAACATACGAGAACAACGAAAGAAAATTGTGTATAAAATGCTGAGGCTTACTTTGCGAAAAAGAAACCGAGTTTTTTGGCTTTTGATTTGCTGTGTTTCGCAAATGAAGGTAGCTAGACGCTTTAATGTAGCCAAATCGACGGTTCCAAGGTTTATGAGACGTGTAAACGACACAGGAAGATTTACAGACCACCCACGTCCCGGTCAGCTGCGTGTAACAACTGTACGTCAACATAATTGTATACGTCAACGTCACTAACGCAACAGATTTGTGACGGCTCAGTCTACAGCAAATTCTATGGTTGGTAATCGCGGGCAGCCTATACATCGCGACATGGTGATAAATCGCCTGTGAAAACACTGGGTTCGCTATCCTCGATGTTCAATGTCAGGCTCTTGACTCAAGGTGCATTTTGGCATAATCTGACGTCCATTCAGGCATTATTCGTGGTTTTAAAGGTCATTTTCTGTCCTGTTATGTTAACAATTGTAACATTTACAATTTTACATGGCTATACATCGGTTTTGTAAGATGCAGGAGATATCATTTGTAAAAGTACTATTTTGCGTTTTTAAATCGTGTCAGTTTAGATAACCCTGGTGGTCTGGAAGCTCTCCACAGGCCTGTATGTTTGTCGTGTTGAATGTAATTTAAAAGGTTTAGGCGGCGCAAACAAGCAAATGCATGACCAAGCTGGATATTACAAGCAAGCAAGATCCTATAGTATGGTCTGTAAGATTCTGTGAAAGTTCGGTATTGATTAGTTAATACTAACAGCTGTAAAAGTGAAAATAAAGCCAAAAATGGCAATTTTGTCAATTTCAAGGGCAAATAATTCATCATGTAAAATTCATATCAAGCTGAAAATTCTACTAAGGCAAGATCTTATATTCACCAACAATCTGTCCAAGTTTTGTCTTGATTTGCCAATATTAATTTGTAGTTGCTAGAGTGAAAACAAAGTCAAAATAGAGCCCGAAATGACGATTTTGTCAATTTCAAGGGCATAACTCATGATGTAAAATTCTGATCAAGCTGAAAATAGTACCCTAGAAAGATCTTTTAGGTCACTAGCATTCTGTCAAAGTTTTGTTTTGATTCTTCAATATTTGTAGATTTTAGAGTAAAACTAAAGTCAAAACTAGCTATTTTTGACATTCAAGGGCAGATAACTCGGGTTATTCTGATTCAATCCAAATGCTTTGAAGGAATCTGAAAGAGGGTCACCCAAAGATCATTCCTGTGAAGTTTGATTGAAATCCATCCAGAAAAAGTTTACGGACGCACGCACGCACGACGGACACACCACCATGACAATAGCCCGCTTGCCTGACGGCCAGTGGAGCTAAAAATTCTATACTTTTTTTCGCTTTTTCGTTCAATATTTTCCTGATATAACGTCAATGGTTTCTGGCTTTTTTGGCAGAAAATGAAGGAACTCAAGCTGCAGTTACAAAGCTTTAGAAGGAAAGCAATAATATCGAAAGTCTTCTTAATTAATCTCTATTGAGGAAGTCTAGCAGAAAGCCTTACAGGATCATTGATGACTACATTTTTAAAACAGCATGGTTCTATAAAAAAAAATTGATCTAAAATGTTACAGCTAAAGCATTGGTAGAAAAGAAGAAGATACTGGATACAGAGCGGTCAGTAATTTGATTTTAACCCACAAACAGGCATTGATGTCTTTTTATAAAGCCTTGGGAAAACATTTTGGAAAATGAAGAAATGGCTTGTAACAAGCAATTTCTTCATTTACCACAATATTTTCTATCCAGAAACCCCACAAATGTAAAATTTCATACACTTAAAATTGTCGTCTGCAACATGTTTGAACTCGGAGCTGTCTAAAATTTTACTGTATAGTTATGGTTTAACCCTTTCCCATACAAGACCTGGTTTTGACGTCCCTAATTGGCAAGACTTGAGAAAACATTGATACAAAAGAAGAAACTGCTGATAACCAGCAGTTTCTCCTTTTGCCTCAATATTTTCTTAGCTATATTATACACAAATCCTTTCTTTTTCAACATTTTTTTTTGTCGTCTGTACTATCTGCAGTAACTTTCAAATTGGAGCACCCTGAAATTTTGTCGTTTGGGAAAGGGTTAAGAGTAATCTTATTAAAATGTATTGCCACAGACACCAGAACATAAGGCATTGTTGTTATTTTATTATGGGACTGATCTGGCTTCCTTAATCTTAGTCCATCAGGGAATATAAATATCAATTGTTGTTCCTCTTTCTTTTATCTCAAATTAAATGCATCTCTGTTTTTATACTGTATTTTTGCTGCATGATGAATTTTTTCTAGCTCAACTATTAGACCAAAATTTGAAGATTCATGTGTAACATATGCGTAATGCATTGCTGTTCATAATAATAATAATAATAATAATAATAATAATAATAATAATAATAATAATAATACAGTCAAACCTCGATCTCTCGGGCACGGGCCTCTTCGAACACCGCAGAAAATTCGAAATAGAATCTCGGTCCCAACACAGTTTGTTCTTTATTCCTTATTTTCATGTGCGGATAATTCGCACACCTCAGGTTCGAACTTTCGAACACATTTTTCGGTCCCGTGCATTGATTTACTATATAATTCACCACATAAAGTCGAACAAAAGGGTTTTCTAATAAATCTACAGTTGTCGCCACATCGTATGGCACAATGTTTATAATTTGTTCAAATGTAATTGAACGTTAAACAAAACATAAACATGTGCCATACGATGTGGCGACAACTGTACCTGGCTTCTATTGTTTGTTTTCACACATATCGCCGGATAATCTCTTTTTGACAGCTTCTTGTTTATCAATTAAACCTATGCGTAACTATCACTTGTCATGAAAAATACACATCTTTTAAGTCTTTAATTACCATTTATTGGTTTTAATTGAATCGTGATTGGGTCTTAATTGTGACCAAAAGTTAATTGATTGGGTTCAGTCTCACTTTGCCAACTATTGGGTTTTTGGGGAGTTTCCCTTTGCCCACCAATTATATTTTCGCACCTATGATTTACATGGATAAACAAGGGTGTCTTTTGTCAAAGTAGCTCTACTATTATTCTTTATTTCCTCCAATTTCAATAAATGAATACATAACAATTTCTTTAATTTGAAAAAAATTGAATTTTATTTATTTTTTTTCTTTTTATTTATTTTCACATATACGAGGGACGGTCGGAAAGTAGTTGGACTTTTGACTAGTTCTCTAAAACCATTTAATTTTTTAACAAAATTCTTTCTACACTGTTTAAAGAAATTATCCATCTATGTCTAAGCATTTTTGCCATCTTCGTAGGAGCTTTACTATTGCCACTATTAACCATGACGTAGACCCACTGTATTAGGTACTGTGTAACCACCGGTATCAAAGGCGCCCTGGTCTCAAATTTCTTCTCAGCAAGCATTTTCATCAGTTCTAGACACAAATAAAAGTCGTGTGGGGTAGGGCCTGGGCTATAAGAAGAGTAAAACAACTTTTGTCATGGGAAATATTTGATAATCTTCACTGTAGATGCGGTGGTATGGGAGCGTGCGTAATCGTGAAGTAGAAAACATTTTTCTTTGCTAATCTGGGACGCGTTTACTTCAGCATTTATTCTTTGTTTTTTTCTGAATTACTTCAGAATTGTACTTAGCAATGACAGTTTTTACCATTTGACATGAAATGACTAACTATCAGACCTCGTGAATCCACAAAAGCAACAAACATGACTGCCAGCCGAATGTAAAAGCTTAATCTATTCAGAGGTGGGGAACCAGCTCGTTTCTATGACTGCTGTGACTGAGTTTTTATCCCAAGTTCGGAATTATGAACCATTATTCAATCTTCAGTGATAATGTAGTTCAAAAACTTAAATTCTTCGCGATTAAAATGACTAGACTGTTCTTTTGTTTTGGTCCCTCGTCCCTCGTAGACATATAACTGTACATATACATATTGAATTACTTTATATTAACAAGTATCATTCATAAACATCAAACCTATAGTACATGAAAAACATTGTGGGAAAAGAGCCAATTAGTCAACATGAGTAACTTTTTCTTTGTCCAAAATATATTTTTTTTTCCATTTTTTGGAACACTCCTCTTTCAAAAGCATCAAACTATACTGTATGAAAAACATTGGGGGTACAGAAAAAATGTCAACTTTAGTAACTTTTTCTTAGCCCAAAATGAATAATCTCTCTTGCATGAAGCTGGTCTTTCAGATTTGCGAGATGCTGGTCAATTTGACGGTATTTTCTCTTCATAGGGTTTTGACGATCACCATTGTTGAACTGCAGAATAAATTGATGGATGAGACTTTGATACTAGATTCTTAATTTTATGATGCCAACCTTCAATGTGGTTAGTAGTTCGTGGGCCATGGTTATCAAAGTGATTCCACAGCGCCACGTCAGTTTCTACCCAATGTTCAGTAACATAGTCTTTGAATGCTTCAACTTGAAGGGAGGCGCTGTCGTCGTGTTCTCATGTGTATAATGAGAAATATAACCACGGAGAATGGCTGTTTGGAAAACTTCTGTAACACTAAGCTGTGCAGCTTTCTCTTATTCCATCATAATTTGGGTTGGATTAAGTCTAGTGTTACTGTCGTCGGCTGCGGTTTGAAGAAGCTGAAAAATCTTGTGTAAGTCTGTCTGGTCTTGTTTGGAAGGAGGGCTTAGACTAAGAAGAACATATGATCGTCGATTCTGGCGTGGATGGTGTACATCTGATGGAAGGTGTTAGGACTAGAGAAGCATGTACCGTCCATATACCACTCATCGGCATTGTACAGGTCTGTTAGGTTGTCTGCTGTGGCGGAGATTATTATTCTGTCTTCTTTATCGCTGTCAACGAGAAGGAAATTCTCGCCGGCATGGGTTTGGAGCCACTGACCATATTTATTATGAGCCAGGGAAAAAGTAAGCATTTGATAAAAAAAGTACTAAATTTGTTAATGAAATGTGTATCTGTATTTCTGAAACCACTCACCTTAGTTGGCATATCTAGATTCAAATTGATTCTGGCAGGACATGTGGGTAAAACGCAGTACCAGTAACTGCTTTCACCTTTTTTGAGTCGAAACATAGTCGTTATGAACTTCTAAATTATATGAAAGTTCTTCCGCCTCTTCTATTCTTTATTAATTTGATGTTTACTTCAGCATTCGCCATTATGATATGAAGCATACGTTTTTCCAAGCCGACTTTTATATTGCTATCTCACAACAGACAAACATAACTGTTAAGTTTAAATTAGTCCAGTTGAGCTACAAAATCGAAAACCGATATTGCCGAAGGCTAATTAACACCTTGTTACCCTGGTCCCACTTTGCCAACGCAAATTCCCCCCCAACACCTATTTTTCAAACCAAAAGTTGGCAAAGTGAGACGACACCATTGATTGTGTCTTCATTCTGATTTTAATATTCATAAACATCGTAACTACAGCTTAGCCGAGCTGCACTTACAGCATTCACAAACGTAGGCAGCTAGATCGTATAAACAAAGGAGTTTTGTAGAGAATTTGCTTTTATTTTATCATGTATGTACATTATTTTGAAAGATTAATAATCGGCAAAATTTATTCTTTGTGATTAAAGATGTCCTTAGTTACACAAATAAAGATATCCTCTCCTGAAAACATTTTTGTTCGTCATGTGAGTATTCCATATGTGTTTAAGTGTACCAAAAGTCGGATATAACCTATTTTCGGACGGAACACATTTCCCCTTCTATACGACGTCGTCATGTCGAATTTTGGATGAGTCGAACTTCCGATATCTCGAACAAATTAAGGGGTCCCGTTGGTGTTCGAGAAACTGAAGTTTGACTGTAATAATAATAATAATAATAATAACAAGAGGGCCAGAATGGCCCTATGTCGCTCACCTGAAAGAAGTTTAAGACACGCCCACTTTTTTTGACGAATCAAAAATTTGCAAACAAATTTTGAAAAGGGTCACTCAAGGAACATCATTACCAAATTTGTTTCAAATTGACCCTATACTTGATTTTTAAAGAATTTTCTTATGATTTCTCTAAGTCTGATAAGCCAAGCCCTGCCACGCCAACTTTTTTTGACCAATACAAAATTTGCCGACATATTTTTAAAAGGGTCACTCAAGGAACATTTCTGTAAAGTTTGCTTCAAATTGGGCCAATTTAATGGTTGATTTTTAAAGAATTTTCTTAGGATTTCTGTAAGTCCGATAAGCCACGCCCAATTTTTTCTGACGAATAAAAAATTTGAGAAAAAAATTTGAAAAGAGTCACCCAAGGAACATTTCTGCCAAGTGTGGTTCAAATTGGGCCAATGGTTGATTTTTAAAGAATTTTCTTATGATTTCTCCAAGTCCAGTAAATGCTGACCTGCAACGCCCACAATTTAGGATGAATAAAAAATCCGCGAAAAAATCTTAAGAAGGGTCACCCAAGGAACATTCCTGCCAAATTTGGTTTTAATTGGCCCTATGGTTAAGGAGAAGAAGATTTTTGAAGAATTTTTTAACAATTTCTCTTGGTTAGATAAGTCCCGCCCTGCCACACCCACATTTTTTGTGACAAAACTATAAATTTATGAACAAATGTTGAAGAGGGTCACCCAAGGAACAATTCTGCCAAGTTTGGTTCAAATTGGCCCATTGGTTGATTTTAAAGAATTTTCTTAGGATTTCTCTAAGGCTGATAAGCCCCTTCCTCCCTGCCACGCCCTCACTTTTTGACAAATGTAAAAATTTGTGTATCAATTTTGAAAAGAGAGACTCAAAGAACATTCCTGCAAAGTCTGCTTCAAATAGACCCAATGGTTAATTTTTAAAGAATTTTCTTATGATTTCTCTAAGTCTGATAAGCCCCTTTCTCCCTGCCATGGCCACAATTTTTTACAAATGAAAATATTTGTGAACAAATTTTAAAAAGAATGGCTTAAGGCACATCCCTGCAAAGTCTGGTTCAAATTGGCCCAATGGTTGATTTTTAAAGAATTTTCTTATGATTTTTCTAAGTCTGATAAGCCCCTTTCTCCCTGCCACGGCCACGTTTTTTGACGAATCAATAATCTGAGAACAAGTTTTGAGAAGGGTCACTCAAGGAACAATTCTGCCAAGTTTGGTTCAAATTGGAACAATGGTTGATTTTTAAAGAATTTTCTTAGGATTTCTCTAAGTGCGATAAGCCCCGCCCTGCCACGCCCACATTTTTTGACGAATCAAAAACCCGCGAACAAGTTTTGAGAAGGGTCACTCAAGGAACATTCCTGCCAAGTTTGGTCAAAATTGGCCTGTTAGTTTTGGAAAAGAAGATGTTTGAAGAAATTGTTGACGGACAGACAGACGACGGACGGTGAGTGACCACAATAGCTCCCCTCGAGCACTTCGTGCTCAGGTGAGCTAATAATAATAATAAAGACTTTATTTAAAGAGGCTAAACAGTTGGGTAATCCCAGTCATCCCTGTCGGCCTCTATGAGAAAATTAGTTCATAAATACAAGCTAACTTTTCTTAATGGAAAGTTTTAGAAAAATATCCAGGCAAAAGAAGAAAATGCTGATAAGCATCATCATCCATTATTCTAAAAACATTGTATGTGCTTAATTGTACAAAACCTATCAATATCTTGTGATCAACATGCATTTTGTCAACTTCACCGGCTTTCATATTGGAATACTGTCTTCAAAGTTTGTGCCGTTTGGGAATGAAATTAAACTAGAACTTCTGGTCAAATGATCTATATAACCCCAATATCATATGCCAGTAAGGGTAACATTCTATGGATAATAAAAAAGTTTTCCTGTTTGCCAGAACCACATTAAAACTTGAATAAACTGAACTCAATCCTGATCGTCTGCCAACACATTGCTCCAGATGAAAACAAACTTAAAGTTTCTGCTGAAAACTGAACAATTTGAGGGTATAATCCATCCAGAATATCATTTAATATGTTTACCAAAATATCCTATATGTAATGACACAATATCAAACTACAAACTACTGTAATTTTACATATGATGGTTCAAATGTTCCCCTGTGAAAAGTTCATTTAAGTTCAAGAATTGTTCTAGAATGTTCTAGAATGTTAAATGGCACTTCTAGAATTATGTATTGAAAATTAAGAATGATTTTTGGGTCTCTTGTTTATATACGACTGGTCAAAGTTGTAAGCAAAATATGCACATCAATTTTGTGACTGGACTATAGCTGTAGCATTTAGGTTCCTCTTTGCATATTTGATATAGACAATGAGATAGAGAAGATCTGATCGAGGCATTCTGAGTATATGACCAGTTACTTTACTTCTATGGTTCTTAATTTAACACTTTTCCAAACCATGAAAAATCATAGTTATAATGAAGAGCCCTTAGTGATTGAAAAAGCCCTATACTTCTTATAAAAGTCATACATATCTAACTGAAGAATATTGGTGCTTGTTTTTTTATCTGGAATCGTTTCTCAATTAAGTCTAATATTCCAGCACCTATCAAAACAGTCAGCTAAACAAGTCTGTTTTCACAACACTTTCCATTTTCTTTCAAGAATTTGTCAATTAACCCTTTCTAGAATAAGCCAAGGTTTTGAGATCCCTAATAAAATAGATTAAGTAAACATTGAGGCAAAAGAAGAAAAAGTTGCTGGTCAGCAATCTTTTTTCACTTCAACTTGATTAAATATTGTACATGAATCAAATCTTAATCCACATCCATTTTTGTTGCAGGCAAGCAATATTTAACTTCCACAAATGTTTCCGATGCCTCTATCTTGTGAGGGTATCAAAACTTACCGTCATAATGTGGGAATAGCTAAAAGCTAGGTAAACCCAATCCCAAACAGTGATGCTTTATGACGCCTATAAAAGAAAAGACTTGGGAAAAATATTGAGACAAAAGAAGAAAATGCTGATAATCAGCATTTTCTCCTTTTGCCTCAAGATTTTGTATGCTATAATATACACATATTCTTCTTATGATGCCTTGTACTGTCCCAATGTTTGCTGTGTGGGATTTAATGGTTTAAGGGATTCACAAAAACTCCCAAACTTCGAAACCATCTATCTAATCAGCAGACAGTCATGGTTCCTTAACAATTTCTCTGATAATTTCTAGCCAAATACATGATACATTCTTACAGGGCATCTGTTTTAACCATGTCCACTTTATGTTAGAATTAGGAACAGAAGTTGGACAGAAAGCGGAATGTTTGTAGAAAATTTTCATCAAACAGACAATTCAATAAAATATTATACACGAACACACACGAATGTATTATTACAGGTTGGAGACTAGGCTCCCCAACTAGCACCTTCAAGGTGCTCTGTGTTATCAGTCCCACATCTCAGTCGGTTTCAGTCAACTGGAGCCTTAATACATGTAAGTCCAGGGACTAATTATATAATGCAACTATTGACAAACTGTATTACTTGAAAATAGTATTACATACCGGTAGATAAAATATTGCGACCAGTACTTTTAGTACTTTGATTTCAAAATGAGGAGGGCGATTTTTTCATGGTGGATAATCACGTGATACAATATTTACTGAAAATCTTCAATAACTTTGTTAATATGTGACCAATTGGAATTTGATTTGAAGCAGAGAAGGTGGACAGACATCACACATTATAATGGATGTGGTTGATTTTTGAAAAGTCTGCTGATAAAAAAGTTATTGAAGATCAACCAAAATTTTGGTTGATCTTCAATAATTTTTCAATCAGTTGATTTTTCAAAAATTCATCACATCCAGCTATTTCCTGGCATTTTCGCACATTCTCTGCTTCAAATCGAATTCAAATTGGTCAAGTATTAACAAAAATATTGTTTTTCTGAAATTCATGTGAGTATACACCATCTTTTTCTTATATATAAGTTAAAGAAAAAATTGTTGCCATGACTTTTGAAATAAAAATGGTTCTTTTTCATATGATTCATCATATATATCATATGTTGCATAATAATAAATTTGCCTTGAAAACAGATTTGTTCATGAAGTTTTTGCTGACTTCTGCGTTTTATTTCCTTCAAGATGTCTAGAAAATGAATATAGGCATAGAAAGGAAGGTAACCCTTCCACCAATGATATATCATTTGGCTAGCCATTGAATAAAATAATGATGAGCATTCACCTTGCATCACTCTTGCATTAAGGAATGGTAGTTAAGCACAAAACCAGTGTAAGTAAATATAAATTGTGCATACATTTACAGTATTTTTGCTGAAAGCCTCTAACAAAGACACCAGTCCTGTTTAGCAAGAAAAAAACATGGATGAACAAACCAGGCAAGGAATAATCTTTTCCCAAAAATGCATTGGGTTTGTCAGCCCTGTTAGGAAAGGCTTTTGAAAACATTCATGTACCTAAAGAAGAAAACAGTGATAACCTTTTGTCTCAACACTTTCTGTCCTATTTCACAGAAAAAAAATGTTATATCTTTGCTGTCTGCAGCAGCTTTCAATTTGAAACTGGCAACACATTTTTGCTGTTCATGAAAGGATTAATTATGAAACGGAGTGTGCCAAAACCTTGTCAAATAGAAGGTTACGCCCTGTCTCGTCTTTAACTTATTGATATGTGACCTAATACTATGGGAAAAGGAACAGTAAAAGAGCTGATAATGATGTGATATGGTTCTTGTGACAAAAGCAATTTCTTAATTTCGCACAATGTTTTCTTCCCCCAGAAAAGATGAGATTAGTAAAATTTCATTCACTTGAAATTGTCGTTTGGTAACATCTTCAGACTTGGACAAGTCTTAAAAACTTTGCCGTCTGGTAATGAGTTAACCCTTTCCCAAACAAGACCGGGTTTTGTCGTACCTATTGAAAAATACTTGGGAAAACATTGAGGCAAAAGAAGAAAATGCTGATAGTCAGCATTTTGTCCTTCTGCCTCAATTTTTTCTGTACTATATTGCACAGAAATTTCCTTTATAGTTACTTTAATGTTGTCGTCTGCAGCAGCTTTGAATTTGGGCCAGTCTAAAACTTAGCCGGTCTGCTAATGAGATAAACATTGGATTTTGAACATTATCCAAGCATCAAAGATACATGGCTGATTCAGATCACCTAGCTCTGATTGCATGGTATTCCTGGCCTTCTGAAGATAATCACAAAAAATGTGTTTTCTCTAACATTGTGGATCATTTAGCTGAACCACTCAATTTGAGAGAATTATGTTGCCGTAGAAACATACTACTAACAAATTGTCATAAGAAAATGACTGCCGAACTATAATATTCTTTCTTACTGTTCTAATTCAAACTCTTGGAATAGAAGTTGCTACTGAAATGGCGTCAGAAAACATTGCAGAAAATGAAGAAATCGCTTGTGACAAGCAATTTCTTCATTTTTCACACTGATTTCTAACCCAAATTGAAAAAAAAAATAAAAATACATCAACTTCAAATTGTTGTCTGCAACACCATTTCAAATTGGTACAGTCCAAAATCCTGCCTTGAGGTAGACCCACCTATAGTTTTGGAAACAGTAGAAACATGAATATTGATTTCGTCTGGTAAACAACAGCAGCTTAAGTTGAAGGTCAAGAATTGCTTAACTGACTCATAGTTGGACAAAATGACCAATATTTTGGACAGATTATCCCTTTCTCAAATACAGGCCCGGTCATAGACGATTCTGTGTCCATATCACATCCAAAATTATACTGCATGGGTCCCCTCTTATAAACATGCTCCAGCCTTAGTGTGGACAAGGAATGGTGTATGTTATCAAGCTTTAGACCTGGTTTTGATGTTTATGAAAATAAAGGTTTCAGAAAACATTGAGACAAAAGAAGAAAATGCCAATAACCAGCATTTCTCCCTTTGCCTAAATATTTTCTGTGTCACACATCCCTCCCATATTTCTACAGGCCTTTGAAGTAGATAATCCAAGTACAGGCACACTCTGTGTCATAATGACTCAATTCTCACAGTCTGCCTAAATCCATTTGGGAATTAACACTTTCCCTTACAATACAATGCCCAAATTTCAGACAGCTCCAACTTGAAAAATGTTGCAGATGACATAATTGGTGTTGATTAAGAAAGGATTAGTGTATAATGTAGCAACGAAGGTATTGAGGCAAAAGGAGAAAATGCTGATTATCAGCATTTTCTTTTGCCACAATGTTTTCCCAAGCCTATTCTATCAGTGGCGTCAAAACCTGGTCTTGTTTGGGAAAGCGTTAATTCTGATATTGTCCATGGATAAGCTAGGTCAATGAATAAAATCCTGGCATTTGTCATATCGTCGGTGTAAATGCAAAACCTCGTATGTCGGTTCTTGTGATTTTCAAAGTACAAACTTGTGTGCCCAGTTTGGACAATTCTCGCAGGTTTTGAGATATTTCTACTTATTGGCACATTATTCGTGAACAATATATGTCAAAATTTCAAATAAAACATTTCAGTTTGGGAAAAGTTATTACACTTTTTTCCCTCCGCTTTAAAATTTTCCAAAAACGAGATATGAGGTTTTGCACTTACAACGACGATATATCTGTCATACATATAATAAAAGGAGATCTCTGGAACTTAGTCATTTCACAAATATATAGACAGTCAAGATTGAAAGACAACAGAATATATTTTTAATTAACCAATATTTTGCTGCTTTTCTTAGGAAACGTTGAAATTGCAGCTTAAAATGAGCTGCAGAAATGAAGTTGTTGTCGAAGCAAAGCAACAATTTGCAAACTTAGTTCATTTAGTCAATGGCAAAAGGGAGATAAACATAAACATTTTGTTAAAAATTTGAGTTATTTCCCCTAAATCCTAATTCAGTATGCATTTTAACAAAAAGTCAACCAGTTCTGGATCTTTTAACCCTTACCTGATTCGGGAAATTCTAGACTGATTTACTTGAAAGAAGAAGCAGACAAAATAGAAAATGAGTGTAATATAAGAAAAATATATTAATGGAAAAGGAGAAACTGCTGATTTCTTCATTTCTAACAAAGTTTTCCAATACAGTTTGTACCACCACATCTTGTTTTGAAAAGAGTCTATTAGAAATGAAAAAGAGCAAGATGTGTTTGTGAAACACAAATGCCCCTAAATGGCCTTATGTTACATAAGTTTTCGAACAGACAGACAGACGTACACCAGTAAAACATCTTCGCAAGCCCAAGCTTTGTTCCTTACTTTCATAAGGAACAAAGTGGACGTAGAACCCTTGGCTTGCAAAGATGTAAAACAATATGCCCCCAAACTTTCGATTTAGCATAAAATGGGACTTTACAGTCATGTGGCTGAATAGGGGTAGTTCCAAAAAAAATGCAGCAAAAGCGTGACATTGGGGGTTGAAATTCAAACCCATTTCATCAAAGTTTTCTCTACTTTATTTGATCTAGGAAATGTTGAATTTTGAGAAACTAGCAATGGTTTTAGGGTAGAAAGTGAGCAAGATACTAAAATTTTTAGATTTTAAGCAATTTTGAAATCAAATTTTCACTGATATTAGATTATTTTAACTCAATATTTGAAGTCAAATATCAAGAAGAATATGAAAATTTTCCCCTGCTATTAATTAGGGATATATGAATACATGTTTTCAAACAAACCTTTCAAAGATAACATGCTTATTTATGTTTTTCAAGTTTTTTTCCGTAATATTTGGCCCAATTTTTTACATTTGTACTTACAAAAGTTTTTCTGTGCAACAAAATGTACATCTTACAGCAAAAACAAGTAAGTTTTATTAGACTTGTGACTTTGCTCAGATCATATGCTAAATTACAAAGGAATTGGGCCAGGGTGACTGAAGTTACTATGTGGCCAAAGTTTTCACAGAATGTGTTTCACTTGTGACAATTTTAGTGAAGTCAATCTAGAATTCCTTTACATTGAATATTATCAAGACAAAACTTAAACAAAATGTTTGTGACTTTAAGATCTTAAATGAGTTTGACTTTTGATCAGTTTTGATTTGCATATCTGAGTTATTTGCCCTTGAGTTTCACAAAATTGCTATTTTTGACTGTTTTCACTACAGCACCCTTAAATATTGAGAAATCAGGACTAAACTTTAAAAATAGGCTTGGAATATTTGGTCATATTGAGATTTCTGATCAGCTTAACTTTGAGCCTGACTAAGCTTTCACTTTCAGCCTGATAAATGTAACACTTCCTGAGTTATGGGCCCTTGAGTTGACATTATGACAGAATCGACATTTTTTCACTGCTGCAATAATTAGTTTCATCAATTCAATTTTTCTTTGCTGTAATTTAGCAACCATAGATATTGATCATTCAAGATGTGCTTGACTATGAGATCTGGAGGACTTTGACAATTCTGGCTTGATCAGAGCTGAAAAGCATGAAATTTGAACTATTGGCTTACACAAAACTTATGTTTTTGACTTTATTTCACCAAGACTCTAGCACAAAGGAGTATTAACCGAGTCAAAAATTGGACCTTATATTAATTACAGAAAGTTCAAAAAGGATTTAAACTTTCAGCCTTATCAGAAACACATATATATCCTAACTTAAATGCCCATATTTTTGACAAAATATTTATTTTCATTTTGTTTTTGCTCTAGCACCCACAAAATTGGCCAATTAAGAAAATAATTCTATGTAACGTGTTGACATTAAAACCTTGGAGGGACAAGTGCACAAATTATCATAAAAAGTTTATCATTACAATCTTTGAGACAAAGCTGTTGTTTTACTCTAACTTCAAATAATGTCCAGTGATGATCAACGAAAAAAAAGTTATTGACAAAAATTAGTGACCAGACCCGGGATAAGTTTGATATATGGCCTGATTAGAATCATACATGAAAGTTTCTTGAGTTATTTGCCTTAGAAAGACAAATTTCTCCCTTTTTACTTTGATTGCACTTTCAATATCCTGAAAATTGATACATGTATTGACAAATCAAGCCAAACATCTGGAAGCCTAAGAACTCTGATGAGATTGATTTATTGGTCTGCTAGGAATCTCATCGTTTTAGACAAATAAGAGCCCTTGAATCAGAAAAATTTGCTGTTTGTTACTTAAATTTGTTCTTATTCTGCATTCCAATATATTCTTTATTGATGACTTGATGCCATATAGCATGTTGGTGTCAGGTAAGCCACTTAGGGCCACCATTATCTTCTGATTTATTAGTTTTTCTCCGTGTTTTCTTGAAGAATCCCTTTGAGCTTAAATACCTGCTATTTTCACTAATATTTCTGCAAGAAATCCTTCAAATGATACATTTTATTTCAGGCCTTTACTGTCTTTTCAATATATATCTTGTCTGAGAGAAATAAAAAAGAATTGTGCAAAAAAAGTAGAATTTTGTAATTTTTGTCACAAGTGTAACACTTATAGTAAGGTACAATACTTGTGTACAATATTTCCGTTATGTTTTTCTTTTTGTGCTTTTAATTACATTCAGAATCTATATATCCCAAACTATCATTTGGTGGTAAATATGCTTACATTACATGTCACACTAATAAAATATGCTAGTCTAAAATCACATAATTGAAAAATTTCAATGTTTTTCTTAAAATATTTTTTCTTGAATAAGTTTTCATGGTTAGAATGTATTAAATCTATTCCTTTAACATATTTGAATAATTAGAAAGAAAGAAAACAGTAAATATTTTGGAAAAACTCAAATTACATGAGTTTACTTCAGGTGCCAAAAGAGCGTTTCACTTGTGACGGCCAAAAAACTCAGATGGTGAAGCAATTACCTCAAGTTATTTATTGATCTTCTCTCCAGATTTTCTTTAAACCTACTGGATCTAGAAACTAGTAAAAGAAGATAAATCTACCAATGATTAACAAAATGCTGACACCTGAAACACCAAATGTTTCACTTGTGACAATTCCACCATACTCTAATAAATTGTGTCTCATGTTAAGATTTTTTATATTTCTGATACTTTGTTAGATTTATATCATAGCTAAAAAAATATCAGTTATATCAAAACCATTCTTTTAGCCACATACTTTATAATAGCTTAAATATGACACTTGCAATGCTAAGCATTGGAATATTTACATGAATTTAAGTTCAAAGGGTATGCTCACGATATATCAACATATGTGAATATATCGCACCATATTACCATAAAAATCAGTCTTTCTTACAGCTTAGATGTTGAAGTTTTGCTGCAAAGAAAATTATGCTAGTAAAGCCATAGGTGCATTTAAAATCTAATGTTGAATTGAGGAGTAATTTCAAAATGTCACGCTAAAAGTGTTTCACTTGTGACATTTTGACCACCTTTTTGCTCATAACTTTTGAATGGCTTGTGATAGAGGCATGAAATTTTCCACACTAATAGAGAACTACAAGATACACATTCTGGTGCATAATTCAGTTATTTTTGCAACAAAACCATGAAGTTATTCTCTTTAATAAAAAAGGAGGCATTTTTTTTGGAACCACCCTTAGTGTATGATATGGCACAGAAAACATTGGGTCAAAATTAGGAAAGTGCTGGCTATCATTATTTTCCTCTTTAGCCTTAATGTTTTCACAATTAATCTTCGACATCTAAACCATTAAAGGCTTAATTGGGAAAGGGTTTCAAGTTAACAATAATTCCTTAGGCCACATTTCACAAACATTGAGGGTGGTGTTTATAAATAGCATCTGTCTCGCTATAGTCAAGATCAATATTTCTGTATGAAATCTTCAATATGTTCAAATTTCCGCGTTCAGAAACCTGCAGAACAATCCAGAAATAGAATTTCCTTTTAAACCATTACTAAACGGCAAAATTCTAGACTGGTCCAAATTCAAAGATGCTGCAGACGACATTTTTAAGTGATTAGCTTTAAAATATTTTGGTGTTGTGTGGTAGAAAACATTGTGGGAAATGAAGAAATTGCTTGTCACAAGCAATTTCTTCATTTTCCACAATGTTTTCCCAAGCCTTTTCTTGGGAGGGTGTCAAAAAGCGTCACATTGCAGTAATGGGTTTTAAACCATTACCAGACGGCAAAATTTTGGACTGTTCCAGATTGAAAGATGTTGCAGATCTATGGCAATTTCAAGTTGATGTGAAGTTGAACAATTATTATTTTTGGGATTAAAAACATTGTGGAAAATATTGTTTGTGACAAACAATTCCTTCATTTTCAACAATACTTTCCCATGCCATTTCTTTTGAGGAAGTTAAAGGACATCACTGTGCAGTAATAGGTTAACTCTTTCTCAAGCTGTAAAATCTTAGATTATGTCAAGTTGAAAGCTGCAACAGAGGACAAAAGAGATGTTGATAAAGATGAAATTTGGATATAAAATATGGCACAGAAAATATTGAGGCAAAAGGTGAAATTGCTGATTATCAGCATTTTCTTTTTATGTCACAATATTTTTCAAAACCTCTTCTGTAAGGGTTAAAGCCCAGACTTTGTTTGGAAAAATGTTAAACATTTTACCAGACAAGAAAATTCTTTGAAAAATGACACTATATCTATTTAAAATTTCTAGTTTGAATCATGATTTGCAGCCCACTCATTGGCGTGGGTCAAATAAACTCTTTCCCAAACAAGGCATGCTTTCCAAGCGCCTAGGAGATATAATGTGGGAAATATTGAGAGAAAAGACGAAATTGCCAATACTTTTGACTGAAATTCCATTCGAATTGGAATAGTCTAAGTTTGCTGTTAAGCACCAGACAGAACTGACAGCCGAGGCTAAAAATTAATGTCCACTTCACCTTTTCCCTTTACAAACATGGTTTTGATGTCTGTAATACCGGTAAATAAAGTTTGGGAAACATTAAGGTAAAAGAAGAAAATCGTGGAGTTATTACAAAACCTTGTAAATACAGCCTGATTAAAGATGTAATTTATACCAGGACTGAGGAGTTGCAATAACACCGACAAAAATCAGCATTTTTTCATTTTAAACCTCAACATTTTTCTTAGAATATAGTAACTGTGCTGAGCTTTAATATGGAATTCTTGCTGTTTGTTCTTGATAGAGGCCTTGGAAAACATTGTGGAAAATAAAGAAATTGTTTATGACAAACAATTTCTTCATTTTACATAATGTTTTCTACCCAAAGCCAGCCAAAAAAATTCATTCCCTTAAAAATGTTGTCTGCACCTTCTCTGAATTTGGAGCAGTCTAAATTTTGACGTCTTGTAATTGGTTAATATCTACAGTTGGCGCCACATCGTATGACACGTGTTTATGTTTTGTTTCAACGTTTAATTACATTTGAACAAAATATAAACATTGTGCCATACGATGTGGCGACAACTGTAGGTACAATATGTCCCTTTTTAAGAAAAACCTCGTAACTGCAGCTTAAAACACCCTGTAGTTACAAGATTTTTGCAGAAAAGCAGCAAATATTTGATGAAGTTGAGACTTACCCTGTACCCTCTGTAGTTGGTCCTCATATTGCACTGTGAGTGTTTCACCACGCTGTATGTGAACATGCACAACATGCTGATGCTGGGCACCGGCGCTCCCATTGGTACCCTGCTGGTTAGTGCCAGGGGCCGAGTTATCAGACAGGGGAGGGGTACCAGCGGAAGATTGCAAGGGAGAAGTGGAAGCATTGGGATGAGGAGGGGCTGCGTTCATCTGCTGGTGTATTGGGCAAGCGTAAAGGTTTGGTCGACGGGGATCCAGCGGCTGGGTTGTGAACTGTGGGGGAACTGGTGACTGAGAAACTAGGTTACCCTGTATCACTGGTATCTGACCTTGACCTTGAACTGAAGTCACGGAGGTGAAGGTCATGGGATTCTCTGATGACATCATGTTTGGTGACGTGGTCATGTGACTTGATGGTGATGTCACAATTGCCATGGTTACGGGTGTTTGATGTATGACTGGTCTCTCTGGACCGAGGTTTGAGTCTTGCACAGCATTTGCCTGTGCGGCTGATAATTCAGCAGTAGTATCGGATATCTCCGTCAGCGAGTTTTGCGATGACTCGCAGCTGTCTGAACTCGTACTCGCAGTATTTTCACTTGCCATGTCTGTGTTCATATTACTATCATGGTTTTGATTTATTTTATGAATCACATGACTTCCATTTAGTTTCGCATGTGGAATATTTAAATTAACATCCGTCCTGTTTATACTTGCACTTTTTTCATTTTTGACACTTTTGTTCACACTTTCATCAATCTTAGAACCGACAGGTTCGGGACTTTGAGAGTTAGAATCACAAGAACGGTTGCCATTGGTCAGTTGATGTGCAGGGTCGTAGCCGTTTTCTACGACGCCTTTGTCGGAAGATTTCTTGTGATTCTCGTAACACACCCCATCATTTTTTGACATCTTCACCTGTGCTCTATGTAAAGGTTGTTGTTGTTCTCTTCTTATATAAATACACTGAAATAGAGAAGAACGACACATATTTATTTGAGCGTGGAACTGGAAAAACGTCCCTTATAGCATTTAGGGTAGCCATATTCACAGTGGATAATCATGTG
The DNA here is from genome assembly GCA_963680895.1 of Fragum sueziense. Classification (NCBI taxonomy): domain Eukaryota; kingdom Metazoa; phylum Mollusca; class Bivalvia; order Cardiida; family Cardiidae; genus Fragum; species Fragum sueziense. Next base: position 39,845,444 of record OY804607.1, on the reverse strand, counting down.
ATACAATATTTCCAGAAAATCCTCAATAATTTTGTAAATACTGGACCGATTGAATTCGCTTTGTAGCAGAGTGGGCATTAGATAGATGTCATGGATCTTTGATTTTCAACTGATAAAAATGTTATTGAAGATCAACCAACATTTTGGTTGATCTTCAATAACTTTTTTATCAGTTGATACTTTAAAGATCAACCACATCAAGGTTATTCCTGACATTTATCTACCTACGCCCAGGTTATTCCTGACATTTTTCTACCTTCTCTGCTTCAAACCGATTTCAAATTGGTCAAGTATTGACAAAGTTATTGAAGATTATCAAAATTCAAGTGATTTTACACCTTGATATTTCAAGACCAGTCTGTGCATAGGTGCAGCCTCACCTGGATCCATGTTACTCTCATATGGTTGTTAACCCTTTTCCAAACGACAAAATTTTAGGGTGATCCACTTAAAAAACTGTCACAAATGACAAAATGGATGTTATTGAAGACAGAATTTGTGTAAAATATGACATAGAAAATATTGAGACAAAAGGAGAAACTGCTGTTTATCAGCAGTTTCTTCTTTTTTTCAATGTTTTCCCAACCCTATTCCATCAGGGACGTCAAAACCAGGTCTTGTTTGGGAAAGGGTTAAAAACCATGACAAAGCTATTTGAGAACAACATGGATCCTGGTCAGACTGTGTGCACAGGCTGATCTGGATTCATGTTGTTCTCAAATGCCTTAAGGGACCTTTAACCAGATCCCGGCTAATTTGAATGACATTTTCTTCCAATCCTTTCTATCTGATGGCCAGTGGAGCTAAAACATTATGCCCCTATTCCAAAAATACCCTAATATATAGGCCCGTAAAAACAGGGGGGGGGGGGGGGCTAGGATGGGCTTAGCCACCAAAGTTGGTCAAAAATGCCGATTTTTCTTAATTTTACTCTGAAAATTTTTGGAAAAACCAAATTAGCCCCCCTAATATTCAGGACAAGTGCATTAGCGCCCCCCCCCCCCCCCCCCCCTATGAAATTACTTCCTACAGGCCTGATATAATCAAATTTTTTTTTAAGAAAATTGTACTGTGTCAAGGTTTCATTTACATTGTCAAATTGATTACCAGTGATAAACTACCAGTAAACTTTAACTTAAGATGATTGAGTATTCAATACTTTGACATGGTTTATCCATTTCAAATTGAAGAATTACACTCATTTAAAAGCAATATCCGTTCACTTGGCCTGTTTAAATGACAATGAGTGCCATTCATCTTTTAAAGGAAAAATCATTTATTTCTATTTTTAGATCGGAAACCTCCAGACGGCGATAATGGGATATTTAATGGTCTATTTTAAGCATTTTATTACATATTGGGAATCCCCAACATGCATGCATGCATGCACAGGTGTTTTATGAAATTGAAAGTACAGTGTATTCAATCTGATTTTACAATCCCATGTTTTCAAGTTTCCCTTTAACCCATTACCAGACGGGAATATTTTGGACTGTTCCGATTCGAAAGGTGTTACAAGCCGATGAAATTTTAAAAATAATTCCATTTTGGGATAGAAAACACTATGGAAAATGAAGAAATTGCTTGTGACAAGCAATTACTTCATTTTCCACAAAGTTTCCTCGTACATTTTCTAGTGATGATGTCAAAAGGCATCACTGTGCATTAATGGGTTTACCAAGCTTCAATTCCATCAATGCTTTCCATAATATTTTTTCAGAATGAGAATCATTGAAGACAGGATTTTTTAAAACCCTTTTCATGATGTTCACATTCATTCATATTCACGTTGTGACCAAATCTTTGGCAAGCAGTACATAGACTAAGATCAGCCTGCATAGATGTGCAATCTGATCTTAACCTACACTTCTTGTTGTCTCTTCACTTATTGTAGCAAAGACTTGAGTTAAGAAATGTCTCTTAAATTTGGCATTGTTGTTTGTCCTAAACAAGCAGAACTTGTGGAAAGTCTGATCTTTTGCCATCCTGTTTAAGGTTTAATATACTACCTCAACCCTCTCCAAAACATTGAATTAATTATACCGGGAAGTCAAACTTGAAAAGTGTTGCAGATAACAAAACTATTAATAAATATGAATATCAACAGAGTAAACTGTGTATGTTGTAGAGTAAAATCATTGCGGCACAAGGAGATCTTGCTGATTATCATCAATTTCTTCATTAGCCTCTCAGTTTCCAAAACTAGTTTGTGTAAAAGAGATAAAAGCAAGGCTTGTTTGAAAACAGGTTAAATCAACATTAATTTTAACAAATAGTCAAAACCATAAATAATGAAAAGATGTGATGATCAAAACCGCAAATAATGAAAACTTCAGATTTCTTCTCCAATTTCCCCAGAAAAGACAACTTAATGAAAATAAATGTGTAGGTGGAATAAAACCACCCATTCCACTGAAACATAAAGATTTTAGACTATTCCTAAATATACTCAGTTCCAAAAGAAAGTGTCACTTTTGCATATTGCTTTAGCCTTAATTTTCATAAAGTTTATGGCAATTTAGGGTGTAAAAGTGATATCATACCTCAGATTAGACCTTAAAGAAAATTGTCATCAAAACAGATGTTGATAGAATTGCTCATACTGCATACTAGCTGGGCCGATAAGGGGAAAAACTGTGCACTTAGTGAAACAAGCATGAAACTTGGTATGTGGGTTCAACATGTCCTACTCTTTCAAAAAACATCGTTGGCCACTCGAAATTCAAAATGGCGGTCAAAATGGCGGCCATTTTCAAAATGGCCGCCATATAGTACTTACTATTACAGTTTTTGGTATTAAAGTGAGCTGAATTGACAGACTTATACGATTTTTTTGTCGAGACGCATATGTTTGACGACAGTAAATCCAAATTCATATATAAAGAGTGCTTGTTTTCATCTTTTTAGCTCACCTGGGCATATTATAATCACGAAAACCTGTTACAGATGGGCAAATAAGAGAAATGTTAGGTTTTTAGTGTAA
>OY804607.1:39560238-39842261 GCA_963680895.1 Fragum sueziense | reverse complement strand
GTGCAAGAGATATGACGCCAAGGCAGGACCGTATCATCCCGTTAAACCCACCTACAGGATAGGTTTAAGACTGCAACAGAGACCGCTAATAAATCGTATGGACTTCACAACATTCGAATATCGGACCAAACTGAACGAAACAGATTGTGTTTTTCGACTTACATACATTTTTTGTCAAATTGTGCTGACGCCCGGTGTAAACATGGTGTTTTCTTACTAATGAAATTTACTAACAACAAGATTTTGTGAACTTTACAAGGTGAAATGTTATTGCTTTAAATGTATTAAATTTTGTTTAAATCTGATTTGATGTCTTTGCGTAAGAAGGAATTGAAAAGGAAGATGCGTTTCTTTTTTGTTTTAGTATATAAGGAGCGGATAAATAAATTATATACAGACATAATATAGAAGGACTAAACGACCTTAATTTGAAATTTCCCTGAACAGAAATTATCTAGCTACATGTGCATCTAGGTTGACCATTCCATACGATATTTCTTTAATATATTTACATGTTTGTACGTCTGACAACCCTGCATGGGTGCCATTTAAGATGTATTCATGTTTCAATACGTTTCGTACATAAATGGCATACATGTAATATATTTCTGTAATCAGAAGGTTAACTGCCATCATCGATATTCTGATAATAACACCTGTCCAAGAAATCGAACTCTTCGGTTCTGCGTGTATCTCGTATTATGCAAATCACTCATTACATGTGACATTATGTGTGTTTCATCCATCCTTCACATGCCAGTAGGAAGCAATTTTATATTGGGGTAGATGAAGCCCCTGTGTCTGAAAACTGGGGGGGAGTAAATTTGTTTTCCCTATATTTTCAGTGAAAAATAAGGATAATTCGGCATTTTTGGACAACTTGGGGGAGGGGGCTTAGCCATGCATAGCCCAACCCTCCCCCTGTTCCTACGACCTTCTTCACAATCCCATCATGATTATTCACTAAATGTGTTCAATCAATTGGTCTTTTTCAACTACTAAGTCTAAAATTACCATGTTGATCCACAGCTGATATGTTTTGGAGTAGACACAGATAAACTGTTGGTATATAAATAGCGGAAATCGTTGGACCTGTGATTGTTTTAGCTAACCCCATAACAATATACCTGACAAATCTATGGACAATATTTAACTTAATACAATGTTAAATATTCATTTAGTAATAATTATCGTTGTAATCAATCCTGTGTCTGTCACTTGTATGTACCTATATTGAAATATAGCAAAGAAATGTTAAGAAAATAGAAATAAAATAGATTCTTGGTGTTTTGGTCTGTTCCCTTGAGACTTTAACTAATAGTCTGTAGCAGGCCTCCTAGCATACTAAAATAGAAATAAAGGTTTTCATAAAGGCTCACATTTATGTAGATAAAAGCCTTAAAATATGAAAAACATAAGAGTGAATAATGGCCATTTTCGTAGAAAATATAGGCCTACAGTCAAAGTCATTTTACGCATTTGTTTAGTAAGGGGGTATACGGGATCTTACCGACAAAATTTTAAAAATTTGGGTAAGATTTGATGGCATCTGGTGACATTTTCATTGTTAAACTACGCATAAATAGGGATAATGCAGAACGAAAGCCATCACTTGCTTTAAGCTTGCAAGACAACCAGCCAGAGCAAATATACAGGTTTTGGGTGAAAATTACAGGCTATTTTGCGGTTGAAAAGGTTTTCTGGCAAAAAAGTAAAGGTTTTAAAGTTTTGCTCTGAAATTGAAGTTTTTCAAAGGTTTTATAGGTTTCAGTAGGGGGCTAGCTGTAAGATATTCATGGCCTGTATAGTACTTAAGGGAATATAAGGAGTATGTAGGAAAAGTATAAGGTCAAAATATATCGACCCAAATATATTTTGTGTATTGCAAATGGTAGAAGGTTGGGGGGGAGAGGAGGGGGTTAAGATGATATGACCTTATTGTTTGAAATATATTTGCAGATCTTTTTATTCTGCTACCAGCATTCCAATTCTGTTTAATGAATACTATGAATTGCACAAGTTCTCAGTTAAATGTATAACACGTACAATGGTCGCTAGATAAACTGATGTTTATAAACAAAATCTAAACTTATAAAGACATGTAATTTGCTTGTGCAAATCATCTCGTCACAATTATTTAACAATCATGAATATGATCGCTATGATTTCTTTTTTACTTTTTGGTGGAAATCAGTAGATTATGCAACCACTGTTTGTTTAGTTCTTCACAATGTTGCATTTCCATCTAGTTTGCAAATTATTAATACCCAATCTATAGAAGTCAACGCCTTGGTAACCCTAACCAGCTCTTCGCAGTAGCGTTTTTTTTAACCTCTTTCGTCTTCTTAACCCTATCTGCAATCTTGGAATTCCTTCATCAAAAATTTGGTAAGAAGGAGATAACACCCATACACTGCATGCATTTTTTCGTTGCAAGCATATATGTTAATCATTCTCTCCCAAATACAGGTTAGCTAATACAATTTGCAGGTCTTATTTCTAACGTAAGGAGAAAGGGCCTGGGACCATTGATTTGGGAAAAATACAGCTCTATGGGAAATTTATAATTGGATATTTTAATAAAAGGTTTCTAAATTCCAATATAGGGATTCATAAACGTATACAGATCTGAAAATAATCTTTTAACGGTAAGAATACAAATTTCAAGCAAAATAAAGACCTTTTTACAACGATCGTAACATTGTTTAATTGGGGAAAAATGATTTTTTGGAAACAAAAAAAAAAAAAAAACAACTGCACGGGAAAATTTCTCTGGGGAGGGGGGGGGGCGGAAGGGCCTTGTAAACTGTGAGTTATAGCTGTTCCCATAAAACCTCTACCACGTTTTAAAAGATATGTTTATCTAGAAACAACACCCTCTAGCATACTGTATTTCAATTTTCCTTCGTAAAAAGACGTCAAAATGCTTAATTCTGTTTGGGACAGGCAGTAGTGCATAATTATACAATATGTTTTAGTTTCTTCTATGTATGTTAAAAAGCAAGTACCGAATATTCACAAATTTGTGATATTTTCATCATGACTTAAAATATAATAAAAAATGTTGGAATGTAAATAAGCTATTTTGCAAAACTGGAATTAAGAAAGGAGTCATAGGTTTTATTTTGACACCAAAATTGTAAGAGAACACAATCAACTAATTAAGAAATATCCCTTTTCCTGCAAAATTCTTAACAAAAACTGTGAAAATTTCACAAGAATTTCCAATTAAATCTACAAAAGTATGCATATGCAAATTATTTCATTTGCATAACTGTCCGAAAAATAAAGACGAATGCTTAAAAGCTTCAATTTGATACTAAAATTGTTAATCTTTAGCAAGAACTATTCGAGAATATGTCTGATTTTTTCTGATGTACTCGCAAAAATTGACTTTAATTCCATCAATTGTTCCAATATATTCTTCAAAGTTATGAATATGCAAATAAGCATCCACATGCTTTATTGCATACTTATTCTGAAAAACAAAAATGTCTTCATTTAAAAACATTGATTGTTTGTCTACACCAAGGACTTAGTGACTGAGAGCTGTTTCTCCCGTTTCACCCAAAAACTACATTTTACAATATATGTTTCCATGGAAACCAAACACTCTACTACACTGTAATTCAATCTGATTCTGTAAAAAAGACCTAAAATTTCTAACTTCTGTTTTGGACAGGACGTTTTACATATGCAATGTGATTATATCCTTCCAGGAAGTTGCAAAGCTCCGTATGTATCAAATTTGCACTAATGGGTGATATTTTCATCTATTAATTAAAAATAATAAAAAAATGTGCATATGCAATTAAGCTTTTTTGCATAACGTAACTTGTGGATAGATGTCTAGGCTTTATTTTGGTACCAAATTTGTGAATATACACCACCAACTTAGTGTGCTATAGCTTTCGTTCGAACTTCACTCTGAAAAAATGACCAAAAAATGATCAAAATTTCCAATTAAATCTTTAAAATCATGCATATGCAAATCAGCTAATTTGCATATTTATACTTCAAAATAAAGATCAATGTCTAAGGATTGTTTTGATACCAAATATGTTATTCTAAACCCAAAACTAAATGAGTTATAGCGGATTGTTTAACTATACCCCATATACCATTTATTTTTTGCACCTAGTTGACCTTTGACCTACTTAGACCTACTTCACCATTGATGCGGACAGAGAGACAGGGCTTAAGCGATTAAGGGGACATTGCTACATCGTTTAAGCATTGTCTCTTGCTTGTAACAAGTTGTCCTCCCTGGAACCATTTTTAGGCCACGCACAGAAAACTTCTCCTAGTCTAATAGATGGTTACTGTCTGTAGATGGAAAAAAATATCCGGCAAGGCGGAGGAATTTTTATCCGATGAGCCGAAGGCGAATCGGATAAATTTCCGAAGCCGAGCCGGATATTTTTTTCCATCTACAGACAGTAACCATCTATTTTATTTGTCCTGTTACGAACATTTGTTTAAAAAGAGACCCCCCATTCTCGTTAAAAGAACGAACGGGATGTCTTTAATGACCTAGGCCTAGTTGGTTATCCTTAAAAAGACCGTTAGACGCATAACTCGTGTTCGCGACAGAAGTTAGTTCTAAGATGAAAAAAATACAACAAACAAACTTTCGAACTCTGTCACATTAATAGATCTACTGTTAAATAGATCTTCTCTCGATTTTTTTTATCATTAACAGGTAAATATTATAACCATAGAACAAACTCAAATTGCTAGGAACTGCAAAAATCAAATAAAGTCGACGACGAGACGACGTTTTCATGCTTAAGATGCTTACCGAGGGTAAGCGTTCTTTAGGACATCTCAAGAAATCTCATTGAGCCCATTTTTCATTTTGGTCTAAAGAACGCACCTCTGTCCTCGGTTTGGGAATGGAAGGTTCCGTTTCAACGAAGAACAAGTTTCACATTCATTTGAAATATTGAAAATGTTGACATGAAGTAACCAGAACATGAAGCATACCTTAGATGGATTTATATTTCCTCCCAACTTCTATTTACACGATCTTGGACGTGTTTACAAACGCGTCATGATCTGTCATCTATCTGAATGTTTCCGATGTCGTCCATTTTCATTTTAGACGTGAATTCACCAACAAGACAAGTGTTTTGTGAGGGGAGAAGACAATTCAAAAGCAACAGTCTACAATCGTTTTGAAATAAAATAACTAACCAACTATCTCATTCATTCTCTATCCCCTCTTCAAGTCTTGTATTTAAATCCTTCCCTTAAATGTTTCCTGTTCATCTTCTTGTAAACATAAACACGGCTTCCAACTTTTAAAAAATAACCTTGTGTATTACGTCATCAAAAACTTTTACGTCACAGAGTTTTAAAATTGGGTCAATACTACAGGGTGAACCTAAAGTGGGGGTATTTTATAAGGAAATGAAAAATGTCTGTTATGCTTTTTATTTCCCACTCTCATCTGATTACGTATTAGGAGTAAAACTCAAACTCGGCATTGTTGTACATTTTTGGAGCGATCTACTCGATCTTTCACTATCTTTGTGGATGAATTTATCATAGAGAATTTTTATTATGAAATTCAAGTCAACAAATTCTATTTCTGAATTTTTATTGCGAATATTACAAGCGTCAAGGCACAACCTAGATATCGAGTGAGCTTCGCTTGATGAAAATAGTGCCGACGTTATTGGTCACGTGACTAACTGACTGATATCAAAAAAAAAAAATCAGGCACCCTGTTATCAGTCAGTAAATACCGGAAGTGACAGGATAAATGGTATAGTATGAAACGTGACATGAAAGGGTATATCGCTGCCTCAACAAATAACCTCTGGACTGCAACTTTAATCAAGCTGCAGTTGCGGGTTTTTTGTTGAAAAGCAATGATTTATTTCACATTTCAGTGTCAAACGACGATCTATTTTCTGACCTCGCCTCGGCCGCAGAGTCTGGTTGGGATTTTTCAACTCGGTGGTTGTCGGAACAATACGTCAATGACTCCGACAAGTCACATTGGCTAGCCTATACACGGACTTCAGATGTACTACCTGTCGATCTGAACAGCATTATCTGCTGGAATCAGAGAATACTCTCGCGATTTTACAAGATGATAGGCAAGTTTGATTACAAATGTAACTGTAATATCTTCATTTATGTATAGATCTGGCTATATCAGTTTTGTGTTTTTTGTGGTTCTTTTTATGTTTTTGTTGTTGTTGTTGTTGTTGTTGTTGTTGTTGTTGTTGTTGTTGTTGGTGGTGGTGGTGGTGGTGGTGGTGGTGGTGGTGGTGGTGGTGGTGGTGGTGCTTTTGTTGTTTTGTTTAACAATGGTTGTGTTAAACTTCTTGCCTATCCGAAAATAAAAAAATAATGTTTCTTAGTCATGTTCAATGACTTTTAATGACTTATTTCGATGACACTAAACGACGCTAATTAATGCGTTCCTCGATTTTGTATAGCTGTGCGATATTAGTTATCGTTGATTTTCAACAAAAAAATCGTAACTTCAGCTTACACAAAGCTGCATTTACTAGGTTTTTGTTGAAAAGCATCGATCTCTTTATTTGTTTTTTTTTTTTGTTTTTTTTTTTTTTTTTTTTTTTTTTTTTTTTTTTTCAGGCAATTTATCTACATCACAATATTACGAACAAAAACACACGCAAACAATATCAAATATTGAAGACACGTTCTGGGACCCCGTTGATGGTACTTGGTATGACGTCACAATTAGTACAGGCAGATTCAGAAAACAGTTCTACCCATCTAACCTGTTTCCAATGTTTGCGGGGTGTTTTGACATGGACAACAAGACTTACAACGATGCAAAGATTCTAGAATATATCAAGGTAAATGGCGACCAAACCTCTTGTACCTCTTTCCCAAACAACTAAATTGTATATTACCATTTCTATCATGGAAGGTACTTGGTATGACGTCACAATCCGTACAAGCAGATTCAGGAAAAAGTTCTCCCCGTCTTATCTGTTTCCCATGTTTGTGGGATGTTTTCACGTGGACAACAAAACTTACTACGATACACAGATTCTAGAATATTATGAAGGTAAATGGCGACAAAGCTTCTTGTAACAATTGGATATTAGAGTGTTCCATTATTACCAAAAAGAATACTGTTGTGGAAAAGAACGTGATTCTTACCAAAAATAGGAAAAAAAGGATACGATGAAGTTGACTCCGAATACAAGATTTATTACATACGGAATTTAATAACTAGTCTACACTAAAACTTTCGAAAGAGATATTTTTATATTGTCCAATAATATATCGTCGGTGTAAATGCAAAACCTCGTATACATGTCGATTCTTGCGATTTTCAAAGTACAAACTTGTGTGCCCAGTTAAAGGGACATTTCAGAATTTTTCGTCATAAATTTTACTTTTATTTTTATCTGAAAGAGCATATTTCCATTTGAAAATTCTGAAAATTTCAGGTCAAAATATTGCGCCGTTTACGAGAAATTTATATTTTTGTGTTAAAATTGAACAAATTGTTGTGGACAACAGTTCGGATTTATATGCAATTTATCGATTATGTCTCAACTTTAAATGCGTGTTTCTCGCTTATTGGCAACAACTTAAAAAAAACTAATAGTATTTATACTCATTAGAATAACAAATCTTGGCATCAAGACATACTTTAAAAAATTGAAATTGGAATGAAATGTCCCTTTAAAGACAGCTCTTGCAGGTTTTGATATATTTTTACTGATCAGTATTGATGGCATGTCATTTGTGAACAATATGTCAAAATTTCAAGTAAAATATTTCAGTTTGGGAAAAGTAATTACACATTTTCCCTCCCCATTAAAATTTTCCAAAAACGAGATACGTAGTTTTGCATTTACAACGAAGATATGCTGTGTCGGATAAATAATTATGTTAGTTCTAAATAATAAGTTAGCCCAAACAACCCCGAGACAAAACTAAGAGCATGCTTATTATGATATAGAGAAGCTAGCTCATTTAGTCACGGATAACACATGTGTCCCATCACCATCACATGAACCATCTGGGAAGTAAAAAAGAGTCGACTGAAAGTTTTCTTAGACAATTTTCTAAATCTTTAAATTATTTTCCCTAAGGAACTCAATGTTCATTTTCCACATGCCACATGTTATTGACGTCTTCTCAATCTGAGCTTTGCCTCCAAATTTGGTTTTATGGACTTCCATAAGGTACCTTTTGGCATAACAAGTCAAAATGACACATTTGAGTGGGAATCATGGAATAAAGCCATATGTACATCATCTGGAATCGGATAAGATCCCCTAGCGAAATCGGATCAACATCTACAATTATAAATATAGAGAAGAAACCACAACGATTGTTACTGGAATGAGAGTATGCGTTGACTTATCCTGATCAGTGGTGGTTTCGTATACACCAATGGCATATTTTCCAAATCCAATCTCTTTCTGTTCCGTTACAGCAGTCTAGAGTTCTGGATAACATAAGCGGAGTGCCAACTTCCGTGGTCAACAGCCACCAACAATGGTACTTCCATAGTAAATGCTGCTGTAACTGAAATTTTGCAAGAAATGCATCGATATGGCATTTGCTACCTAAATAAATTCAGAGAGAAAATTAACACAAGTATTGAAGCGATAAGGAATCAATACATTTCTTGATCAGACTGCGCGAGTCTGCAGGCTGATCTGGCTCTATAATGTCATATTGTCGGTTTTCAACAAAAACCTCGTAACTGCAGCATTTCTTTAAGCTGCAGTAACGAGGTTTTTGCTGGCAGTGATACAATGATATCATATATGCCTCTATTCGAATCAATTCTTTAGTTCTGTTCCATTGCAGCAGTCTAGAGTTTTGGACTACATAAGCGGAGTACCAACTTCTATGGTCAACAGCCACCAACAGTGGGACTTTCCAAACGCATGGCCGCCCCTACAAGATGTGGTAATTACGGCTCTTGAATCCAGCCATCTCACAGAGGCTAAACAATTAGCTCTTAGATTGGTGTCTAACTGGATAACTAGTAATCTGATTGGCTACCAGAGGACAGGTGCCATGTTTGAGAAGGTAATTACAGTTGACACTCATTACGTCGACATATATACAAAGACAGAAATTTAAATCTAAGCATTACGTGTGGTTCGGGTAACACGTAGAGAAAAGATAGTATTCAGGATTCTTTTTATCTTTTTCATTATTGTGTTGTTGTAGTCGTGGTTGTTGTTCTTTGTTGATTCTTTTTCTTTGAGGACAAACAAAACTTGTTTATGGTCGGTCCTATTTCGCTTTGGGTTCACCAGGTTACCTGAACCAAGCTTTAATCCATGATCTCGAAACAATCCCTTATATCATTTGAGACAGTCGTTTTTCACGATTAACCTATGTATAAGTGCAGTCTGACTGGGACTCATGGTGCTGTCTTACAGTTGCCCTAGGTCACGAATAAGCTACGAACGAGACAAAAATCGGTGTAAATGAATGATTTAGAGAACTTTAATCTTTTTCAGTATGTTGTTACAGAACTGGGGTCGAGAGGAAGTGGTGGCGAATACAATGTACAGGTATATCAAATAAAAGCATAAACTCCTTCCCAAACAAGACGTCCCTAATTTACAATTCCATCAAAACAAGGACTTATTTTGAAAAGGTCACCGCATAACTGGTAATCAATATTTGCCTACTATTTCTATTTGCCTATTTTCATTTTAAATATCTCACAGCCATATTCTACACGATGGGTAACCCATGTGACTTTTGGGAAGCGTCCACATTGCAAGCATCGCCCGCTTAAAGGTAAGTTTTGAGTGGAAATTTAACAAAACATACCTTGAAGCGATTGTTTTTGTTGTTGTTGTTGTTGTTGTTGTTGTTTTCAGCGTGAACGCTATCCAAAAATTACTTGGATTATCCATCGTGTTCTAAATCTATTACTTAAGTTTAAACGGGCTTTTTTGAAAGGTATACCATGTGAGCGTTACGTTGTAATGACCTCGCAGACAGATAATGTCTCACTCTATCATATATTCTTTCCTGAAACTAGAGTGTCATTTTTTGTCATTTTCTAAATACGACATCTGGTTGACGACATCTGCTTGAAACTTGCTGTATTTGATGCATTTCTAAAAAAAAGAATTTTATTGAACCCCCCCCCCCCCACACACACACACACAACGTAGCTTTCTATACATTGATTTCAAGTCACACAGTATTCACTTTTAGTCAAATACAACAATGCATACAGACCTGTAGGAACAGGAGCGCAAGGGGGGGGATGGGGGGGGGGCAAAAATGCCGAATTTTCCTTATTTTACACTGAAAAAATTGGGAAAATCCAATTTGCCCCCTTCCCCCCCCCCCCCCCATATTCAGACACTGGGGTTTTAGCCCACCCAATATAAAAATTTTGCTTCCTACGGGCCTGCATAGATATATCTTGCCCAAGACAGCTTTATTTTCACAAACCTATATCACAAATTTCCAGAAGGTTACTAGAACATTTTGTCTTTCTTTCAGGAGGGTTTCGGTTGGTCAAATGGAGTGCTTTTGGACCTTTTAGACAGATATGGTCAGAACCTTACATTTACAGAACCACATGGTGGATCGAAAGCCACACGACTACAATATGTTAACCAAGCACTGGTGTTTCTAACCCTTGTACTAGCGACTTATAACTTTGTTTCAGATATGTTGCTAATTTGAGAGACAGTTTAATAAGTTTATATTGAGTTTTGCAAAAATTATTGAGTAGAAAGCAGGCAGTGTAGGCTAAGATCAGACTGCACGTTTGTGCAGGCTGATCTTAGTATACACTGCCTGCAAAAGATTTAGTCATAATAAGAAATGACGCGAACATCACGAGAAGGGTTAAATGTCATAACAATATCTTAGAACTGTCGGTTATGTCAAGAAACAGTTCATACAGCTGAAGGAAACATAACTTTTAAAACATTTTTAAATGTGTTTGTATTATATTATCTCCCTTCCTCCGCTAAGCTAAAGAAGAGTAATGGTTTAAAGTCTCAAATTACGAACTAGTTCATATTTATGTATTGTCCGTATATATTGACCTGAACCCGATGAATATGCAATGAGCAATTTAGTGACATGGAGTAATCAATACTCGCCAGCAATCCTAACTGTCAAGAAGGGTCGATAGTTTACATAAGCATTATGACTTCGTATTCTACACATGCTTCTCGTGTCATAATATGTTGGAGAGTAATTATTTCGCATTACAATAACTCATTGCATATTCCACAGGTTCAGGTCAATATTTACGGACAATAAGTTTCCCAGAGTAAATTGCCGATGCTGACAATTGACAATTACCTACATAGAGTCAATGTGTAACTGGTCAATTGTGGCGAAAAAGACGAAAATTGGGCTGGGTCACGGAAAGGGCCTTATTGGCACTAATCATGCTTTTTGTTGCTACCAGCATTTCTTCTCTTGCCTTAACGTTTTCCGGTTATTCTCGATTAGGGACTTCAGAACAATGTCTTGTTTGGTAAAGTGTGAACCTTTATTTCGATTTGAATATGGAAAAAAAATATCCCTATACAAAACTGCAGACGGGCATACAAAAATGATGGGACAAACATGCCTCTCGTCTAGGGTGAGAACTTAGACATCTCCTAAGCAAAAGCAGGTAGTAACGCCCATTTTGAAAATGCTTGTGAAACATTAGGACAAATTAGCCCAAAACAAAGTGGTTTAGAAAAGTGTAACATATTTTGTTATCGGTGAAAGATTTTCGAGTAAAAGCTTCTATAAAGAGGAATTAGTAATGAAGATTTCTCAGAGAATAAATTGCAAATAGAAATTGACTTAGCCGATATCCTTCATAACAAAAGCCGACGACACAATATTAGACTAGCATGAGATACAATGTTGTGAACCCCGATTTCAAGTAAAAAGATGAGACAGGTTTCTCTCGCAAGTATTTTGTTGTTTTTCACATGTTATACCAAACGATATTTACAGACTTTTTATATACTGAACAAAAGTGAAAACGCTACACTGCAAGATTTCCTATTTCTGGAAAAGTATCTAACTAATGGCTTGAAATATAGTTTGACGTCATTTCCCCGGCTTTCAGCTATCGTTTTGTCAAAATTTCATTGCCTTGTCTCCTTTAATGTCAGAGTTATAGGCCTTAATGCGTTTAGAGCTAATTTCATCTAATACCGCATATGCGCATGCGCAGAAACCACTAATATTATTTTTTTGGAATTGGTCATATCCGGGTTGTCGAAAAAACACTTAAGCCATTACCGCATGTCAAAACTTAAGGCTGGTCCAAATTGAAAGATGGTACAGACAACAATTTCAAGTTGATGGAATTTTAAAAATGTTTCTATTTTGAGTTAGAAAACATTGTGGAAAATGAAGAAATTGCTTGTCACTAGCAATTTCTTCATTTTCCACAAGGTTTTCCATAGTCAGTTTCTTGAGGGGAGTCAAAAAGAGTCACTATGAGGTAATGGGTTAAAATCTCACTTATCTCTTGTAGCAAGCTCTAAAATCAAGGTCTAATCAGTCAATTTGGCAAATTACCTCCCTTTAACATAAACAAATAGGGAATTTAAAATGTTTGGTATTCACAAATTTATCATGGTTTTCGATTGGGTTTTTTGCAACATCATGCTGGCCTTACAGGGGATTTTTTAACCCTTTCTTCGACAAGGATTCTTTCAGATTTCCATGCAATAGCGATTTCAATTTCCTATGGAGATTACATTGTAAAAATTTTCAAGCTTTGGAACCTAGTGAAAATTCCGCTTTTCAAACATCATTTTCTAAACGCTTCAACACTGTTATGCAAGCTTCTTTTCATTTTCTGACTGGTAACTCGTCAAACTACCATTCCGTAAAGTATGGCATAGTTTGCATTCTTCTGCTTGGATTTTTGAAGGTTTAAATTGTTTATAATTTCCGTTCAATTTGTACACCTGAAAAAACGGACACCTGTCACATTAGAAGGGCCCGTTTTTCATTCCCGTAATTAAGATCCACAAAATGTTTAGTGCTTTGCACAACCAAGTAAATGAACAATGCGAATCACTTTCATTTGATTTTTTACTTGTTGTTTTTAGAAGAAATAAAACAAGCAAAGTAGGTGTAGCGTTTTCACTTTTGTTCAGTATATAAAGCTTATGCAAACGACAATATGGCAAATGAATGAAAGATTTCTGATATATTTTAGCACAGACTATTTCGGATGAAAGGAAAACAAAATGTTATGACCTGCTTTTTACTTTCCAAAGCAATTTTCCTCAAATGCCAGATGCTATTTAAACCAGACGTGCTTCAGAAAGGGCTGCCAGCTTTCATGATTTATATTTCGGTATACCACAGCCATAATTTTGCCTGTAGAGCATAAAAATAGCACCCTAGAGGTCTAGGTTTTCGGTCTCCTACAGTCACGATTGATAATCACGTGATACAATATTTTCAGAAAATCTTCAATAATTTTGTAACTAATGGACCGATTTGAATTCGGTTTGAAGCAGAGAATGTGGACAGACGTCACGCATTAGATGGACGTGGTTGATTTTTGAAAAATCAACTGATAAAAAAGTTATTGAAGATAAACCAAAATTTTGGTTTATCTTCAATAACTTTTTTATCGGTTGATTTTTCAAAAATCCAATACGTCCAGCTTATCCCTGGCGTTTTCCCACCTTCCCTGCTTCAAACCGGATTCAAATTGGTCAAGTATTAAAAAAGATATTGAATGTTATCGGAAATTCCGAGTCACGTGATTATGCACCGTGACAGTGACAATCGGGTTTTTTTTACTATTGTCTCCAACTGATGGGTTTGGTAATAATGAATCTGTCGGCGAGCAACAGGAGGCTCAGTTAGGATGTAAAAGTCAATGTCTCAACGTTGCCAAATGGCAAAGTATTGTAGACCGACGAAGATTAAATGTACTAGAAAATATAATGAAAATATTGAGGGAAAATGAGAATTACTGATTATCTGTAATTGTATTTTCCCAAACTATTTTTGTGAAGAATTGTTGATTTGGATATCAAAGTTGGTCTTGTTTTGGGAAAGGGTTAAGCCTTACTCATTTCGATAACGGCATATTTTCTGAATCAAGCTGTAGATTAACGGCTATGTGTGTCAAGACTGACTTAATACAATAAAAAGGGAAACAGTGGACACTGAGATAGCTCACGATAATTGACCTAGTAGAGCAGTCCTAGCCAATAGGCTGTGATGGTCTGCCAGGTCATTTATCGTGAGCTAAACATTATCTCTATATATATACATGTACGTTTCAATATTCACTTTTTTCATATATTCACTTTTTATCAATGTTTCATTACCTTTCACCTTATGAATAAAAAATATTGACTGGGTGTAAATCGGAGAAGAAAAACAAAACAACGTCTACGTTGTCTAGTCTGTCATGGCTTTCACGAATCTTCTCCGCATCTGAACCGTCCTGAATAGCCTAGCTCCCAGTCCGTGAGAATTGTGTATTTGAATACCAAAGGCGCTGAACTCTTGCATATCTAATTCATTAGCTCAGATTACCTCCCTTCTAGTTAGAAACTCACTGATCCACATTTATAGAGAGCACGGTAGTGTGGAAAATATGGGAAGTGTAATGTCTACATATCTTTTATTAACCCATTACCACACAATGATTCCTTTTCTTTTTTACTCCCTACAAAATCATGGCTTTGGGAAACATCGTGAAAAATAAAGAAATTGCTTGTGACAAGCTATTTCTTCATTTCCCACAATGTTTTCTACCCGACAAGACCAAATATGTAGATTTTCATCCATCTGAAATTGTCGTCTGCAATATCTTTGAATTTGGATCACCATATTTTTTGCGTTTAGTAATGGGTTAAAGACCAGATCAATCAAACAGGAGCCAGTCTACGTCCTTAATTGTAAATTATGCTGCTGTACATAGATAGTTCTGTAGATGACGTACCTCGCGATGTATTGGGCTCTGCCGATTGCTGGTTGGAATGTAGATTGTGTGTGTCTTCGACCTTTTCCCTTTTTTCAAGAGGTACAATCCATTTGGAAAACTTCCATTAATCTTCTTTGTAAATCTAATATTTCACCGTCTTTTGAGAGCATTCGACGCTGTCTTCGACCTTTTCCCTTTTTTCAAGAGGTACAATCCATTTGGAAAACTTCTATTAATCTTCTTTGTAAATCTAATATTTCCCCGTCTTTTGAGAGCATTCGACGCTTGGGTTTGCGTTTTCCCGCGAAATCTTCAATTATTGATCCGAAAATCTTTTGTGATTTCGCAATTCTTCCTCCACGTCTTTTATTTTTAATTGTAGGGCACTTATTTCCTTTTTTAAATTCGTTTTTTTTTTTTTTGCAGTCTGTAGCTGTAGCTAATGTCTACACTTTTTGTTAAATAATCCTTTAACATCCTCCAAATAGTTATTCACTTAAAAAGTTCAAACGATATATTAATGACGACTTTTCCCTGTGAGCTCCTATTTATAGCAATGGTTTCACTTTGAGCCTTTACCAAGTGAGCGTCCAAGTTTACATTCCTCTCGCGTGTGCTGGATCAGCCTTTCCATTTTCCAAAACGTTCTGTGACCTTTCTAAGGTCACCCCCATCAAATTAGCCTTGTAAGCGTACTACTTTTTCACATGCAGAATACTGAAACACTGTTCTATATCGCTGCTTTTCTGCGAAAATCTCGTAACTGCAGCTTAATACAAGCTGCAGTTACGAGGTTTTCGTAGAAAAGCGACGATATGTAAGTAAGAATACCAACAATGGACAACAAAACTATATTATACGAGGGTTGTTTGATAAATTCGTGGAATTTGTTTCTCTAAATTTTTAATTTCGTGTTCACGAATTACATTTTATTAAGGTAAATTTGGACTCGGGGGTTACTTTTTATCCGCCCAATGATTTTTTAATTTGTACATATGTTGTAAAGTAAAATTTCCTGAACAAAATATAAAAAATCCAGGGTAAGTATCCTGACTCGTTTTCCTATCAGAGTTATCTGCCCTTGACTAGTAATGACCATTTTCGCAAAATTACCCTTATGTTTTAAAGTTATATAGCAAGTTATTCTACATGGAAAATTTCAAATGTTATATCCATTTTGAGACTTAACATTTGTACAAATGTGATGAAATGAATGAAAGAAATATTTTAAAACCATTTTCTGGAAAAAATTATGGGAAAAGTTGAAAAATCACATTTTTTGAGAAAATTTTGCAACTTTTTTTCAATTCGCCAACAATTACCCAATGAATGTTTTTTGTTTTGAAGATAATATCAAATTAAAGCTATTTTACACAAAAAATAGCACACCTTTCCACTTAAATAAAAAATATATTCGACTCTATCTTACCCAACCCACCCCGTTTTAGCCTAATTATTGTAAGAATATCTATATTTTTAAACAAAGTCTAAAATTTTCTGGCATGTGTTTACATTTAGAACAATAAAATACTTCATTTGACATTCACCATCACAAAAAGGGGAATGTTTCGCTATAAAAATTTGATGAAAATTGTAGCATGGGCATTTGGTGCCGCAGAATTAACACACAATTTTTAAGTCACATGGCCGCACCCAAACTTACGTTAAATTACATACACGTATACAAAAGCATGTCTTACATTAGGGGGTATAACGACAATAAATTTTAGCCACCCTTATGCTTTTTTGTGGTCTTTGGTCAGTATATGAAAAAACATTGTATTCAAGTGATACGGTCATTTCAAGATAGACAGAACCTAGATGTTTAGATGTACGATGATAACTTACAAGGTAGACCTTTTGGTCGGTCATGCATGGTGAAAATGCATGTGAAGGGCAATTTGTCAGGACGGATAGGCGCTTTACTGTATGTGGTATTGCAATGAAGTTGTCTCTTTCGATTTATATGGTTTATCGTACATTAACAGAAATTGAGTAACTATGTCAACATTTTTCCGTGGTTTGGCTCCTCGTCTTCTACGAGACTTTGACAAGCAGAATCATGTTGAGTCTACCCGTGATTGTCTGGTGCGTTAGGAGTCTGGTGGTGGACATTTCTTAGATATGATCGTAACGAATGGCGAAATGCGGCTGCTTTACCATGATTCCGAAACATGTACAGGTAAAACTCCAGGCATGCCGCCAAACCAAAAAAGTGCGGAACTCATACCCTAGTTCACAGACAAGTATGTCGAAACTTCTTACGAACTAAAGAAAATCGCAAAAGTTAATTTCTGACTTAGAGAAATATTTATTCAATATGGAACTGCAAACACAAGGACTTTAAAGCTGCCGTTGGAGACTATGTTGAAAAAGTCAACGGGTCGCTCAATTTTCAAAGACCTGACGTCATACACGGTGACGTGACGTTACGTGACACTTTGGCGTCAGGCAAATGGCAAAACATTGCTTTATTTAATGGTATCTGTAAAAAAAATTATCATGTCAATAAGATTTATCACGAAACAGACTGAATTTTGATATTCAATCTCAATTCTGAATTACAGGATAATTCCGCGAATTTATCAAACGACCCTCGTATATATTATGAAAAGGTTCACGTAAAACTAAGCCTATGACAGCATGAAAGCGTGACCAATTAATGTAACACCTATGTCAAAAGACGTCAATTAATTTAGCCCTTTCCCAAGCAAGACCTGGTTGACGCCCCAAATAGAAAATGCTTGGGAAAATATAGAGACAGTAGAAGAAACTGCTGATCAACCGCAGTTTCTCATTTTGCCTCAACATTTACAATTTTCACTTTTAGTAACATTATTTTTGTAATATGCACCAACTTTCATATTCGGCTCCCCTAAAATTTTGTCGTTTGGGAAAGGATTAAATGTCACAGTGTCAGCATCTTTTGAGTATCACACGTTAACCTCGGGGTATCATGCGATAAATCTGTGCTCACATTGTTTCACTTTGCAAATCTAAAATGCACATCATGGGCGGATCTAGAGGGGGTCCGGGGAGTCCGGACCAGCCTACCCCTGGAATTCGCCGTTGAACATCGACTTATAAAATGTTAACCAAGTTCGAATTTGTGCATTTCAATGGTTGGGGCTGGTAGATCTACTGTAACGTTTCTGATAACAGCTTATGAGTAAAGTCATCATTTGGGCTTTGACCCCCCTGGAAAAAATCCTGGGGCTTGTTTCATCAAAACATTTTAAGACCTGTTTTTGACCTACCAATGTCTTAAAAATCGCTTAAAACAACCAAAGTCTCAAAGGATTGGCGATACGCGTTCCTTGTCCTAAATTTGACACCGTTATGGTAAAAAATACGTCTTAAATATTTGGATGATTGGATGAAACTGGCCCCTGGATCCACCCTTGTACTTTGAATATATATGCCGAGTTTATTTTGTAATACTCGTATGTGGATACGGTGCTTTAAATTCTACATTATGTCTTATACTTAAGATTTGAGAAATTTGATTTTAAGAAAATTACCAAAAGATTAACAAAAAGAAAAGAAATTTTAGATCAATCTTAAAAAAAAGAAATTGAATTTGACGAATTTATAAATATTAAACTCAGCGAAAGAAGCAGAAATGTTAAAAATTGCAAGTGATAAAAGTATTGCAGTGATTAATAATGACATAAGGATTGTTAAAATAAATAATCAATTAGGCGAGCTTGATTTGCATTTTATAGCATTTGAGACAGGTATGTTTAAAGACGTGCCTGTGCTTATGTGCATTCTGATTGAGACCCATGTTACTCTCATATACTGACTGGCTTTAAAAACGCATCACTTATTTTTCAAAATATTTTCGTAGTTAAAGTCAACAGGATCAAATTTCTACTTCTGATATATATTTCAACCAATAAGACACGATATCCAATGAAACTTATTGCAGTCAGTTACCACGTTATTTCCCATGACGTCAACGTGCAAAATATGGATAACGTTTACGTAACTACACTTTAGGTGGCCAATTGGATTTTTGTTTTCATATTCCATATTCAAATGGTCAGGAGTTACTTTTATTTCTCAATCAATTTGATTGAACAAAAAATAAAGCCAAGGGACCAAAGTTCGTTGAGCACACACAGATTTTTGAATTGTTCTAAGCGGGTGTTTGTCAACGAGAATGGGCGAGACGTTTAAATGTAAACCAATCGACGATTTTTCACTTTCATTAACGTAGTCAATCTACAGAGATTGCTGCTGGGCATCAGCGTCTTGATCAACCGTTTAAAACGAGCTTACATCAAGATAATAACATACGTCAACGTCAATTACGTAATTGGTTTACAACAACGTTTTCAACTGCAATTGTAATACAAAAATGTTGCTACTGACAAACTCTTGCCATAACAGTGAATTAACGAATAAGATATTTAGGTTTTCACTACTGGCGATTATGCCCGTGACAGATACTTACAGAAAGTCATCATCAGATCAGGGTGCGTTGGGCCTAGATATGATAAAAAACGAACGCCAAAACTGTTGAATATTCTCCAGCAATATATGGTAGATAATTCAAGCCCAAAAGAATAAAGATTTTGTTTCAACTTAAGGGTCAACGAGGTCACGATTGTGGAACGTTTTTCATACTCAGAGCGGAATTGCGTGTTATTAAATACAGAAAACGGTCAAATTCCTCACACCACCTCTCTTTAGATGGCTATATCTCAGTCATTTAATCGAATTTTTGTCTGAAATTTTCAGGAAATTTTGGGAAGATGTCAAGCTGTTGTTTAATAT
The DNA here is from genome assembly GCA_963680895.1 of Fragum sueziense. Lineage (NCBI taxonomy): Eukaryota > Metazoa > Mollusca > Bivalvia > Cardiida > Cardiidae > Fragum > Fragum sueziense. The sequence goes on along the minus strand of OY804607.1, from coordinate 39,822,562 downwards.
ATAATACTACAAAGTTGATTATGTATTTTGCATATTATTGCCGGATGAACTTTAGTGATGCGTTTTTAAAGCCAGTCAGTATATAATTTCTTTATACTATGCCTAAGCTGATGGAGAACAAAATGGGTCCTGATCAGACTGCGTGTATACGCAGGCTGATCTAGAACCATTTTGGGATCAAAAGCCCCTAGATACCTTCATCCAGATCCTGGCTCAATTACGATATATATGCCCCTATACATTGATGCAACCGTGTCCTTCTAATCTGTACGTCCAATACCTAGACGGCTCCATGTTAAATTCCTAAACCAGTGTTGGTATTTTCAAAGACACTTGTACATGTCTTCCTTTAAGATCAGACAATTTAATGAGCATGTAGCTATGATGAGAACGCATGTTTTTCGTATAAGATTGTGGGATTCTTCTTCTACCCGTGCCTACCCGTGCATCATGGGATGGATAACAACTACGGACAAAATAGTCACGATTCTGGTAAAACATATTGCAATAACTATTTGATTTCTGCGATAATTTTCTAAGGGTATGTTGCATGTACCCCGCCTTACGGAGTTCTCTTCTCAGAAATATTAATCATGTGTTGAATCCTTTTACTATTTTCCAAAAATTGATCCGTACCGACTAGAAAACGACATGATAACAACTAGGACCAAATAAGTCACGCTTCAGGTAAGCAATTGTGCAATAACTTTCTTATTTATGAGTCAATTATCAAGCAGTATGTTGCATGTACCCCGCCTTACTGAGTTTTTTCCTCGGATATAAGGCCAAACTTTTCCCAAATATTGATCCCAGCCGACTAGAAATAAGCATCTGATATATTTATCGTTTTCCTGGTATATTCGGATCAATTTTTTTCAATAAGTCATTCATGAAAATCGACATAATTAAGAAATAAGAATGTTATTGCAAAATGTATTACCTAAAGAGGGACAAATGTGTCCGTAGATCTACCCATCCGATGATGCACTATACCGTTATCCACGGCGTTAAAGATCGCATTTCTATTCATGGTTTGCTTCATAAGAATAAGGATATGAGTCCCACCATCACAAATAGGAATATAGGCTAATAGTTTCACTTTGACGACCCTAGGATTAAAAAAAAAGAAATACCAACTTACAACGTTGTCTTAAATCCTTCTCTTTTATCTAGCCCTTCTGAATCATTTCATTTTGGTACAAAATGATTTCAAAAGCACCGATTTTACTTTTGTGTATTCATCAATATTTTGTCTATCTTTCAGGAGGCGTTTGGTTGGTAACATGGGGTGATTTTGGACCTTTTAGACAGATATGGTGAGAATCTGACATACCTCAATGGGGAATCGAAAGCAACTGGACAACACTTTGTCAACCCTTCATTGCTTTATTTTTATGTCGTTATGGTGCATCTTCTGTCAGTTTTGCTAAGAAATAGTTTACAGCTAAAAGGAATACAACCCTTATACATAGGTGACGGCGTTTGTATTATATTATCTCCCTTCCTCTACATAAAATGTAACCTAGGTCAAATTTGATACAGACCACGGTTTGAGCTACTGGCAGTTCCATTTGTTGGATTCACTCCACGTAATGTATTATCCAATCAAATCTTTGTTCAAATCGGCACGCTTTTATTCCGTACCTGTACTCCGGAACTCTTGTAGCGTATCTGCTGGCTATAACTGGTTGCCGCCTCGGATACTACTTAGTCTTTCGGTGAATCTAATTTCACATGCACTAAAAGGTTTCTGCAGGTCAAATAGCATGCTGAAAAATGGACTGACACCAACAATAATAAACACAGACACAGCGTTACGGAGAGGATTTTATCTTTTTTATGTGCAGATAGCTCTGCAACAACAACTCTTCCACCAAGGATAAATACAGGCACAGCGTTACGGAGAGGATTTTTCTTTTTATGTAAAGATAGCTCCGCGACATCAACTCTTGTGTATCTATTCTCATTGCAGAACAAACGAAGATGCGCGAATTCACTTATTTCATAGCTCTCGATAAATGACCCGACAGAGCATTTTTATAGCTAAAAGCTAGAGATGCTCTGCCATGTCCATTTAATATCAATGTGTTCAACCAGATTCGATTGGTTCACGACACCACACTATCCTCCTCCATTTCCTCTTGACCAATCAGATTAATTGAGGCGTGTCCTTCAGTGATTGGGGCGTGAACATCTACGGTAGTAATAATCTCATTGGTTGATTCTTCTGGCAGGAAAGGCTCTGTACCAATCACGATGTCTATTGGTATTCGAATATCAAAGGGTTCAACGACAAGCTGAAACGCACAAAAATATAATAAAAGTTTAAATCTTTCCCATCAATACAAGAAGGAATGTTGTACACAAATACACTGCCATAATGGCGGAACTAACATACCCCCCTCCTACCGTCGTAGGCTGGAAATTAAACCTTTCCCAAACAAAACCTGGTTTTGGCGTTCCTAAAAGAAAATGCCTGGGAAACATTAAGGCAAAAGAAGAAAATGTTGATATTCAGCATTTTCTCATTTTTTTCTCAATATTTTCTGTGTTATGCACAAACTTCTTCTCTATCAACACACACGTTGTCGTCTGTTGCCGCTTTCATATTGGACAACCTTAAAATTTTATAATTTGGAAAACCGTTAAACCTCTCCTAAACGATATTTAATAGTTATGGCTATAATAATATTGCCTGGGAAACATTAAAACAAATAAAGAAATCGCTGATAACCAACAATTCTCCTTTTCTTAATAGTATGCTATATCGTACAGAACATATCATTATTTATTTTGTCGTCTGTGATAGCTTTAAAACTTCTTCATTCTACAGAATTATCGTTTGGAAAAAAGGTAGCTTATTTTGTTACCAAAGAAAGAGTTTCAAGTAAAAGGTTCTATAAACAGGAATCGATAAAGTTCTCAGAGAAGAAATTGCATGCTCTCTTCCAATTGCTCCGGGATCATAAAAATATAATAGCATGTCTTCTTTCAATTGCATCGGAGTCATAAAATAAAATGAAATTTTCTCTCATTTATTCAAGTAATTGACATTTAGTTCACCCATAGTCTGCGACGTTTAGCACGCACAATATTCTATATGTCTTTCGTAAACGACTTAACTTTTTGGATGCTCGCATTTGAAGGCAAATGAAGACAAAAAATGATGTTGATAAAGATAGGGTTTGTGTATAACAAAAGAACAGGACAAATTCGCAGATCCAGGAATGCGACCCAGAGACCAAGGGACTAGCTCCCCTTGAATTTGTAACAAAAAGGCCTAAGCAAAGTTATTTTAAGGATTTTTTCATACATCATTGATGAAAACAGCCCCTATGTTAAACATAGGGGAAATGTCTGGATATGCACATGACAAGCAGAAACAAGAGCTTCGCAGAGCTTAATTGGATTTAACAAAGATTTATAAAACATCGACTTTTTCGAGCGTCGTCGTTACGTATCCGAACTTATTCGGGCGCGGTCGTAAACATTCGGCGGTGGACAGATCCACCGCCGAATGTTTTCGATCGCCCCGAATAATTCCGACGTCGTGCGATTCTCATTAGGGGTGGACTACCTTAGAAGTATCATTTCACTCAACTAATCCCTAACATGTTAATGGTATTAATAAGGATTTCCTGCAGTTGTTGGGACACGTGAGTACCCGACGTGATAACATAATAGCCTAGTCATTAGTTGTCACAAACTAACTAAATTCTGTCCCATACAAGACCTGGCCCTGGCCCCGGTTTGTCGAAAAAAAACTTAAGTATATTCTCATGAGAACGTGCTCTACTTCAAAGGGATTCTCTCCAACGTTGAAGGGTATCGATTGAAGTTCACGCGGATTTTGAGTGATTTGAGTACGGTGCTCAGGTTTGAGTCTGAGAACGTATTTAAGTTTATTCGAGACCGGGACCTGATTTTGACGTCCGTAATAGAAAAGGATTGGTAAAACATGGAGACAAAAGAAAAATGCTTATAACCAATATCTAGCTTTGACTCATTTCTTTAAACTTTTGTACATTAATCCTACCTGTATTAACATTGATTTGTTATCTGCAGCAGCTTTCAAATTGGAGCAGTTCTCGATAGAGTAGTTTTTGAAAGGACCAAAGGTTCAAATCGTCAGGTTTGAATCCACAGTGAACAAAAACTCGTTTAATTAATGTATCCCATCCATCTTTAGATATTAAGCACTTGGTCCTATTCCGCCTTCTTCTTCGCCCTTCGCGCGACGTCGGAATTATTCGGGCGACGTCGAAAGTATTCGGCGGTGGAACTTTCCGCCGCCGAATGTTTGCGATCGCGCCCTAATAAGTCGGGATACGTTTCGACAACGCTCGAAAACATCCGATGTTTTATGAATCTCAAAATGACCACAATACGGGTTTTCTATCTTTATAGCGATGTCAAGAATTTGAATAAATCTGTCAAGTATGAATACAAGTTAGCCAGGATCTGGAAAAAGATTCTTTAAGACTTTTGAGTCCAACATTGTTCATGATCAGCATGCTTATATAGTATACACGCAGTCTGATCATGAACCATGCTGGTCTGCAATAGCTTCTTGGTGACCTGTAACAGCTGCGACTGATCTCACGGGCTGATCGTTTCAAATGCCATAAGGGATCATTTTCCAGATCCTGGCACAAATGCAAATACAAATGTACTTACACACACAAAATATCCTAGTTCAATACATTTACATCCGGGTAATGTTGAAGGGGGTACGTCAGGGACCGTAATCTTGGCCTCGCCCCAGTAATCGCCCTTGCCTGAACGTTCTGGTACTTTATGAACCTCTAGTAACTTGGCCTGGGTCGCATCCGATAGACCACTGCTGAGGCGCTTTGTGATTTTCTCAGGAAGAAAAAAAAATAAAAAGACTGTACCCTTTTCCAAACAGCAAAATTAAGGGCAGTACATTTTCAAAGAAGATTAAAATGAAACCTCCAGAAAATATTGAGGCAAAAGGAGAAAATGCTGATTATCAGCATTTTCTCCTGTTGTTTCAATGCTTTCCAACGCCTTTTTCTAAAAACGACCTCAAAACCAGGCCCCGTTTTCTCGAAAAAAAAACTTAAGTATATTTTCATGAGAAAATGCTCAACTTCAAAGGAATACTCTCCAGCGTTGAAGGGTATTCAATTGAAGTTCACGTGAATTTCGTGCGATTTGAGCGGGTGCTTAGATTTGAGCATGAGATTGTACTCAAGTTTTTCAATAAACCGGGGCCAGGTTTTTTTTTATTTTTTATTATTATTTTTTTTTTTTTTTTTTTTTTTTAATTATTATTATTATTATTATTATTTTTTTTTTTTTTTTGGGGGGGGGGGGGGGGGGGTACGCATTCATTGGTAAAACAATGGATTTAGTTTTAATCAAACGTAAAAAAGAATTTTGATGAAACGGGAAATCATGTGACACAATTAAAGAAAATTTTCAATTTCTCTCATAAAACAGGACCAATTTGAAATTTGAAGCAGAAAAAGCGAGAATGTATGATGGATTTGCGGAAGGTGAGAGCTCTGTTAAAATCAGGTGAAAGAAAGGTTCTGACGAGCAAGTTTTTTTCTATTTGAAATATATCACATCCATCAAATTCTTAAAGTGACATTTCACATTTATTTCATTTTTCAAAAGTATGTCTTGATGCGAAGATTGTTTATTCTAATGCGTAGAAATGCTATCAGTTTTTTGAAGCTGTTATTTATAAGCGAAAAATACGCCTTCAAAGTTGAGACAGAAATGACAAATTATATATAAATCTGAACTGTTGTCCACAACAATTTGTTTATTTTTAGCACAAAAATATATATTTCTCGTGAACGGTTCAATGTTTTGGCTTGAAATTTTCAGAATTTTCTTAAGAAAACATGCTCTTTCAGATAGAATAAAAGTAAAATTTATGTAAAAATAATCGTGAAATGTCACTTTAACGCTTTTCTACTTTCTCTGCTTCAAGTCGAATTCATATTTATCCCGTATTAAAAAGAACAAATGACGATTTTTTATGTTGTTGTTGTTGTTGTTGATGTTGTTAATGTTGTTGTTGTTGTTGTTGTTGTTGTTGTTGTTGTTGTTGTTGTTGTTGTTAAAATTGATGTGTCACGTGATTCCCTGTCGTGTATGACAAAAATAAAACAAAAATATGATAGTTACGTTATTTCATGTACGACTTGTGATTTCCTTTTCCTCTCCAGTTATATAGCCAACACTAGGATCACTGAGGGAAAGAATTTAACCCTTTCCCAAACGACAACATTTTGGGGTGCTCCAAATTCAAAGGTGTTGCAGACGACATAATAAATTGAAAGGAAATTTACATATTTTGGTATTTTTGTGTAGAAAATATTGTGGTAAATGAAGAAATTGCTCGTCACAAGCAATTTCTTCATTTTCTACAATGTTTTTCCAAGTCTTTTCTTGTGAGGGAGTCAAAAAGGCGTCATTGTGCAGTAATGCCAACTATCTAAAGGACATGCTTGCATTTGCTGTCGGCCTTTTTAAAACAAACCCAAAGACGCATAGGAAAGGATTTAATTACTTCTATTTCTCCCCATAATGGACAAGTTATTTTTTCACTAGAACTTTGATTGCATTAGTATAGAAATAAACTGGCAATTTTGTCTTGTTTTCATTGAGGCAATCTCGTTTCTCGGCATGTTTTAATGTTTTTGTATTGATCTACTCATTCGTTAAAATGCGTGTAACAGAACAGATTCATATAACGAGGATTTGACCTTTACAAAATAACACGGTGGATAACCCACGTGACTTTTAGGAAACGTTCAGACCGCGTCGAGTATGTTTTGTTTAATTTCTCAGCTAATACTCTGCAAAATTTGACAAAAATAAATTGCGCCGTACTCGAATTTAAGAGGAACATTCCCGATTCTAACTCTCTCTGCACAATTGTTTCTTCAAACATCCAAGCAAAAGCACTCATTGTGAATGTTTGAAGGTAATGTTTTATGCAAACTGGCATCGGTTTACTAAATGTAACATGTAATTTTCATTGCCAATACCAAATAACGTATGGAATCGCCTGTTGGGTTAAAACAAATTAATCCGCAATGGCTTAAAATTACAATCTCACTTGTATTTTTCTTCTTATGGAATAATCTAACAAATCCATGTACTACCATGGTCTATCGTTATTTGAGCAAAATACTCACTTTTAAAGGCTTCTCATAGAACAATGCACACTGGGTCTCGCCCTCGTGGATGATTTATTGTGTCCCAACTAAGAACCGTGGTTAAATAAAGATAGACCACGGTAGAAACATGGGTTATTTTCTTAACTCACCTACCTTGTAAAGTTTAAACTTCATCAACACCTTTCTATTATGTGAATTTTCATCTACTTCTGCTGTACAGGCTATCGTCTCTCCAGGGACGTAGCCGATCCTCGCTAGACGTAATCGTGGTTATATCAACACAAATCACGGTATAAACATGGATTATTTCTTAACTCACCCACCTTGTATAATTTAAACTTCATCAGCACCTTTCTGGTATGTGAATCATTATCGACTTCAGCTGTACATGCTATCGTCTCTCCGGGAACGTAACCTGTCCGCTCTAAACGTAATCTTGCAGATACAAAACTGTCCTTCCTACACCAGTGTGACTCCTTCTTAGAATTACTGGCAATATTTGGTGACTGAAATTAATAGACCAAATCATGTAGCATTTATATCGACAAAAAATTATTGTTAAATAAACAATAATAATTTCCCATTCTCTCCCTTTGTTATTTACAGATTCAAACTTCTTGTATCAGCTTGATTCCAGCTTTGAATTACTGTCAATATTGGGGGACTTTAATTTCAAGACAGATTTGTTAACTTAAATTCTAGGATGCTGCAGTTATTGCTTTTCCCTCAATACTTTTCATATCAATAAGCACAATACAACTTCTGAACATAGAATAAAAACATATTTTCGTCTATAGCCCCCTTCTACACCATCGTGAATCCTTCTTATGAATGTTGGCAGTATTTGGAGACTTGAAGTTGGTAACCCTTTCCAAAAAAAAGCACCGGGCTTGAAGCACTCTTTCTGACATTTGTCTCCCAGCATGGTTGGATAACCGTATACCTTTGTGGACGAGTACTTGGATGTTGTGGTAGTGCTGGTGAGAGAAAGCCAGGAACCCAGTCGTCGCGATATAACAATAGCAGTTGAAATATGGGTTAGTTAATAATTTGACATTCCTGGCTATTATATCAGAATATGAAAATCCAATTGTCGTATAGACAAATGCCCTACAGGGTAAGGAAAATAACCATTGTTTCTCGAACACAATTTGTTTGGCTATAAACTGTGGTACAATGTGGAACAATACCATAATTCTCCTACATGAAGAGCCTCAATTATACTTAGAGGTTGCATTTGCCTTTAACCATTTACAAAACAAGACCTTGTTTGGTATCCATGATAGACAAAGGCTGCGGAAAACATTGAAAAAATGCTGATATAAGCAACATTTACTCCTTTTGTCTCAATAGTGTCATTGCTGTGGTGTACACAAATCCTAGATTTATTAACTTTCATTTTGTTGTCTGCAGCAGCTTATACATAGCAACACTAAATATTTTGTCGTTTGTAATAGGGTCAATTATTTCCCTTGACATTTATTTCATTGTCTAAATAAGATTAAACTTGTGTCACGTAAAATATATTTGTTTGGAGAGAGAAAACAACATAAGTTTTATTACAAAGTATCTATTCAATTTTTACACCCAAGTCCTCATCTTTATTTTTCGCATTGCTCCTTCATGCCAATATTAGAAGAAGTACGGTACATGTGTATTGTGTTCGTAAATAGGAAATGTAATAGGCTCAATTCCGATCCAGCTTATTTAGTAAGAACAATTTATCATCCTCACAAGTCTCACCCTGACAGCGTGATTTCCCGGATTCATCTTCTTATATAACATTGCCAATGTAAAATTAATTTGATTTGGTTTTCTCTGAGGTGGGACACTTTCCCAAACGACACATTAGCAAAAATAGTCCTACTGAAGTGAAATTAACAATTTATAGCAAAGGAATCAATAAGGACAAGAGGACCAAGATGGTCCTATATCGCTCACCTTAGAGCGCCCTGAGACATACTTTTTAACAAACCTTTTAAATCTCCGAGGATTTTGAAAAGAGGATTTTGAAAAGGAGTCATATGACAATGGTAAACACTTAATTTCAAAGCACAATTTGGGAAAAGATTGTCAAAGATTTTTCACTATATCTGTATTTAAAATCAGAAAATCCACAACAAATTGCTGAATTTCCATTGCACATAGACAAATTGAAGCATTAATCTTGGAAAGAGGTTATTGGGCTATAATATTTAGAAACCATAGAAAGTTTGGAAATTCTAAGACAATTTTAAACCTGTTCCCGCTTTTTCAAATCTAGAATACCTCATGGTAGAGCTTATTTTCAAAGCGAAATGATAACTTGAACTAATCTGTTTAACAAGACAATATGACACACACAACTTATATGCACTTTTTTCTGTACAAAATGCAAGAGCCTAAAGCATAGGAATAATTCTAAAAGTTCTTAAACGAGGCAAAAAAATTATCTTCAGGCCTTAACAACTTGAAAAGATTGTCAAACATTGCCCTCTATCATTTATATGGAACCCACAACATAGGGGAAATATTCATTGAACAGTAAGAATTTGGTTATGGTTAAACCTTTTCCAAACAACATAACATAAGAGCAGACATAATTAAAAGCTGCTGTAGATGATAAAACAGGTGTTGATAAAGACTGCATTCATGTATAAAAATGCAGAGAAAATGATGAGGCAAAATGGGACAACACAGGCTATCAAGTTATCAACATTTTCTTCTTTTACCATATCATTAACAAGCCTTTTCTGTCGGTGAGGCAAACCTGTGTATGGTAGAGAAAGGGCATAATGCTTTCCCATACAGAAAGGTAAAGAAAGGAAATAGACTGTCCCAATTTGAAAGTTCAGAATACAAAATTGACAGCGGTACAAATAGGATTCGTTTACAATAAACTAGAATATAAAATATTGAATAAAATAAAATAAAATATTGAGGTAAAAGGAGAATCAGCTTTTTCTTCATTTGACTCATTAATTTCAAAAGCCTTTTCTAATAGGGACTTCAAAACAAGGTCTTTCCAGGAAAGGGTTAAAGTATTTAGTTGATCCCTAGATCAGTAAACAAACACAAGTGGATTAAGTGCCTCAGGGGTACAGGTAAAAGAGGGTAATGGCTTTCAGAATCATAAAATATCTTTTTAATATTTTAACACCCTATGTTGAGGGTATTCATTTGAATTCTTAAATCAAGACTATTCGAATGAGTACCCATAACAAAGCGTTCAGATTTTAAACATCAAATATAGAATGATTTGCCTCCTTTTATCTGTAGCTCCATGCATTGTTTATCAGATATTATGATCTGCATAATCTGATTATAGGGATATGATATCGTCGGTGGGGAGTCAGCTTATTCAATCTGTAGTTACGAGGATTTGACTCCCCACCAACGATATGTGATAAAATCTACCTGGTCAAAACAATTCCTCACTTGAAAATTCCAGAACCCATAACATAGGGCTTCTTTCCTTGCAATGTGATGATTTTTAGTATTCTGTTAGAGGTTTATGAGATGTAAAGTCATGCAAAATTTCAAGACTCTAGGCCAAATAGTCCTTGAGAAAACTGTGTTTCAGTGTGAAACCTTAAACCCCACAACATAGGGCCAATTTCTCTATAAGCACAATTATTTGAAGTATTTTGGTAGAGGGCATTGAGACAATACTACATACAAAATTTCAAGACTCTAGACCTTATAGTTTGGGAGGAGAAGATTTTTTAGTAATTGTGGACAGACAGACGGACAGACGGACGGACGGACGGACGGACAGACGGACGACGGACGGTGAGCGATCACAATAGCTCACCCTCAGCACTTCGTGCTAAGGTGAGCTAAAAAAGGAGTAAATGTTGGATATAAGCATTTCCTTCTTCACTTCATTATTCTGAATAAAATACTATTTATGATCATCAAAAGTATGGGCATATATGACGGAAGATTGCAAAGTTTCTTGGAAAAGCTTTGCAGGACTAGCACTAATAAAAATAATGCCATGAATATGCATTGTTCATTCTGCTTGATACAGAAGATATTTATTACAGAGATAACTGTTTCCGGTGGCGTCTGATTGATATACAGAACTGAAATAATGGCGCTGTTTATGCACACAGAAACAACATAAAATGAATCGGGATTTGGGAATAGGCCCATATGCCTTTTTGATACGGACTAAAAATCTCTGAATCGCAGTCTAGTTATGATCCATATTTTATCTCCATAGTTGGATCTACTTTTGTAATGAAAAGGCCATCATGACCATTTACGAAAACGCAAGAAGTTAAAGTGTTTCTCAATCAATTTTGAAGAAAAGGTTTAATGTAGAATATCCCTTATGAGATTCGCATGAGGTCTGAATTATTCGGGCGCGATCGAAAACATTCGGCGACGGAACTCTCAACCGCCGAATGTTTACGACTGCGTCCGAATGAATAGGTTCGGATACGTAACCACACCACTCGAAAAAATCCGATGTTTTATGAATCTCAAAATGACGATATTACGGGTATTCTACCTTAATCGCGAGAAATGCTCTGCATTTGTTTTCGATTCACATACTTTTGGATCTGGTAGCGTTTTTAAATCTAATTTGGCAGGAGACACTCTTCAAAAGTCAATTTACTGATGACATCCTGTCTTTTTATCTCGCCTGATAAATGGTGGTTCTAAGCGCAGCATTGTATAAAACAACCCGGTCCTTGTAACGTCCGTGGATGTTGGCAGGGACCTCAATACGTTAGAATTTAATACGAATTTAGAATTACAAAACGTATAATAACATGTTCAGGTGTAATAACTTGTTTCTGTTGCATCATAAAACTTGTAATTAAGAGATGTTGTCTATATTTGTAACAAAATCACTTACTCTTGCATCAGGTAGCGTGTTTAAATCTAATTGAGCTGAAGCCCCAACTTGAAAAGTCAATTTGCTGATGACATCACTCTTTCCTGCCCGTCTGGCACAGGCTTTTAGACGATATCGTGTAAAACATCCGGGCTCTTCTAGTGTCTGAGGGATGTTGACAGGGAGACGGAACAGGAACGGTAACTTATGGTGACCAACACTTATTACACTTTCGTCTGTCGATTCACCTTGAATCTCTGGAAATGTGATAATAGAATTATAAAATTTGGTGTGCTAGATTATCTATTTGGTCCTAGGATCATTCAATACCAATATAGAGGAAACTTAGTAATATGACGCATGCCTATAAGTATTTTCTGAAAGATTATCATTTGCAGATGACAATACCGGTATAAATTAAGATGGGATTTTGGGTACAGTACATGGCAGAAAATATTGAGGCAAAAGAAGAAAATGCTGATAATCAGCATTTTCTTCTTTTGTCTCAATATTTTTTCAAACCAATCCAAATAATGGACGTCTAACCAAGCCTTCTGTGTGAATATGCCCCACGCCATAAAACATCCGGGTTCTTCTATTGTCTGAGGTATATTGACAGGTAGACGGAACAGGAACGGTAACTTATGGTGACCAACACTTATGACACTTTCGTCTGTAGACTCACCTTGTATCTCTGGAAATGTAAAAATAAATATTTTTTTAACTGGTTCCATAGAATTATGGTTTTTATTTTCCTAAAAGATTAAATAAACAATGTAGTTGATGTTTTACGTGCTAGTGATCGGTAGTTTCTTGTTTGTGCCGTACGTTCGTTCGTTCGTTCGTTCGTTCGTTCGTTTGTTTGCGTTGGTTAACTTGTGATGTTTTCTTATTGTCAATGTTTTCTCAAAACATTTGATAGTTTATGAAAATATCAAATGAAAAAACTTTTCTATACTTCGAAAGTGTATCCAACGTTGAATCCGTGTCAGATTGGGTAAAACAAACGTTCATTAACCTCTGCTAAGCTTATTAAGGACAGCTAATATCAATGAAGTTCAGACTGGACATATGAGTGGGCTGGATTTTTTCTAGACTGACTACCAAATATCCCAGCATATTCAATTGTGGAAATATTTCACAAGGGAAAAGGTAAAATAAAATTGGCATGGTTAACCATTTCAGAACGAAGGCGTCACGGTAGGACAAAACCAGGAAGCGCTTATTAAGTTAGCATGAAATTAAACAGACTTTCCTGACAAGTAAGGCGAACAAAAACATCTATTTTGTAATGCTAGGTAACAAGTGGTAATTTCATTGTCACTCCCTTGGGAGATGTATTGTTCTACACTCTTTTAGTTATCATATACTTTGTTTATTTTGTTTGGAATTTATGGCCTTATTGCCTCTTATTTTACATTCTTTTTCTACTGTAACTGAGATTGCGAGAGAGAGAATTCAGAATTTAAAACAACGTTTTTCTTTTATTGTTGGAATTGAAAGAGAAATTTTATAGCTGCCCACTCTTTCACTTCACATACGGGTTTCTAGTAGTTGTTGTTGTTGTTGGTGGTGGTTTTTTATATATAAATTCAGAGAAATATTTACCATCCATAACCACGGCGGGGAGTGACGTGATTTGAAGACTGTTTGAAGCCGAGAAGGTGGGAAAATGTCAATAAGTTGGACATGTTAGATTTTTTCTTTTCAAATTCTGCTGAAAAAATATTGGTGACCAAGTTATCTTGTAACACCTCCTCTGCTTCAAACCGAATTCAAATTGTTCAAATATTACCAAAATTATTGACGATTTCTAAAATTGTATAGTCACGTGATGTCCCACCGTGAGAAGTCTTTATTTTACATGTTTGTATTTGATTTTGGTTTTGCAGTTGTTTTGCTCAAGAGAAGTTTCACATTTGCCAGGACATTCTGTAATTAATCAAAATGAATGCTCTTTTCACTGACAAGTACCTCTCCAGCTAGTTGCAATAATGTAACCGAAATCTTTTTGAATTTTGATCTGGATCAAACCAATACCCATCATCAAGTTTGTGGCTACGTTATCGCAGCTACTCTCCAGCGTATAGGTAGGCCTACCACGCCATTAAGGTCTTTTTAACGCTATCCCATGCAGCACCTAGTTTTTACTTCTCAAATGGAAGACTTTGGCAAGAATTGAGTTAAAAGAAGGAATCTTCTCAATATTTAACAACCCGTTCCCTTAGGGGATACAAAACAAAGACTTCTCCCGGAAAGGGTTACGGAAAGGACAAAAATGTTGAGACAACGTTTTGCTGTTGACTCAGTTTTATTGACCTTTTTGCGACTAATGGTCATAAATGTCTATGTCTACGTTTTCATTACCCCGTGAATATATTTAACACCTTTTGTAGAATAAACATGAAAGACAATATATTACATTGAAGTCTGGATAATTCATTTTCAGCAAATGTCGAGGGAATTCTAGTGACATGTGCTTAGTTTTAATCATAGTAACTTGCCAAGCATGGTAGACACATTGGCACCCGAGCGTATCAAACAGTGAAAAAGCAATACTAGCATCCAGAGCAACAAAGAAGAGGGAGACGAATGAGTTCTACTTTTCAAATCTGAAATCCGTCATTTTTTCCTGGTAACCCATTCCCACACATTGAATCTTTTTGAATCGCCAAAAGATATTTAAGCTTTGAAACCATTGTGTTAAATGAAGAAATTTCCTACTTTGTTTCCTACCCTGAAAGATAAAAAAGTTTGCAATTTCATCCCCTTGAAATTGTCTTCTGCATTATCTTTGAACTTGGATCAGTCTGAAATGTTGCCTTTCGGGAAAGGTTTATTCTTGCATCTATTTTAAAAACGGTGATTGCTATATTGAGCATTTCATTTTGCCGATCTGTAAAGGCGTTAATAAGTACGTAGACATAACAAATTCAATTTGGGTTTCTGTAACTCGGTTACCTTATTCGAGAAAATGATATCTAGACAGATACCCTTTCCTATACAAGCCATTGTGTTGATATCCCTCATAGAAAAGGCTTGGATGAAATACATGTGACCGAAAAGAGGAAAATGCTGATAATTAGCAGTGTCCCCTATTGTCTCATTTCTTTATCTATTGTGCACAAACTCTGTCTCTTTCAATATATTTTGTAATGTTGTCTGCAACAGCTTTAGAAATGTAAAATGCTCACTATTTTGCGACTGTAGAAAGGATTAATTTGTAGATAGATAGAAAATAGAACTGACAGGATGTTACACATTGGGGGTTTTCCAGACAGTACTGTACGCTTTCCAAAAAGGACAAAAACGACAAAAACGTGCAATCATTTTCTGATTACTCGGACGATAAAAGTTCTCTGATATGCTGTACAGGACAAAACGATCGGTACAAAAAGTAGGCAACTTAATTTATATGTCGAAGTAAGGAGAAAAAACAAGTGCAAACGATAAAATTATCTTAACGTATACAACCCACCATTAACACTGAAGGGCCAGATCCGAAGTTTGAAAAGCGCCAGTAATTCCTGAACTATGTTACATTTTCATTCCAAATATAAACATAAGGATTTTGAACGGTTTACAATTATTTTTGGAAGCAAATTTTGCAAAATTTGCTTCTCTTTGCAGTCACCTGTCTTTGCACTTTACCATTCTCTCCATACCACACAACACCTTCCGGTCCTCCTCACTATAAATAGTTCTATCAAAAGCAAATATTAATCAGGTAACAGTCATTCGAATATTCAATATGTGAGTCTGAAGTAATGTGTAGATATTGAATTGTGTGACTGAAAATGAAACATTCAATTAATCATGTCTCTAAGAGAAGAAAAGATCGACGTAGTAATTTGCTTTATTATGGTTCAAAGATCAGTCCAATGGCCTTCCTTGTAAATGGGTCAGTCAAGTTTACTGAACTATTAGATATATTCAAAGCTTACACAAACGGTTAATATGCATGAAGTTGTGCTAAAAATAGGTGCAACTCCAGCATGGAATCAAAGTATTCAAGGTATTCTGGATAATCAAAGTACCTAATCAAAGTACTCTATGAATCAAAGTATTCAAGGTATTCAAATGGATAATAAAATTACCTAATCAAAGTACTCTACTTCTGGACAGGCTTACATTATTGACAAATTTGCTTCCCGACAGTACTTTCAGTACTTTGATTAATTAATGCATACTTATGGACATATTTGGCAAAAATGTTCAAAACTATCTCCTTTTTATATGAATAAAGAGTAAAATAATATTTGTAAATCATTTTTCTTCTTGAAGCATAATATTGAAATCAGGCACGGTGAATCACCTTATGTGAAGTGTTTTTACAAGACAGTGCGTGTAATTCAATGTATTTCGTATGGCTAGAAAGTAGTGTGTTTAATGGTGGGCCATATACCTTAATTTTCTTTTCCTATTACTCGTACTTGTCTTAGATTATAACCTGGTATGGTCAATTAAGACATGTTTAAGAAGGGTTTCAAACATTCTCGATGAGTTTCGTGCGTTTGCGCTAATGTCAAACAATTCTACATATAAGTTTCAGTTTTTAACTAGCGCCGTTGTTGTCAAAAAAGATAATTAAAACAAAATTTACTGTATCACTGGTGGTGATCTCGGCCAAAGCAAAGGACATTTTTCGCTACAACAAGGTACAGATATTTTGCGTTTAAATGTGAGTTCAAAGATCTGATTGGATAGTTTTTCTAATAACAATGAATTTGTTCTAAAAATAGACCGGGTTTACCCCGATATGTATTGACAAACCGTCTGTGTTGTTATAAAATCTCGTAAGTACGGCTTTATCGAAGCCGTTTTTACGATATTTTATAACAACACCGACGGAATACTATGATCGCGAAAAAACGTCCCACGCTTTGGCCGAGTTCACCACCAGTGTGTATAAGACACAGAAAAGTGAACGTAGAATTTCGTGCTATCATAAGTCCCGATAATTGGCCTGGCAGAGCATCTCTAGCTATTAGCTACAAGTGCTCTGTCAGGTCATTTATCGGAATCTATACTATGCGTAAGATTAATTATTGATACATTTTAGGATAGAAATTTTGAAAAGAATATTGCTTAAACTCTTACCATCTTCAAACAATGTTTCTGTAAGGTTGACAAATTTCTCCTTTTCATAGTGTGTTGTAGCCTGGTCCCCAAATCCAGCAGCCCACGTCACTACCCCTATACCAACACAGTGGACTCGTAATCCTGAAACATGAAAAAAGACACGGTGGGGAATCACGTGACAAAACTTTTTCGGGAAATCTTGAATAAGTTAACTGTGTTACAACTTGGCCAATATGAATTTGCTTTGAAGTAGAGAAGGTGTGAAAACGCCAGGAGTTAGGTGAACGTGGTAGATCGTTGAAGAATGAGCAGATAAATAGTTATTGACGACCAACCAAAATTTTGGTTGGTCGTCAGTATCTTTTTATCAGCTGATCATTTAAATACGTATCTAATATATCCAACTAATCGCTGACGTTTTCCCCTTCCTCTGTTTCATACCACTTTCAAATCGGCCACATGTTAACATAGTTATTGAAGATTTTCAGAAATTGTTATGTCACGTGATTCCCTACCATGGAAAATAGTTGTGCTATATTCGGTTACAGATAGGATGGGGTTATGTTATTGCTTTTCAAGTTCATGTCCTCACCAAACCACTGTGATAGAAAGAAAAGGAAGACAAGAGGACCATGATGGTCCTATATCGCTCACCTGAACCAAAATGATATGAGCAACATTTTTGTTCAATTCAATTGATATTTATGACTTTAAGACTAAGACTTAAAACGAACTTATGATCAATAACATTGTGAAAATCAAACTCATCCGAGATGTAACGGTGCCCAACACTGTGTCAAAGTTTTGCTTTGAATGATAAATAATTGTAGATTCTAGAGTATAAACAAGGTCGATAACCGCCGAAAACAGCATTTTATCAAATTCAAGGGCACATAACTCTCGACTTTCTGATCAGATCCATTTGAAAATCCAACTCATCCAAGATCTTATGGTCCCCAAGAATGTGTCCAAGATTTGTCTTGATTGGTCAATAATTGTAGATTCTAGAGTGTAAACAAGGTCGAAAACAGCCAAAAACAGCAATTTTGTCAAATTCAAGGGCACGCAACTCTCGATTTTCTGATCAGATCAGACTGGAAATCATCCTGAACAGAGATCTTATGGTCCAAAACAATGTGTCCAAGCTTTGTCTTGATTGATTGATAATTGTAGATTCTAGAGTGTAAACAAGGTCGAAAACAGCCGAAAATGGCAATATTGTCAAATTCAGGGGCACATAACTCTGGACTTTCTGATCAGATCAAACTGAAAATCAAGCTCATCCGAGATTTTATGGTCCCCAACATTGTGTCCAAGTTTTGTTTTCATTGATTGATAATTGTAGATTCTAGAGTGTAAACAAGGTCGAAAACAGCCGAAAATGGCAATTTTCAAGGGCACGTAACTCTTGACTTTCTCATCAGATCAAATAGAAAATCGAACTCATCCGAGATGTTATGGTCCCCAACATTGTGTCCAAGTTTTGTATTGATTGATATATAATTGTAGATTCTAGAGTGTAAACAAGGTCGAAAACAGCCGAAAATGACAATTTTGTCAAATTCAAGGGCACATAACTCTGGACTTTCTGATCAGATCAGACTGAAAATCGAACTCATCCAAGATCTTATGGTCCCAAACATTATGTTTTAGTTTTGTCTTGATTGATCAATAATTGTAGATTCTATAGTGTTAACAAGGTCCAAACCAGCCGAATATGGCAATTTTGTCAAATTCAAGGGCACATAACTCTGGACTTTCTGATCAGATCATACTGAAAACCAAACTCATCCGAGATCTTATGGTCTCCAACATTGTCTCCAAGTTTTGTTTTGATTGATCAATAATTGTAGATGCTAGAATGTAAACAAAGTCAAAAACGGCTTTTTTGGACATTCAAGGGCAGATAACTCAGCACATTCTGGTCCGATCTTGCCCATAATCGAACTCATCCGAGAACTTACGACCATACTTGTTTTGACTAAGTTTGATCAAGATTGATTAATCTTTGTGGATGCTAGAGCGTAAACACCAAATTGTGGACGGACAGACGGACAGACGGACGGACGGACGGACAGACGGACGACGGACAAAAAGCGATCACAATAGCTCACCTTGAGCACTTTGTGCTCAGGTGAGCTAAAAAAGTAGGGAAACCAAAAAGATTTTCAAGATGGAGAATCACGTGACACAATTTCAGTGGTACTTAAGTTACTAGCATTTTCTCAATTTCTCATAATGCATTTCGTGAGGCCACATATATCTTTCTCCCAAAGTTGGTTGTATTATTTTATTGTCTACAAAGCCTTTGAATTGTAACCCTGTCTGTCAATTGATATTTTTGTTTTGGAAAAAGTTCACCCTATCCCAAACAGCCGAAGTCCGACTGTTCCACTTTAAAAGCTGCTGAAAATGGCAAATGGACTATTATAATTGAGAACGTATTCTTTCGCCCAATTGTTTCTCCCTACCATTTACACATTGGACATCAAAAGCAGATCTTGTTTTTTGGATAGAGTATTAAAGAAATAAAAAGAAAATGCTGAATTGTTCTTGAGTTACCCAGGGTGATGAAAGTTGGCAGACGGAACAAATAAGTTACAGTATGCAACAGTAGCCAAACAATAAACATGTCATTGTGTTGGCTCATAATTATATGAACCTTTTTCTTAGCGGCAAAAAGGACTGTTTCAAACAAAAAACCCTGCTGCAGTTGTCAAAATGGAAGTCGTTAAAAGAGGGATTTTTATTGGAAATATTGGAGTAAAAGAAAAAAATTGTTGGCTACATATTTTGCCTTAAACTTGTCCATTCTTTTATATGTAAGTTAAATATAACTGACATTACATTTTGTTTGGGAAAGGTTATACCATTCCAAAAATAACCCCTGTTTTTCATGAAGAGAATAATATTCCCTTTTAGTTGAAACATCGAGAGAAAAGAAAATACATTATGATGTACTTTCTCCGAAACTCATAAACAATTGAGCCAGGATCTGGAAAAACGTCCCTTAAAGCTTTTGAGCCCAACATAGATCCAGATCAGCCTGCATACGCACAGTCTTATCAGGATCCATGTTGTTCTCTAATAGCTTCTTCGTGACCTGTAGTAACTTAAAAAGGGCAGCATGGATGCATATTGGACTGCATTTGACAATAGACTGATCTTCAAACTCAATTTTTAACAAGACCTGTCACAGACGGATTATGCTCCCCGAATAAGTGTTTGTCACAAAATAAAAACTATCATACATGAAGCCCCCTTTTCCCATGACAGCTTTTTTGTACACACATTATTTATAGAATATGGTCTAGAACACACTATTTATTACATGAGCACAAAATTTCATTAAATTCTGCCCATTAGATGAAGAGAAATAAGAGAAAAACTAATTTTTACACTAAGGCCCCTTTTTCCATGACGCAGCCTTAAATTTACAAACGGAAAAAAGGTCCCTAGGTATTGACCCAGGGAGTTCACATGTGAAGTTTCATTGACTTTGGGCCAAGGGTTGCGGAGATATGGCTGTGGACGGACGGACGGACACACGGACGGACGGACGGACAGCGTGGCGACTATATGCTCCCCCGAAATTTTTTCGGGGAGCATAAAAATGCTATAATGGACGTTTTTTCCAGATCCTGGCTCAATTAATGATTCCGATTGACTGTGTACTATGTGATATACTCGTGAGATAGAGGTTCAAACATGGGTGATTAATTCTAATCTTGGTAGAATTCCAACGAGTTGTTTCTGAGAAGGCATTCAAGGAAAAAACACAGACGGACGGACAGACTGACACACGACGAACAGGTGGACGCTCGGCCGACGGACATAACTCGGTAACAATTAACCAGTTCCCAAACAATGCCTAGTTTTATCATTCATACAAAAGACATGGGAAAACATTTAGGCAAAAGGATAAAAATGCTGGCGTCGAGCATTTTCTACTTTTATCACACTATTTTCTGTGCTATGTTGCACACATGTCCCATGTATAAACTTATATATTTTGTCATCTGTTGCGGTATTCAACTTAGAATACCCTAAAATTTGTCGGTCGGTAAAGAGTTGAACCCACCAGTGGAGCTAATGCTAGGTTCCCACTGCCGATCTGATCAACTCGATCAACACGACCACCTAATTTACCCGATCAAGCCCGACCAAATGTGTATACACGACTTCTTCTCGACCTCTAGTCGATCAAACTAGACCCCCGCCCGAGCACTCCCGATCATTTCCCAATTGAAGCCCGACCATCTTTCCGATGTCTATCCGATCACCCCGTCCTTAATTCGAGCCCTACACGATCAATACCCGACCATCTCGATCTGTACACGACCAGATCGAGCTGATTCTATTCTAGGTGTTCTGAAAGAAAATCTTTTTGCAGCGTCTGTGATTATCACATATTCATAATAAATTCATAATATTTTCAGTTTAAATATGTACATACTTTAAATGTGACGTAAATGTACTTTAAGCTATTGACTCATCCTCAATCTGATTAAATATAAAGATTAATGCATTCTTTTAGGCGTTTAATACCATTATATCAATCGTACGTGTTATGTCTCAGAGCGGGGAATCACGTGAAACGCCATTTCCGATAATTTTCAATAT
Organism: Fragum sueziense; assembly: GCA_963680895.1. NCBI lineage: Eukaryota > Metazoa > Mollusca > Bivalvia > Cardiida > Cardiidae > Fragum > Fragum sueziense. The sequence continues at coordinate 39,800,866 of OY804607.1, read as the reverse complement.
TTCTGTTAATATACTCTGCGCTGGATCTCGTGCTGTTTGTACACATTTATTACCACACGACCTAGTGGTCCCATCGCCGACCAGATCAACTCGATCAAGCGGTCGAATACAGGTCGAGCTAGGTCTGCAAGAGTGATCGGGAGCGGTCGAGATGATCGAAATTAATCTGCATCGCTCGGGCTTCCTACTCGAGTTTTTTTGACATGCAAAAACAGTCGAGTGCGATCGAGTACAAAAATGATCGAGAAGCGATTGTGTATTGATCGGGTAGAAGATCGACCTTGTCGTGAATCAGTCGGGTCTGAAGATCGAGTGCGATCGGGTAGATAATTTGTAATCCGACCTGCACCGAGCGTGCACTCGATTACCTCGACTTGTACTCGAGTAATTTCAGACTCACTCAATCAAATCGGATGAAGAGGTCGAATTTGATCGACTAGAGATCGAGAAGAAGTCATATGGTCGGGATTGATCGAGTGCACTTAAGCGATCGAGTAGATCGAGTTGATCCGCTGCCATAGATCAGTTGGAAGCACTCGATCACCTCGACTTGTACGAGTTCTTCCCGAACGCATTACCGATCAACTCGACTTCTGCTCCAACTGTTCATTCAATCAAATCCCGGTAAAAGATATCGACTCGAGCACACACAATCTCTACTCGAGTGATTGTCCATCAGCTCGATCTTCTATACGATCGATACTCGAGCATCTTCCCGATGTGTTTTCTATTCGACCGCTACAAGGATTTTTTTGACGTGTCAAAACAAGTTGGTAGGATTACCGATCGATGCAGAGCAAACTCGACCATCTCGACTTATCCCGATCACTTTTGCCGACCGACCTCGACCGGTACTCGATCGCTTGGTCTGGTTTGATCGAGTTAATTTGATCGGCAGTGGGAACCTAGCATAAGGAATGTTGTAATTACAGTCGGCATCCGTTGTGTCGAAGACAGTTGGGCGTATTAATACCTCGATATATCCGGAGTTGGGCTCGACAAAATATTTTGTTATTTATCGCTAATGGTCAAAAAAGAAATGTAGTAAGAAAAGGGAAAATTTTGTTCGAAATGAGCAATTTCTCTTCTTTTCCTTCTACATTTTAATAATTGTATTTTTTTCTTTTTTTCAAATTTATTTCTTTTGAAATTCACGATTTCCATTGATAAGGACGGGACTAGAATCTCAATCCGATTTAAAAGTAGAAATTCGACTTTTTCGATGTCGAAATAACGTGTGTCGGTCATATATAAATCAAGGTCAAGATTGTCACATATTTCAGCCGTAAGACTAATTCGTTAATTTATTAAATTATCTGTTATAGCTACAAAGTGTCATCTGTCCGACAATGTCCTTTGTCCGTGAAAATACTTCACACTAGTTAGCATAGAAAAACAATCATAGGCCTATAGTGGTACCATCAACATTGAGACTCTAGTGTACTTTTAACTATTGACTGTCCTGCGTGAGAGGGGTGTTGTGATTACATCTAACGGTAAACGCCTTCTTAAAACCACGGCGTTTACATACCTGGTTTACCTGTTCAGTTTGACTCGTCTGTCCAGAGGTCATGGGTTTTTTTTATACCATAAACGTGCTTACTTTGTTATTTCAATGTCCTGGCCTGTTTTATGAATACTAAGGACCTCTACGGATAAGGCGAGAAATCTCCCTAAAAGGCTCAAATGGAAAAGTCATTTTTCAAAACATGCAAATTGATTATTATTTCGAGCTGTATTGTTAGATGTGTATCTAAATCACATGAAAACTGATTTTGTACGATCAAAACGATTCGACAGGTACAGATAACTCTTGGTTTCTGTACCTACCCCCAAAATTACATTTTCTTACCCCACCGTTATTCATTAAACCAGATTTAAGTTTTCTTTAGTTATATAAGCAAAAAATTTTCTGTAAATGTAAGGACAATTGGTGTTGAAATCATTAACCATTTTTCGATTTGTCCTTTATGCGCTTGCGCATCATTGAAACGAGTTTAAAGGCGAAATCTTCCCACCAAAATTATGGCATATGGTATATGAGTACTATTTTATAGGGTTAATTCACGTTTTTGAGGTCGTTAACATTCTCAGAGGCCCAAAAAATGCGTTATCGCCTGAGACCGAAGGTCGAGGGCGATAGCCTATTTTGTGGGCCTCTGAGAATGTTAACGACCGAAAAAACGTGAATTGACGCTATTATTGCATAAAATATGAAGAATTTGCACAGAAATGTAATACAATAAGACGAATAACTGAAAAACTTTGTGAAAATTTAGCCACATTTTCGCCGACAGACACCAGAGTTTTCCGGCATTCGACTCGACATATATCGAGTAAGTCCGATATCCACTAGACGGGCCGTTAGATTTTCATCGTGTAGCTATGTAGTCAAGTTTCATCGCATTTTTACTGACATAATCTTCATTTGGGTTGGCGAAATCGTAACAATATTCGACTAACTTTTCTTTTGGAAACATACTCTGGATATTCTAACGTTCATTTCAGTGCGGGTAGAGTAATAAAACAAAAGGTCGGAACTTCCGAGGTAGATCTCTGGTTCGTTTCAGACATTCGTTCATTTCGATAAAAAACAAAGTTGTAAAGGAAAAATTGCAGTAACTAAAAGAAGAACAAGAAACACATAGGCTTACCATCACATTTGACCTAGACCACAACCACTCAATTCTAATTTATATTCTTCCATGACCACGAAATCCACTTTTAGTTCAAAATCTGTCAGCTGCCCGTTTGTTTACCTTTTGATTCCAAGAATTAAATCTACGTCACTATATTACGTCATCAGATATGGTTACACTGGGAGACCTAATTTACTATTTATTGGGGTATAAACTGGAAATGGGGTCTTATAAAAATTTACATCGCGGAAAAGGGAAATGACAAAATTTCGGCTTTATTTTCAATTTTCTGAAGCACTCACAACAAATCCCCGATCGAGGATATGTGAATGCAAAATCGGTCCGATAATGCACGTGAATTTACTGAATAACAACCGTTTTTGACAATATCAGACTGATTTTTGCTTGTTATCCAATGCCAATGACAGACTGAAAACACACATTTTAGGCAATAATTAGTATAAAAGTACGTTTCCCCCCCCCCCCCCCCCCCGTGACCCAGCAAATCCTTTTTACCAAGGAAGCCTATGATCCAGTTACACAACATATGTCAATGGGAAGCTGGGTCAAGGGGGGAACGATGTTAGCCAGCCTTGGGAAGGTATGTATGCCTCGGTTTTTGGCGGGAAAGTGCGCGTTTAAAGTTGTTTCAATGGTGCGCATGCGCAATACGGACAAAACCAAAGCTGCCATATGATGTCAACACCATTTATCACAATCTCCTTCGAAGTTATCTCCCCTGAATTGGGATTGGGGAGATCTCTGCCGGCACAGCTTGAGTTACCAAGATTTCAGGTAATTGATTTTTTTATTTCGATTTTTATTTTAAAAAAAGTAAACATGCTTTAAGTGATGTTTTAGGAATATGAGGTGTCAGATATAAATCCAAATAAAAAATATAACTGGATTTAAAAAATGATTTCAAAAATATAAATAAATTTCCGCCATCTTTTCGATATGACGTCACATTAACCATGATCACGTGATTTATATGCCTGCAGTCAAACTCCATACAGCGACAATGCCTTACATTATCACTGCAGGCATATAAATCACTTGTCCATGGTGAATATCATGTGATATCGTAAAGATGGCGAACATTTATTCATATTTCTGAAATAATTTTTAAATCCAATTATATTTTTTATTTGGATTCATATCTGACACCTCATATTCTTAAACCATCACTTTAGCATTTTTACTTTTTTAAATAAAAATAAAAAAAATCAATTACCTGAAATCTTGGTAACTCCAGCTGTGCCGGCAGAGATCTCCCCAATCCAAATTCAGGGGAGATAACTGCGAAGGAGATTGGCCTGCAGTGATAATGTAAGGCATTGTCGCTGTGTGGAGTTTGCATTTATCCCTGTATCTGTAGAAAATAAATTGCAAATAAAAGTAAAAGAATCTTCATTTTACCTCTTTGAATACCGGTAGTGTAAGAAAACGAAAACATTTAGGTGGGTACTAAAATCAAGAGTTATCTGCACCTATAGAACTTTTAAAATGACATAAAAATCGGTGTTTATTTCCTTTATTTGTCTACCTAACCATAAAGCTTAATTTTGTTTCTCAATTTGTTAGTTTTGAGAATTGACCCATAGAGCTGAGCCTTTTAGGAAGAATTCTCGCCTTATCCGTAGAGGTCCTTTAAATCGCCCATAGGAGACGATTAAAATGGGTACCCACAATAAAGGTTTCGATGACCATCATAGATAACGGTCAACCTACTCGCACTAGTAGTTCTGGCTTTCAGTAGATCTACCGAGTAATTTTCAAAACAAATGTTATCTTGCGAATCTTCAAAACTGACATAAAGACTTTAATATTTACCGTATATTTTTTCCATACGTTAGCAAATGAACGAGCTTAGAACAATTACTGCCCCTGATTGGCAATCACCCGTTCATGAGAGACACATTTTAGAAGGGATAATCGTTTAGGCCTTGAATCGAACCGTGGTTCAGACTGACCATTTCTTGCTACGTTTTTACCATAACACCCCATCCCAACTTCACTAGCCGCCATGATATAACTAAAATACTTTGTAAGTGGCGTTAAACCTCATTCAAGACATAATGTATTACATAGAAATGGATTACTTTTGGATTTCAGGTTTCTGTAAAAATCAATTCGATATGTCAGTTATTTGCTATTGGAAAACTTTTCTTAAAAATTTTCAAAGCGGCAAAATCAAAACTTTTTCAACAATAGAAACTCCAAAAGTTGTTTGTTTGTGTCTAAAGGATAATAGCTAAATGACACATAGCATAGAAACGTATTACTTTTGGGTTTCATATTTCTGTAAAATCAATTCTAGATGTCAGCTTTTTTGTACTGGAAATCTTTCTTAACCCTTTCCCAAACGAATAAAAAAACTTGTTTAACATTGAATAACCCAAGGAGAGGCGTTGTTTATGTTAGACTAAAGGATGTTACATAGAAATGTAAATACTTTTTGTTTTCAGGTTTCTGTGAAAATCAATTTGAAATATCAATTATCTTTGTCTATCTGCAACAGGAAACCCTTCTTAACCCTTTCCCTTAACGGCAATAAATAACCCAAAAAGTGGTGTTGGCTTGTGTCAGGATAAGATATAATAGCTCCATGACACATTACATAGAAATGAGCCGGGTTCTGGAAAAACGTCCCTTATAGCACTTGAGACATCCACGTTTCAAGACCAGCCTGTGCCTAAGCAAAGACTGGCATACACCGATGCTGCTCTTCTTTGGTTGCTACAGGTCACAAAGAAGTTATTAGAGAACAACATGGATCCTGATCAGACTGTGCGTATGCACAGGCTGGTCTGGATCCAGGTTGTTCTCAAATGCCATAAAAGACGTTATTATAGATCCTGGCTCAAATGTATTACGTTTGGGTTTCATGTTTCTGTAAAATCAATTAGAAATGTCAGCTATCTGCTACTGAAAACCTTTCTTAACCCTTTCCCAAACGGCAAAATTTAACTATTTAACACTAAAAAACTCAAAATTGGCGTTGTTTGTGTCGGGTTAAGGGATAATAGCTATATAACAGTACACAAAGTATTGCTTTCGGGTTTCATGATTCTGTAAAATCAATTCTAAATGTCAGCTATTTTCTAGTGGAAAACCATGGTTAATCCTTTCCCAAACAAAACAAAAATAAAGAGAGATTAACATTGAAAAAGTGGTGTTGTTTATGTCAGGCTAAGGGATAATAGCGACATGACATATTACATAGAAATGTATTACTTTTAGGTTTCAGGTTTAGGTAAAATCAATTCTGAATGTCAGCTATCTGCTACTGAAAACCTTTCCCGACCAGTTACGAATGTTGACGGCACTACTGGAAATGGGTATAGAAGCTCTTGCACGAAAAGAAGAAATGCTGATAGTCAGCATATACTTGTTTACCGTCAAGAGCTTCTACGCCACAACGAGTAGATTTCTAAATAAGCTAGCATTGTTTTCGTCGTCTGTATTTTTTTGAATTTGGACAAGGCTAAAAAATTGCCATTTGAGGAAGGGTTACGTAACACTAAAACATTACTGAACGTAAAATTGGAAACAAGGTGGTTCACATTTGAGAGATTTTAAGTAATATTTACTGAACAATACTGGTTCTTCTCGCTTCGACTAGAAATAACTCGGAGGAAAAGGAAGCATTGCTGACTGGCAATTTATGGTCATTATCATTTAATTATTTTTCCTTGATACGTTTCCTATTAGGGATTTTCTTTAAGAGGCGTCAAATTCAGGACATGGATAGATCTAGAGAGGGATCGGGGGAAGGGGGTCCGAACCCCCCTTCCTGGGAATTCTTTGGCGCGCGAATAGGGTCTAAAGTCAATATAGCGCTAGACCGATAATTAAAATAGGAGTAGACCCTTAAAAATAGCGGTCTACCCTTATATTTTTACCGGTCTATCGATAAAAATATCGGTCTACCCATAAAATAAGGGTAAACCGCTATTCAAAATAACGGTCTAGCGATAAAATTACCGGTAGACCGCTATTTTTATCGGTAGACCCCTATTTTTTTCGATAGCCAATCACAGAGCTTGTATTATACGGTCGTTGATATTCTCGGTGGGTTGAGGATGTAACGAGCCATTTGATTGGCTAATGAGCTTTCGAGCAGAAGGGTAAAAAATAACTATCGGTCTACCGGTAATTTATCGCTAGACCGTTATTTGAAATAGGGGTCTACCCTTATTTTAAGGGTAGACCGATATTTTTATCGGTAGACCGGTAAAAATATAAGGGTAGACCGCTATTTTTACCGGTCTACCCCTATTTTAATTATCGGTCTAGCGCTATATTGACTTTAGACCCTATTCGCGCGCCATAGAATTCGACGTGCCCCTATGAAAAATACGGAGAAATCAAATGTTGACTTAAAAGACTAAAGAAATTTCAAATTTGTGGGTTTTCTTGCCATGGTTAGAGCTGTTAGATCTAACGTTTTCAATCACAACTAACATTCACTTATAAAGTTAGCTATATAATACAATAGATAGTTGTCATTTGGGCTTTGACCCACCCATCCCCCTGGAAAAAAATTCTGTTTGCAGGGACTAGCATCTTCAGCGATCTTATAACCTGGACTGAAAATCATTATAGTGAATCGCACGATCGTTGAGGCATTGTTTTAAGGAAATTGTTTATCTTTAATTTCCCAAACGGCAAAATTGTAGGGTGGTCAAATTCAAAAGCTGCTACAGACGACGAAATGGATGTTAAAGAAGATTGGAATTGTGTGTGATATAGTCAAGAAAACATTGAGACAAAAGGAGAAACTGCTGGTTATCAGCAGTTTCTTCTTTTGTCTCAATGTTTTCCCAAACCATTTCTTCATTGGACGTCAAATCCAGGTCTTGTTTTGGAAAGGGTTAAGATAGTTTGAGGGTTAAAACCAATCGTTAACTGAAAAACACATCGTGTATTTGTAAGGGTGTCATCCGTGGAAACGGCAATAAACAAGTGATACTCTAATCAATTTCTGGACGTCATTCATGTCAGCAGCAATTGACGAGGTAGCCTCGTCAATTTCCGTTGCCACCGATGTCGCCTGAAGATGCACAAACAGCTTGGTATCGAATGACGGATGGAATATCTTAATGTAAGACCTGGGTAATGCACTTCCGGTATAATCGTTATATTTCGACTTATCCCGTGACGTCCGTAAGTCCGAGCATTTTTAAAGTACCGTTAGATGCAATATCACCTGTTTTCGTAACAAAGGAAAAAATTGTGCTCAGATATCCGGGGAATATTCTAAACAATTTTGTGAGAACGTTTCTAAATTGTATGAAGCGTGGGCAAAAAAATCCAACAAAAGTCAAAAATTCAAAATTTGAGAGCAATATAAATTACATGTGGGCCTACGTCCCTTGAAAGCGTCTATTTGCACCATACAAATTTCGTTCCATAACTGGTCACATAGCCCATTACCCAGGTCTTACCGCAGCCAACCCACTATAAAATTGCTTCATACGGGCCTGTTAGGTCAAAGTTGTTTGGCATCTAGTGATTTTATTTATTGACCAACATTGATTAGCCATGGAAGCAACAACTTGAATAAAAAAAAATCATCTGACTGATAACTGATCAATAACAACAATAACGTTTCCACACTCAAAAATGTTATACATTGGTCCTAATAGACAATCAAATTTACCCCTTTTGCAAATAAGAAATGAAGTCCCCAATAGAAAGAAAATACTTTGGAAAACATTGAGACAAAACAAGAAAATGCTGCATTTCCTCCTTTTGTCTCAATTTTTTCTTTGTCATAATGTGTACAAGTATGATTTTTTTAAAAAAAATCTTAAAAAGATATTTTGTCGTCTACAGCAGCTTTCAAATTGAACCACCCTAAAACTTCTCCGTTCGGGAAATGATTAAGACATACTTAACCTTAGCCTTGTGTCAGGCCCTGTATATGTGTTTATGTCTCTTGAAAAATCAAGGGAGACTAACACTCATAAATAAATTACACATATTAACGTCCCTTGGTCTGAACTATATGTTAAGGACAACACAGAGCAACAATTTTCTATGTACCTTATTTTTGTATTTCCTAATACAATTGTTATTCTTAACAGACTGACATCAGTCTAACTTAACCTGGAAGTTATCTGAGGGCTAGTTTGAATGTTTACTGATATGAATACATGTAGAGATAAGAAATGATTGATTTACCGTCATCGATTATTTCCTACAGAAATTACAGTATAACACAAAATGCTGTAAACATTTATGGTAGAATACCCGTAGTGTGGCCATTTTGAGATTCACAAAACATCGGATTTTTTCGGGTGGTGTCGTTACATTTCTGAACTTATTCGGGCGCGGTCGTAACTATTAGGCGGATTAAAGGTCCACCGCCGAATGTTTTCGACATCGCCCGAATAATTACGACGTCGCGCGAATCTCATTAGGGGTAGACTACCTTAATTAGTTTGATAAATGACTATGATCTTATATGAGCATGGTCATTTCTAAACGTGGTCTCAAATGCCCTTTCACAAACAAGACATTTAACAGAAATGGTACGTGAAACCTTTATTAGATATTTTACGAGTCATTGATGGGAGCGAATGAGAAGGATTCTCAGAATGCAGTTTAACCTGAACAGAACCATTTAAAATAGGCTTAATGAAGATGTATAGCCTGTCAATAAGCAGCTGTAATAACGGGTTAATTATTTCTGAAGCGGGCCGTCATTAATTTAAAATCATATCGATTTATACCCTTCCTCTAACCCTTTCCCAAACATCAAAATTTCAAAAGTTTCATTTCAAAAGCTGCTGCAGACGACAAATGGGCCTTGTTTAAGATAGCATTTGTGTACAAATATAGCTGCTAAGCATGGAAAATATTGCGACAAAAGGAGAAACTGCTGGTTATCACCAGTTTCTTCTTTTATATCAATGTTTTTCCCAAGCCTTTTCTATTCGGGACGTCAAAACCAGGTCTTGTTTGGGAAAGGGTTAAGGTTCTAGAATTGGAAAAGTTGGATAATTCTTAGAGACTGATAGATAAAAATATCTTACAATCTTACTTTTTTAATTTTATATTACAGTTTAAATTCTCAAGGAATCAATGTCAAGTTTCACAAGCATCTCATCTCTATGGCAATTTCGATTTTTGTAGAGTATTTCTATGCTTTAAACCTTTCCCAAACAGACCCCGTGTTTTGATAGACTACCAAACGGAAAGGGATTGGGAAATGATCCAAAGCAATGAGGCAATGGGTAACAATGCGAATGACCATTTTTTCGCTTTCTCACCAGAGGTGAACTACCTTAAATTGAATATTAATTTTGGCTCTATGTATGATTGACATACATGTATAAATACACTTAAAGACACTTCTAACGCAACACTTACCTTTTTGGTGATAACTTGATATTTTACAAACCATTCTTTATCAAATTTTCAACAAATTTAATTCATTTATAATTGCATAATATCCGTAATTTTCACAAAGAAATATTGAGTAGAAATGATTAAATTTGCAGTGCATATAATATGACTTGAAAACAAAAAGTCGCAAAAAAGCTGTGCAAAAAATAACGTAAATTCATGTTATTCAGGCTCGTAGGAAGCAATTTCATATTGGGGTGGCTGAAGCCCCTGTGTCTGGATATTGGGAGGATAAATTGGATTTTCCCTACATTTTCAGTGTAAAATAAGGAAAGTTTGTCATTTTGGGCAACATTAGGGAGGCTAAGCCCCTCTAGCCCCCACTGTTCCTACGGGCCTGTTATTAATGTAACAGCAGTAAAGTTTATGACATTATGCTAACATTCTGCGTGTCCGTCATGAACCTAATTGACACGAAGACACACCCTTCTCATTGATAAAGCATAATTGATGGTGAATCTTTGCGGGATCATTCTTAACTCGTCCCTATTAAGTTCCTGTTGGAGTTGTTGGAAATTTCTTGTGGCAAAAGATCGAAGAACTAATGTCTGGTTACAAATTTAATGATTTTGTGCAATGCTGACACGTACAAAACATTAAACAAAATAGGTGCGACTGAATTCTAGTATTGCATCGCACATGAAAGCATGTTATCAAATCTTATGAAACAGTGATATGAGATTTGAGCATGATTTGGTGACGCTACTTTGATGTTATTGAATTCTGCAATTGCCTGGGGTTTTGTGACTTTTCATATTTGAGTCTTAGTGAAAAGCCTAAATATTTTTTATGTTCGGATCAGTCGATTTTCTTGAAACTTACAGAAAACATGTAAACCTAATTGATTGATATTTGCTGAAAATTTCATAAAATATACTGCATTATTTATTAAGTTATGATGAAAAATGTAAGTGTTGCGTTGGAAGTGTCTTTAAGTGTAGATTATTCTGTGTCTTCTCTTACTGAACATGTTATGTACAGCCTAGACAAATAAATATTGCTTTGCCAGGAAAAGAAGTAACTGGACATGATAGCTCCGAAATGAATGAAATATTAGATTCGTAAATGGATGTCTCAATCCTTTTTAAACGAGAAGAGCTAATAGTGTTGGAATCAGAAAACTGCTGAAGCCAACAGAATGGATGTTGATAAAGAAAGACCGTGAACATATAAACAAAGAAAGTATAAAGACAAAAGTTTCCAATTCTTACTATCATCAATTTTCTTCTTTTGATCCTATATTAATTTTGCCAAAACTTTCTAAAATGGACGTAAAACCATGTCTTGTTTTGGAAAAAGGTAACCGACAGCAAATACAAGGGAAATTTTGTTAAACTGCTGCAACATTGATGCTTTACCTGATAACAGCAAAATTGGCCTTGGTGTAAACTGTGACATATGGAAGATCTTCAATTTTTGCTTATAAAATAACGGGCATTTCCAGAGTTTTTGGTGACAAATAGAACAAACAGACAGATAAGAGGTACAATAACTTAATACATCGATCTAGAAATGGTGTTGGATAAGTTAATTGCTCTGTGGTAAAGTTCTTTGGGTGAAAAGTGAGAAACGATAATAGCGAACATTACCACCTTTATTATTACCACCTCATTACTACCATTTTCTAGCATAAAGCCTTTCTATTACCAGCATCCTTTATTTTATTTATTCTCTCTACTACTGTTCATTCGGTCTTATTTTGAAAGTGTTAACCCATCCCCACACACCGACTCTGTTTGACTCGCTAAATGATAAAGGTTTTGTAAAACATTGTGGAAAATGAGGAAATTGCTTGTGACAAGCAATTTCTTCATTTCCCACAATGTGACAAACAATTTTTTGATTTCCCACAATGTTTTCGACCCAAAATACCCAAACATTTTTAAATTTAATTCCATTTAAAATAGGAAATGATTTTATCATGTAAATATTGACGTAATTTCGGACAAACAATCAGTATTTCGTTGGTGTTGTTGTAAAATCTCGCAACTACGGCTTGATTCAATCAGTAGTTACGAGATTTATAACAACACCGACAGTTTGTCAAAACATAATGGTAAACCAAGTATATTTTAAGCACAAATGTCTTTGCCATTGTCGTCTGTGCTACCTTTGAATTTGGACAAATATTTGAATGTGGCTGTCTGGTAAAGTGTTAACCCTTTCCCAAACGACAAATGTTCATGGTGTTCAAATTTGAAAGCTGCTGCAGATGACACAATAAGCGTTGATAAAGAAAAGATTTGTGTGAAATATAGTACAGAAAATATTGAGGCAAAAGGAGAAACTGCTGTTTATCAGCAGTTTCTTCTTTTGTCTCAATGTTTTCCCAAGCATTTTCTATCAGGGACGTCAAAACCAGGTCTTGTTTGGGAAAGTGTTAAGGGACGACATTTACTCACATTCTAGTTGATATCATTTGCATGCCCACGCTCAACAGGCAAAAAATAAAATTATGAACCCTTTCTAAAATGATAAAACTTGGACTGTTCCAATCTGAAGGGGTTTACAGTCGACATCATGATTTATATCAAAAGTATGTAATATTAATGCTGTAGCACAGAAAATATTGAAGGAAAAAGAGAAACTGCTGATCTAAATCAATTCCTTCTTTTCTTTCATTTTTTCACAAACTAACATTATAACAGACGTCAAAGTGAAAGGATTATCTCTTTCCGAAACGACAAATGTTCAGGTTTGTCCAAACTGAAAGTCTTTGCAGAGACGACAGTGTATTTATGCATTTGAGCGTTAAAAATTGTACATGTATGCTGCACTACAAGAAACTATTGAGGGAGAGCGATCCGAACAAAACTTATCATTGGTATTGATTAAGTTGTCTTTATCTCAATATTCTCAAAATTTGTATTCATGTTTTGTTAGTAAAAGTGTTAAATGTCATCTTTTATTTTGTAGCAGCTGACAAGTTATGTTACTTAGGCTGACAGGAGGAATTAAACCTATTACCAAACGAAAATATTTTAGACTGGTCAAAATACAATGATGTGGCAGACGACAATTTTAAGTGAATGGGTTTTAATAAGAATTGTTTGGTCTTTGGGAATAGAAAACATTGAGGAAAACGAAGAAATTGCTTGTCACAAGCAATTTCTTCATTTACAACAATGATTTCCTAATCCTTTTTTATCTTTTTAATGTCCCTAATAGAAAAGACAACATTGAGGCATTAGAAGAAAATGATAATGACCACAATTCCCTTGCAAGCATTTTATCCTGTTTCCTCAATGTTTTCAGTGCTCCTCTGTACATAGATTATCAACATAGATCTACTTTTTCTTCAAAACTGGAGCATTCAGCATCTTTGCCGTTTGGGAATGGGTTAAAGTACTTAGTATATGAAGAAATCCAAGGAAAATGGAATTGTAACGAGCCCAACGTTGTCTCGTGAACAGCAAGTTTGAACTTCGAACCTAAATGTTTCTTTTTTTAAAAATTTACGAAAACGAAACATTAGGGCGACGCGTTTAGTTAATCAAGGACTTCTTCAAAGTCTTAGAATGTGAGAGAAATATAGATTAAAAGATGTCTTATGATTTCATTCGAAGAGCAGCTTATGATAATCGCAGTTTTTTACGTGAAGCATATCATATCCCAGTAGCATGGCTGAATACTTATTGTTGTTGACAAACAAAAGATGTTGCTGAAAGATGTGGGGCTTCATCCAAACTTTCATACTTCAAATAAACGCATTAACCCATTCCCACATAGTGTCTGCTATTGACTCTCCACGAAATAATGGCTTTTGAAAACATTGTTGAAAATAAGGAAATTGCTTGTAACAAGCAGTTTCTTCATTTCCCACAATGTTTTCTAAGTAAAAAGACAAAAATGTAAAATTTCATTCACTTGAAGTTATCGTCTGCAGCATCTTTGAAATTGGATCAACCAAGAAGTCTGTCGTTTGGTAATGGATTAAACTAAAGGCAGCTTCGGACTTTAAAAAAGTACAAAAATATTACATTCTTTCACAATACATGTCTGTACATTAAAATTAATGTATTGCAGCTGCTATTATCTTTAATAAATGATGTTTTACAAGAATCACAGATTCCACATTCTAACGAGCAGAAAATTTCATGTGGTAAATACTAGGCAAGGGCGGATCTAGAGGGGGTCGAGGTCCGAACACCCCCGCCCCCTGGCATTGGCCGAAAATCAAATTTTGACTATATAACTTCATATCGCTGCTTTTCAACGAAAACATCGTAACTGCAGCTTAAAACAAGCTGCAGTTACGGAGTTTTTGCTGAAAAGCGACAACATTTAACACATTCTAAGCCATCATTTGGGCTTGGACCCCTTGGAAAAATCCTGGATCCGCCCTTGCCAGGGGTGGTTCTTAGACATATTCAATATATCAATTATAGATTGAATTATAAATCAAGATATGTATTAAATGTTTGGAATTCCCGAAATTGAATAGATCTACCTTTGCTTTTATCAGTTCAACCTTAGCCCAAAAAGTCAAGAATCTGAACTTTTACATTCATAGCTACATTATGGTAGCTGTTCTAGGATATCTAAAATCATGATTTGGAGTGTAGACTATGTCATAATGAAATATGAAAAAGGTTATCTCCCTTCACGCATGCTTAGCAATAATAAATGTTTTTCCTAGCAATAAATCAAACAATAATCATCTGTAGGTACACCTATAAACACGAATTTATGATTTCCATAAATTCTCTATTAATCAAGTTATCACCTTGCTACTATATTTATCGTCGGTGCGAGTTCGAATCCTCGTAACTACAGCTGTTGTAAGTGTAGTTACGAGGTTTTGACTTCCCACTAACTTTTTGTGATTTATGAAAGACATTTCGCTGCTTTCAACGAAAACCTCGTAACTGCAGCTTAAACCATGTTGCAGTTACGAGGTTTTCGGTGAAAAGCGACAATTTGTTGATATGCTTGTTTTACACAGGAACTCCACAACATGACTTGTAAACTTTTCTAAAATCAAAGAAACTAGCATTTTTCCGAAAAACAAGGAATGGTTACGTAAAGCGAGTTTAAAGTAAACATTGGGAATAAGCAACGAATTCATTGTTGTATAGTCCAAGACCTTTTCTACAACTTATCGTATGCAGGCTACGAAAAAAGCCAAACATTGCTATAACACATTTTTTAAGAAAATGTTATAGATCTAGCTACGTTTATGAAAAAATATTTACTTTAATGCCGCGGCCATATGGCAGTTGGAATCGCATCTCTCACTCGAGAGGTCCCGGGTTCGATCCCCGATCGCGACAAATATCCTTTCTGACAAATCAGTCACCCACCAATGGTTTCATATCGTTAATATATTTGGGCGAGCAGCTGGAGGCTCGTTGAAGGTGTTTGGTAGTATTACGGGTTTCATTTGACCTGGCATTGACCTTTCAGCGAGAGACTTCAATCTTGGCACATAGATTATGTAAAATACATGTATGCAAGAAAATATGACCGAACTAGATCTTTTTTACGAAACATCTCAAGCTCGTTATGAATGATACTAAAAGTTAAAACTGCACCAGGTCATTTGAATCACATAATGCTGGTATGGGAAACAACAGAAATCTATAGTTAGGTGCTCAAGCTGTCACGATATAACCATAGCAGTTGAAAACGGCATAAAAGCCGAATTTACCAAAACAAACCCTTTACAACAGTGTTTACAGCATTCTCTACATTATTTGACCTGGTTTTGACGTCCTAGAATAGACTTGGGAAAATATTTACGCAAAAGAAGAAAATGCTGATGACCAGCATTTTCTCCTTTTGCCTCAATGTTTTCCGTGCTACATTGTATATTATGCACAAATCTTACCATTTGTAGCCGTCATTTTATCGTTTGCAGTATATTTCTAATTGGACAACCGTACGATTTTGTCGTTTAGGAAAGGGTTTAATTGGTTAATCTTGAGCCATCTGTTTTAATCTGTTACGACTTACAATCTACAAAATATAGCCTACAGAGAAAACAATAGTATGGGGTAAAGACTTTCTAAACTTATTGTTTCAATGGCAATCCCTATTTTGTTGGTACCTTTTTAATCGTTTCGAGGAGATGATTTTGATCAGTGTCCACAAGATAGAATTTGGAAATAACTTTATATAACATAATTGTATTTAACCCTTTCTCAAACAAGACCTGATTTTGACAACCCTAATAGAAAAAGTTTGGGAAACCATTGAGACAAAAGCAAAAACTGCTGATAACCAGCAGTTTCTCCTTTTGTCTCAATACTTTCTATGCAATATTTTACACAAATCCTATCTTTAATAACATCCATTTTGTCATTTGTAGCAGTTTTTGAAGTGGACCACCCTAAAATTTTGCAGTTTGGGAAAGGGTTAAAAGTCAATGAACCTTCGTTATCCGTAGTGGTTATCATAATTGGCCAACAAAAAATGTATCAGTTTTCAACCTTTTCAGCATGTAAGTGAAAATAATTTAAAAGTTTTATTACAAATTTATTCATACATAATTTTGTATTCATAAATGAATTTTGAAATTTATTTAAAATTCAACATTTATAATTCACCAGCATTAATAATTTTCAAATATCCTTTACTTTCAATTTGGTGATAGCAATTGGACCTACCTCGTTAATTTTCGTTGATAAGGCTTTTTTCATTTAACCCATTACCACGCAGTGACTCTTTTAGACTCCTTACAAGTTTATGGTTTTTGAAAACATTGTGAAAAGTGTAGAAATTGCTTGTGACAAGCAATTTCTTCATTTCCCACAATGTTTTCTACCCAAAATGGCCAAACATTTTTTAAATTTCATTCACTTGAAATTGTCATCTGCAACATCATTGAATTTGGAGCAGCCTCAAATTTTGTCGTTTGGTAATGGGTCAAAAGTTGCAGCAGAACAGCAGATACGAGGGAGGGGTTAATGGATTCTATTTTTCTAATTCCAAATCCAAACCCTATATTGTGGGTTCTCTTTTTGAATCATCTCGTCGAGACAATATAAGTGAGTACCCAAAGTATAGGGTTTATTGAACAATAAATGAAATATTGCATTTTTAAAAGATTGTGCCCTCTTATCTTTAGCTCTGGATGCAGGTGTTCAATCACCCATTCTCTGCATACCACACAACACCTTCCGGTCCTGCTCACTATAAATAGTTCTATAAAAAGCAAAGATTAGTGAGGTAACAGTCATTCGAATATTTAATATGTAAGTCTGAAGTTATGTGTAGATATTGAATTGTCTGACTGAAAATGAAACATTCAATTAATCATTTCTCTAAGAGAAGAAAACTTCGATGTAGTAATTTGCTTTATTATGGTTCAAAGATCAGTCCAATGGCCTTCCTTGTAAATGGGTCAGTCAAGTTTACTGAACTATGAAATATATTAAAAGCTAACACAAACCATAAATATGCATGAATGTTGTGCTAATAATAGATAATGGAATCAAAGTATTCAAGTTATTCAAATGGATTATCAAAGTACCTTATAAAAGTACTCTACTTCTGGACAGGCCTACATTATTAACAAATTTGCCTCCCAACAGTACTTTCAGTACTTTGATTATGAACGAAATCACATTAATTTTCTTACTTAAATCCAACCGTTATAAAATTTATTACAGTCTGATTTATAGTTCTTTAAACAAATCTATAGCCTTTCCAAATACAATATTTTCTCTCATTAAAGTGTTATATGTTTGAAATGTAAATAACTTAACAGAATGTTGACCCCTACACTTTCAGACGACGGTAGACGTAGATAAAGGTGTACAATTTTTAATCAATATGTTAGAACAAATTTACAGAAAATGGTAAAATTATCATGGAATAATATTTTATTCTTTTGTATCAATGCTTTCGACGACCTTCTTGTCTAAGAATATCAAAACAGGCGAGAAAAGGTGTAACCCTTCCTAAAATGGCAAACACTACATTGTATTCTAATTCTAAAGATTCTACTTGGGACAAGACGTATGCTGATAAATAAGGCATTAGTTTATGAAATAGTCTAGAAAAATAAAGGAGAAGGGAAGAGATCACAAATGTATCCTTCTTTTGTCCTAATGATTCGATATTTTCCCATTTTTTCTCCAGTAGGGACGCCAAAACCAGGTCTTGTTTTGGGAAAGGCATAAAAGGATACGTGGTTTCAAAGAATGAAATCTTATTTCGTACATTTTCAAAGGAAACTTGATAAAATCCTTTTAAAAATATTTATTTGATTTCTGTATTTGATTTTCTTTAAATGTATTATGAAGACCTACAATTTATATTTCTGATACAAAATGATTTCCCTATTTACGATCTGTATTTATTTTCAATTACGGGATTAGGAAAATATGTAACCCTTTATCAATTTAGACTTGATTTCAATGTCTCTAATCCGGATTGCTTGGGAGATCGTCGATAGACAAGAAGGAAATACTGAATGACATTATCTCTTATTTCTTTTCCATCAATTCATCATCACTGAGTATGGACCAGTCCAGAATATCGTCGGTGTCATTGCAACACATCGTAACTCCAGCTTGATTTAATCTGGAGTTACGAGGTTGTGCAATAACACTATACATCTTGGCTCGATCATCCATAAGTAAGTTCAATACACTCCAGTCCCTTGCATTCTCGGGATGATAATTCTGGGTTACCGGAACCCAAGAAAGTGGGCTTGCCAAAGTGTTTTTCTGCTATTTTTCATACGCCAATGCATTCGGGCCCCGCTGAGACCTTTGTGGTATAAGATCTGGCTCCGCGCGCGACCTAGACTCGTAAAAGGTCCGACAGGGATTTGTAAACCGTGCACATATCGTCGCTTTTCACCGAAAAGCTCGTAACTGCAGCTTGATTAATTAAGAGGTTTTTGTTGAAAAGCAGCGATATACAACAGAGAAAGGCTAATCAATGTACTTTTATTGAATGACTTTAGAGTTTCTGAACCAAGGAATGGTTTATATACCAATCAAGTGCACATTTTGATATAATAAGATGCCCTAAGAGTAAAGTTTGAAAGGAAAACATTTTGAACATGTCCAGGGACGTCAGGGTCTTGTTTGGGAAAGTATTAAGTTGTAACTTACCTCTGATTGCACAATCCGGAGGTACTTCCAAACATACGACCCCTTCTATTTTATCTCCCGGTAAAAATAAACTTTTCTCACTGGTCAATTGTATCTCCAACTTTGGTATCATATTTATATCCTCATCACTTCACATACATAAACAATAATTAATCACGTCTCAAGTTTGTAGTACAGTCACAATAATAAACGAAAAAAATATCAAATTGTGTGTTATGTTAATTTTTACCGTCTCCTTTTAATTCAAAATCACCACCTTCTAAATATCTGTATATTCACTGCACACAAACGTAACACGATGAAAAACAGGACAGTTCATCTAACAGTTAATCGTTATCTACAAAGCTGTCTTAACCATTTCCCAAACAAATCCCGGCTTAGACGTGTCTAATCAACAAGATTTTGAAACACAATGGGGGGGGAGAGAGAGAAGAGCATCGCTTTTTCAACAAAAAACTCACACCTGCAGC
This sequence comes from Fragum sueziense, assembly GCA_963680895.1. Taxonomy (NCBI): domain Eukaryota; kingdom Metazoa; phylum Mollusca; class Bivalvia; order Cardiida; family Cardiidae; genus Fragum; species Fragum sueziense. Next base: position 39,781,273 of record OY804607.1, on the reverse strand, counting down.
TTAAAACAAGTTGCAGTTACGATGATTTTGTTGAAAAGCATCGAAATGCTGATTGCAAGTTTTTTGTTTTGTTTTGTTTTGTTTTTCCTTATTTCCTCCCGATGCTTGAACCGCACTGTAACATACGTGCTCCTTTCCCAAATTGAAGAACATTAATGTTGTTATTTGCGTCACGTGTTTTTTTTTTTTTTTTTTTTTTTTTTTTTTTTTTTTTTTTTTTTTTGGCAAATATAGTCTGTTGTTTACTAAAGGATTTAACACTCTCCCAAACAGCAAAATTTTAGGATGGTCCAATTTGAAAACTGCTGCAGATGACAAAATGATTTAATATAATATTTTTTTTTAAAATAATGCACAGAAAATATTGAGAAAAAAAAGTAGAAACTGTTGTTTATCAGCAGTATCTTCTTTTATCTCAATGTTTTCCCCAGTCTTTCCTGTATGGGACGTCAAAACCAGGTCTTGTTTGGAAAAGGATTAACACTTTTAAACAGTCACTGAAATCGATATCATAGAGAATTCTTTTAAAAACCTTGAGGGAACTGCTTTGAAGAAAATGCTTTGTTATTATAGCCATTTTTCTTCCTTTCCAACAACGTTTTACACATGCTTTTACAAACATAGCATTTTACGGCTTAAACATTTGAACTATTAAAAAGAATAAGTTAAATACACTTTAATACTTTGTTCAGAGCTTCTTGAAAGACAAGGGGATGACGTTGGTTGTTTGCATTTTTTCTTTATGCTTAATGTTTTCTAAGGCATTTTACTAGATATCTAGATATATAGGAACAATGTGTTACTTCGGAAGTATAATTTATTGTCCACTACAAACTCACTTAACTTGTATGATAATTGTACCATCTCGTTATCACTGGTGGTGAACTCGGCCAAAGCGAGGGACCTTTTTTCGCTACAACAAGGTATAGATATTTTGCGTTTAGATGTGAGTTTATAGATTTTTTTCTAATGACAATGAACTTGTTCTAAAAACAGACCGGGTTTACCATTTTGTATTGACAAACTGCCGGCGTTGTTATAAAATCTCGTAACTACGACTTCGATAAAGCCGTAGTTACGAGATTTTATAACAACGCCGACGGAATACAATGTTCGCGAAAAAAAACGTCCCTCGCTTTGGCCGAGTTCACCATCAGTGTTTTTTTTTTTTTTTTTTTTTTTTTTTTTTTTTCTCACTCAAGTTGAAAGTCCTCAACTAAGCTACTGATAACAGATGGGGTTCATAATAATCTGTTATCCTTGACGAAACCCTATGTTGTTGGTAACCATCAAAATCTTTTAAGGAGACGATATATATGAGTAACCACAACTCAAAGTTTAGATGTGAAAAGAAAAACAAACAAACAAATGAAGGTCATTACTCCTTCATATATCAAGAGCTCTTGCCCCAAGATAAAATACTTTTAATTAGTCCATTTGTTTATTTACTAACTTTTTCACCTGTCCAACGTTAATGTCCTTACTAAATGGCGTACAGTGCTAGAAATCCAAAACATCACCATATTTGTAAAACTACATTATATGCTTTGCTTAACATTAAGGCAATTTAAGCAATTCTGAAAAGAAAAAATATTTTAGTATTCTCTCTAGATATTGCGTCCAACATTACATACCAAACACTTTTTGAAACTTCATGCGTCATCCGTTGCAACGTAAATTGGCGATAGTATATCCTCGTCAATTTCCAGCCGTCTTCCACCGTAACGAAAATTGACGAGCGATACTTTCGCCAATTTCCGTTGTCATGGATGACACCCCAAGTTGCATGAAATGTTTGGTATCTAATGATAGGTAGAATAGCCTACTTTAAGGACAGCTTTAGGATACACTAAAAGAAAGGAATGAAAATTGGCATTATTTTGTTTACAATTCAACGCTTTTACTTTACAAATCTTCAAACCATAAAACGAATATCCTTTTCATTAGATATTTATGGTTTTGCAAGTACCATTTTCAATTTTGGAGAGTTCAGATTTTTACTATCCATGTATCAATGAAAATCTTGATTTAGTAACACAGAAAAAATGTTGAAGATGATTTATTTCACACAAACTGTCTTATCTGGTTACTAAAAGCACTTTAGGGATCAACATCCCAAATGATAAATGATGATAAAAGTAAAGCTGTGCCATGTTCATAAAATACTCACGCACGTATAGGTCCTACTTAGTTTATTTTTAAGGTGGAATACCCGTAATGTCGCCATTTTGAAATTCGTAAATCATCGGATTTTTCCTAGCTGCGTCGTTTCGTTTCCGAACCTATTGGAGGGCGAACGTAAACGATCGGCGGTGGAAAGTTCCACCGCCATTTTCCACCGCCGACGGTTTTGGACGTCGCCCGAATAAATCCGATGTCGTGCGAATCTCAATTGGGGTGGTCTTCCTTAAACTTGACACGTATTGACTGATATCACATTTTCATTACAACGCTAAATAAATAAATGAATCGACCTATGTCCCACATTCATAATGTCAAATCTATAAAATTCATTTACTAAATGTTTTACCCTTTTACCATCAACCCTTTTAACTGCTTTATTATAACTTCTTATACATTCATACCAACATATTTCATCAGTTCTTTGTGCTTTAAGATAGAATACCCCTAATGCGGCCATATTAAGATTTCTTAAACATCGGATTTTTTTTTTCGAGCGGCGTCGATACATATCCAAACTTATTCGGGCGCGGTCGTAAACATTCGGCTGTGGAAAGTTCCACCACCGAATGTTTTCGACGTCGCCCGAATAATTCCGAGGTCGCATGAATCTCATTAGGGGTAGACTACCTTAACTCTTCCCAAACGACAAAGTTTGGTCGTGACTAAATTCAAAGATGGTGCGGACGATAGAATTAACCTGAAGCCGCGTTCCCATTGCCGACAAAATCAACTCGATCAACTCGATCGCCTAAATTCAAACCCGATCAAATGTGTTTACACGACTTCTTCTTTATCTCTTGTCGATAAATTCCCGATCATTTTTGCCGACCACGCTCGAACTCTGAATTCAATGGTCGAACCGGGTAACCCCGACGATATGCACAGTTCACTCTTCTCGTCCAAGCTCGACCAGTACTCGATCGCTTGATCGAGCTTGATTGAGTTGATTTGGTCGGCAATGGGAACGCGCATTGACTGTCAAAATACAAACTCGTTATTACATGTATAGCGGACGAGAATTGACCTAGCAGAGCATTCCATTCGATTAGCATTGACTGCTCTGCCAGGTCATTTATCGTGAGGTATAACAAGGTTTTACTATCTAACAAAGCATTTTTCTACCTTTTCTCAAATACTTTCCATGACTTTACCAGACTGAAAACATGTTGAATTTGCCTAAATTTAAAGATGTTACGGACAAAAGTTTATAATGAATTAAACACAATTGCTAGAAACTATTGCAAGAATTGAAATGTCACTATTTGGGAAAAGGGTTAACGAATGGGAAACTAGCATGTCAGCATTACAGTTACAGACCTTCTTGAATATTTTATGAGAGCATCAAAGTCAAAGTAGTGATCACTGTTTTGCCGATTTCTCAATTCGAATTTGATACACGATCTGAGGAGCGTTCTTTAGAGCGAGATTTTTTAAGATTTCTTAAAGTGTTTTGGATAAAGGCTTTACGCGTTTTTAAGACCGATAATAAACACTGCAGAGAGGTATTCTTTAGAGCGAGATTTTTTAAGATTTCTTAAGGTGTTTTGGATAAAGCGTTTTTAAGACCGAGACTTTGGCCGAGCTGTTCCGAATGCTCCATATTTATACAAATGACGTCATCATGACGTCATTTGTATAAAGTATGGAGCATTCGGAACACCGCGATTTATGAATTATGGAGTGTTCGGAACAACTCGGTCAAATCTCTTTTATTGTATCGCGCCATGCGCGATACATATGTGGTATACATATTCTAATTTTAGAAATTACGTCATGAGGGATAATTATTTGTACTTGAAAGTCGTATATATATATAACCTACACATAAACTGTTTACACGGTATAATTTTTCAAGCAGTACTATAAGTATACATTGAAGTTCGTTTAATCTCAGACCACGCTGAAAATTCGTGTAAACAAAATTCTAGTATAGTTTTATACTTTGCATAGCAATGGAAAGTCCCTACTTCCGGTTTGCCCATGGTGGACATGTATTTTTCCTATCCGTTTAAATGCAACGCATTTATGCATACCATTTCGGGTTGGACTAAAACACGCAATGGACCTGTTTTGGCGCAAAGGACGCAAAGGACATGAAGGTGACGCAAAGGAGATTTATATCAGTCCAAACTCCTTAATCATGATTTTTTTTTATCGCATTAAATTGTTATATTCGTGTATTTTACGATTAAATCTAGTCAGTAATCTTTGTTTTGGGACATAAAGTGTCTGATTTTTGTGTTGAATCCGATTTAATAGGCTACTCACAGACGAAAAGGAGCTGGCTGCGGCGCAAAGGAGATTCATATAAGCCCAAACTCCTTTATCATTAATTTTTATCGCATTTAAATTGTAATTTTCACGTATTTTAAGATCATATCTAATCCATAGTGTTTATTTTTTTGACAAAAGGTGTCTGTTTTCTGTATAAATTCCGATTTTCATATGCTAATCACAGGCGAGAAGGAGCTGGGTGGCGCAAAGGAGATTTGTATCTGTATAAACTTTTTAATCATAGATTTTCGTCACAATTGATTGTAATATTTATGTATTATTAGACCATAGCTATTCAATAATAATTATGTATTCTTTAGAAAATAGTGTCTGTTTGTTTTATTAATTCCGATTTTCATAGGCTATACTCACGGGCGAAAAGGAGCTTGCGGTGGCGCAAAGGAGATTCAAATCAGCATAAACTCCTAAATCATGAATTTTTATTGCATTTAATTGCTATATTCATGTATTGTAAGATCACATCTAATCAATAATGTTTATGTTAGAACATAAAGTGTCTGGTTTTTTTTAATTAATTCCGATTTTCATAGGCTATACTCACGTGCGAAAATGAGCTTGCGGTGGCGCAAAGGAGATTCATATCAGCCCAAACTTCCTAATTTTGAATTTTCATCGCATCAAATATTTTTAGCCCAACCGTACCATTTCGAATCGCAATAAGAAATCAAAGAACGAGAAGTACCTTACTATTGAATGACCACTACATGTTGAATTTGGACTGGTCAACTTGCATTGTTACAAGGGATCGTCTTATCTGACTAGATATGTATATTGCTAGTAGAACAAATGGGCTTTCTCTTGCGTTTTTCAAAATTGCATTACAATGTGAATTCCTACTTTCGGTTTGCCCATGGCCTATCCTATTCACTGCATCGCTTCCTAAGAAATCAAAGCACGAAAAAGACTTACCCGGTAAGTATTGAATGAACACTGCATGTACAATTATGGATGATTCGATTCCATAATTTCAAGGGATCGTCTGAACTAAATAGGCATGTGTATAACTAGTAGAACAAATAGGTTTTCTCAATTATTTTTTTCTAAAAATTACAAACTGTTAGGGGTTTTCACATAAAAGAACAACCCAATTTTAATGTCTCAACAGTTTTTGACTGGATGGATTTCAAAACCGTTCAAAAGAATACATTATGCGCAATCAATTCGCCGCCACAATCAAAACTTTAGTCCTGTACTTTTTGTTACACTCTAGTAAATCTCCTCGTATGTGTCGCTCGTTCTTTGTGGGTTTTTTTTGTGTGTGATAAGTACAAATATAGGTCCCGATTTATGACCTGGCAGAGATGATCTGCCTGGTGAATTATTGAGACATATTCATGGTATTGCTTGTATTGTGTTACAGCTTAAATCCTAAACATTAGCGGCTGGTAGTTGTCACTTTATATGGCATTTCTGTATTTATCTTTTTTACATTTAATTTATTGCTCCGCCGGACAAAAGTAATAAGGATCATATCCGTGGCATTGTGGCTGCTGTGCGTTCGTTCATCTATGTCTGTTATCATAAACGTTTCCTATTCCTGCTGTTATCAAAGCATTTTTAGATTCCATAGACTAAGATTAGCGTGCACTCTGATCTATTCAACACAGTCTGTTCTCTATTGAATGATTATACGAAGAACAAATAAGCTATAGTGGTCAAAATGTTCCGGTTTGGAAAATTTACTTGATACGATTTTTATATTCAGAAGGCTAATGGATAAACAAGTACAAATGTACTTTTTTTCTATTTACTTAAAGTATTTTACCTATTCTGACCAAAGGCTTGCGGGGCTTATGCCACGGTCCTGTTTCCGGCGTGCGTTCATCTGAAAACTTCTCCAAAATTACTAGGCCAGTTTCAATCAACATTCAAACAGGAATCTTCTAACATAGGAATCTAACAGGAATCTTCCTTGCATGGAGCCTTTCGAATTGTTTTTTTTTTTTTTTTTTTTTTTTTTTCGACAAATAATTTCATAGTGAACTGTGGTTACCATGGTGCACTTTCAATTTTTGTGTGTGTGTCTTTTTTTCCTTCTTTTTTCCAAAGAATAATTTCACGGAGAAACGATTCAGGACCATCTTGGCCCTAATTCCTTGCTGAAATATTCGGTTTCCTTTCTTGTTTAAGTTAATTTTAATCCCCATTTATTCAACTGCAACATTTAACACTTTTGTATTTGCTTACTTCCCCTCCTATGTTGTTTGATTAATGTATAATCTGGCTGAACACACAAAAATAGACTAGATCTAGCACCAGCATATGCAGACATGCAATCCTGTTTCGGTTTTCACTGCATGTTGACTTAACCAGACACTTGTACCATTCAGTACTTTGGTATAATTTTTTAAGCGCGATACAATTCATTTTGCTGTACATTACAGCAATTTTTTACTTGTATTGTTTGTACAGAGTTGACTGAGGGGTTCCGCACGAAGTATAGGATAATGGCGCCTCCCATTGAGCGTCTTAAAAATCTTGCTCTAAAGAACGCTTTATCCTTAAATATCTTAAGAAATCTCAAGATATCTCAAGAAATCTCGCTCTAAAGAACGCACCTCTGTTTTGGCATTTACCTTTTATGAAATATGAGCTTGGGAAAACATTGAGGCAGGAATGAACATCTTTACAACTATAATCACCGACAAGAAATTTCGAATGCAATGACATTAATTTATGATGATATATGAAGACTTTATAACAGTAAAGCATAGATTCTGATCACGCTGTCGGCCGCGGCCTTAGCGCAGTTGGTAGCGCATCTGACCCTCATTCGAGAGGTCCCGGGTTCGATACCCGGCCGCGGCTAATACTCTTTCTGACAAAATTGTTACCCACCAATGGGTTTGAAATCGTTAACCTAAGTGGGCGAGCAACTGGAGGCTCGGTAAGGGTGTTGTGGTAGTACTGGTTTGAGAAACAACAGGAATCCATGGGTAGGTGCTCCAGCCGCCGCGATATGACCCTGGTAGTTGAAAACGGCGTAAAACCCCAATAAACTAAAACTCAAACTGATCACGCTGTCCAAATTCAGGAGCAGGCTGGTTTGGACTCTTGTTGTTCTGAAATGCAATAAGGGCCTTTTTTACAAGATCCTCGCTTTTACACATCTATTTCATTGCATGTTTTAATATTTTGAACCATGATTAACATTCAAATTAAAATATTTGAATATCTTTTACATGCTTTTAATATAATTTCACTTTTAATTACTAAGTGTTCACTCAAGCATTTCTTTCTTTGATCTCAGTGTTTTCCTTAGTGCTCTCTATTAGGGGCGTCAAAATCATGTTTCTGAAAGGCTCACGTGGGTTGAAACACAAAATTACCTACCCCTCCCATCCATACGATACTATTCAAACGCGAATACATTGATATATACTGAAGGGCAAAAGAAACGTTCCCAAAGAAATGTGTCGTTATTTTCTTCATTCACTACAAACTCAGTCACAGATAAACAAGCCGTGAGTCGTTTTGACGTCTTGTACTGGTCGGTTACTCGTCTTGGTCGACGAGTTAGAGTTACGGGAACATTTCATAGAAATCCATTCTCGCGTTAACGTCATATGTGTTTCAAGTTTGTGACGATCGACGTCGCGTTTAGTAGTCACTAACTGTTGTCACCAAATAAGACGTTTTACGGTATCTGTTGTTGTCTCAAACATAGTTTGAAACACTTGCTACTGATTTTCAAATGAAATCCTGCCACCGGAATGACTAAATGTGCTAGATTTTTCTAAAGTAGATCTATAACGATTTGATTTTCTTTACCATCATTTCCAACAATAGATATAATAAAACATTTTAAAATGGAAATAAGTTTTTGTAATTTTAAATCAGACATACTGACAAATCTGACATCAAATTGGAATGGGGCGTTTCTTTTGCTAATTAGTATAGTTTCGTCGTATATCGAATCAGTGGATAACCCTTTCTTGAAGACAAACTTTTAGAAAAATCCAAATTTCAAACAATTTTAAACAACAGATCTCAAAAAACCCGAAGAAGGAATGTGTATGTTACAACACATAAAATATTGACAGGAAAGTCAGTGCTGTATTAGAATTTTCTCCCTTTCTCGCTAAGTTTTCAAAAAAAATCTTTTAGGTATGGATACGCTGGAATTGTTTGTGATAAAGGTTAATCTATTGCCCAGCTGTTGCAAAAAGGCGTTATTCTATTAATGTATTGAAGAATAAAAACACATAATTTGAAAGCTACTGCAGAAGACAAAATGGGTGGATATAAAGATACGTTTTGTGTACAATATAACTGAGAAAATATTGAGGCAAAAGAAGAAAATGCTGGTTATCAGCATTTTCTTCTTTTGCCCCAATCTTTTCCCTAGCCTTTTGTAAATATAATGGACGCTAAACCCAGGTCTTGTTCCCTCCGACTTCGACACAACGAGTTTCGACTGTATATTTATCAGCTAAACACATATTATCAGAACTCGATCTTTGTTTATTCCATTCGGTTTCTTCACTTTTTATAATGTGCACTACAAACTCACAAAATACGACAAGTCTGATATTTTATGAAAAAAATCTGTATTGAAATAAAAATATTCTATTTTATATTTCTCTTTAATGAAGTGACTGCTATTCCACACTGTTATTACCAACAGTTCAGTATCATGAATAGTATTACAGAGTAAAATCCAATAAAGAAGTGGAAACTTATCCCATCTTTAAGCAAACGAAATACGCGTAAGCCTACTGTTGTTTTCAAACAAATGGCCAATACAATACAATACAATTCAAGACGAATGGGTGATGCAAGTATCAGATTTGGCGCCGCGTAATTAATGGGCAAAAAATATACTCAGATCAGGATGGAAACCAAATCAGCCCAAAATATTTTAACGAAGTAATACATACTTGAGTTTTTCTTTTCAATTACATGTTCCACCAGCAATACTTTGAAACGACCCCTTAAAAATATGCAAGTTGATCAACCCAAATCGTACGTGTAAAAAAGTTTTTTTTTTTTACAATACTTTGATGTAGTTGTGAATAGTTCTTAACCGCGATATTTATACAGACGACGAATCTCTAATCTTGATTCTGTGAAAATTTATGTCGTGTAAATTGGTCACTTGCACAATACGGACCAAAATCAATTGACTGTATTCTCGGCTTGTTGGACCTTGGCTCGGCGCAAAAAAGTTCGAATGTACTGAGCCTAGCATTGACTTGCACACTCATACAAAAAATTATGATCTCAACTTAACGGGTTAAAAGTCCGGCTAAGCAGATGTAAACAAGAGATGTTTGTAAAACATATATGCCCCTCAAGGGCCTACATTTGACGTAGGTCAAAATCCAAGGTCAAGTTAACAAGGTCCAAGGTCATGGTCAAATATGAAAGGTCTTGGTAGGAGGTGTCTATGTGTGAAATATCAAGGCTGTATATATAAAAGTAAAATGAAATATAGGCCAGGTTAAAGTTTTTAAAAGTAAGCCAAATGCCAAGGTCAAGGTCATGGTCAAATGTGAAAGGTCTTGGTTGGAGGTGTCCATGTGTGAAATATCAAGGCTGTAGGTGTAAAGGGACATGATATATATGCCTGGTTTAAGTCTTTTTAAAAGTAGGTCAAACTCCAAGGTCAAAGTTGCAATATTCAAGGTCATGGTCAAATGTGAAAGGTCTTGGTAGGAGTTGTCTATGTGAGAAATATCAAGGCTGTAGGAGTAATAGGACATGAGATAAAAGCTAGGTTAAAGATTTCTAAAAGTATGTAAAAGGTAAAGGTCACACAGGCCAAGGTCATGGTCAAATACGAAAGGTCTTGGTAGGAGGTGTCAATGTGTGAAATATTGAGACTGTTTAGGTAACAGGACATGAGATATAGGCCTAGTTTAAGTTTTTTAAAAGTAGGTCAAACTTAAAGGTCAAGGTCCAATGTCATGGTCAAAAGTGAAATGTCTTGGTTGGAAGTGACCATGTGTGAAAAATCAATGCTGTATGTGTAAAATGACATAAAATATAGGCCAGGTTAATGTATTATAAAAGTAGGTCAAACACCAAGGTCAAGGTCACAAGGTCCAAAATCATGGTCAAATGTGAAAGGTCTTGGTCGTAGGTGTCCATGTATCAAATATCAAGGCTGTATGTGTAAAAGGACATGACATATCAGCTAGGTTAAAGTTTTTTATAAAAGTAGGTTAAAGTCCAAGGTCAAGGTCACAAGGTCCAGGGCCATTGTCAAATGTGAAAGGTCTTGGTAGGATGTGTCAACGTGTGAAATATCAAGGCTGTATGTGTAATAGCACATGAGATATAGGCACAGTTTATTTTTTTTAAAGTAGGTCAAACTCCAAGGTCAGGGTCACAAGGTCCAAGGTCATGGTCATATGTGATATGGTCTTGGTCGGAGGTTTCAATGTGTCAAATATCAAAGCTGTATGTGTAAAAGGACATGATATATCGCCCAGGTTAAAGTTTTTGAAAAGTAGGTCAAACTCCAATGTCAAGGTCACAAGGTCACAAGGTCATGGTCAATTGTGAAAGGTCTTGGTAGGAGGTGTCCATGTGTGAAATATCAAGGCTGTATGTGTAATAGGACGCGAGATAAATGCCAGGTTTAATTTTTTTTAAGTAGGTCAAACTCCAAGGTCAAGGTCACAAGGTCCAAGATCATGGTGAATGATGTTGATAGGAGGTATCTATATATGTGTGAGATATCAAGGCTGTATGTGTAAAAAATACATGAGATATAGGCATTGTTAAGAATTAAGTGTAAAAATCAACAAAGGGCAATAACTCCAAGAAGTTGATCGGCAAGGTTATGGTTCTTGTGCACTGCACCTCTTCATAATAATATCTATCCACCTGTTAAGTTTCATGATTCTGCCTTACATACTTTTTGAGTTATGCTCCGGACAAGAATCAAGTTTGAAAATCAACAAAGGGCAATAACTCCAAAACTATGATCAGCAGAGTTACGGTTCTTGTGCACTGCACCTCTCCATAATGATATCTATCCACCTGTAAAGTTTCATGATTCTACCTAACATACTTTTTGAGTTATGCTCCGGACAAGAATCAAGTTTGAAATTCAAAAAAGGGCAATAACTCCAAAAATTTGATCGGCAGAGTAACGGTTCTTGTGCACTGCACCTCTCCATATTGAGATCTATCTACCTGTAAAGTTTCATGATTCTACCTTACATACTTTTTGAGTTATGCTCCGGACAATAATCAAGTTTGAAAATCAACAAAGGGCAATAACTCCAAAAATATGATCAGCAGAGTTACGGTTCTTGTGCACTGCACCTCTCCATAATGATATCTATCCACCTATCCACCTGTGAAGTTTCATGATTCTACCTAACATACTTTTTGAGTTATGCTCTGGACAAGAATCAAGTTTGAAAATCAACAAAGGGCAATAACTCCAAAAAATTGATCGGCAGAGTTACGGTTCTTGTGCACTGCACCTCTCCATAATGAGATCTATCCACCTGTAAAGTTTCATGATTCTACCTTACATACTTTTTGAGTTATGCTCCGGACAATAATCAATTTATAAAATCAACAAAGGGCAATAACTAAAAAAAATTTGATCGGCAGAGTTACGGTTCTTGTGCACTGCACCTCTCCTTAATGAGATGTATCCACCTGTAAAGTTTCATGATTCTACCTTACATACTTTTTGAGTTATGCTCCGGACAAGAATCAAGTTATGAAATCAACAAAGGGCAATAACTCAAAAAATTGATCGGCAGAGTTACGGTTCTTGTGCACTGCACCTCTCCATAATGAGATCTATCCACCTATGAAGTTTCATGATTCTACCTTACATACTTTTTGAGTTATGCTCCGGACAAGAATCAAGTTATAAAATCAACAAAGGGCATAACTCAAAAAATTGATCGACAGAGTTACGGTTCTTGTGCACTGCACCTCTCCATAATGAGATCTATCCACCTGTGAAGTTTCATGATTCTACCTTTAATACTTTTTGAGTTATGCTCCGGACAAGGTTTGGTCTACGGACAGACCGACCGACCTACGGACCTACGGACCGACCGACCTACGGACCTACGGACCGACCGACCGACACTTGTAAAACAATATACCCCCATTTTCTTCGAAAGGGGGCATAACTATTCATGTCATTTGTCTTTGAAATCCACAAAAATTGTTATTTTTCGTAAGGATTTCGTCAACATACAAAGCACAAGCAAATTCTGTCGTATTTGAAACAATTTAAATATATTTACGTAAATCTCTGACATTTTCTACATTACATGAAATTGTTCATTAACCCGTGTGCAGAGAACTGTTCACTACCACTTTTCCAAATCTTTGGACAGTAACACATTTCCAAAAGCGTACCAATACTGTTCGGCGCTACAGGCGCCGAGTAATAATAAGTATTTCCACACGCTGACGCACAAGATGAATGCGTTTGAAAAAAATGTAGAAAAAGAATAAATTGCTTGTGGCAATGTTTTGTGCATTGTAGGCCTACAAAGAAAGATCCAAGATTGCAGAATGTAAACTTAAATATACTAGTTTCTGTGTTTTTAATGTCGCTATTTTCCTTAACACCTGAGCGCTATGGGTATTATTATTCCAGAACAAAAACCAATATAGAAAGATAGGTCTTACAATGAATACATCAACAGCTGTTCACAAAAGATATTATTTGAATTTATTTCTGTTATTTACGCTGAAGCCTGTATTATTCAATTCTTGCTCACTTCATTGTTTCAACACCTGTGTATTATAAATATTACAAGAGAACCAATTGAGTCATTATAACTGTAAGATTACGACAGGGAAACCATGAAACATCATTGTCGAATTTGTTCAATGATTTTGTAATCATCAAGTGTTACTGTGGTTACGGTTAACCCTTTCCCAAACAGCATTTTTTTCAGTATTTCCGTTTTTAAAGCTGTTGCAGACGACAAATAGACCTAGTTTAAGATAGAATTTGTGTATAATATAGCACAGAAAATATTGAGACAAAAGAAGAAACTGCTGAAAATGTTTTCCTAAGCCTTATCTAATAGGGACGGGAAAATCAGGTCTTGTTTGGGAAAGGGATAAGATAAACACGAATGCCCCCGAAATGGCAATGTTAAGTTTCATGTTAAGTTTTCAGATAAAGGGTTGATAAGGGTTAAAGAATGGCCTTGCGGAAGGTCATATTGCATGGAACAGATAGATATCATTAAAAGAAGTTTACATATTTTTGGAGAAAAAGCAAATATTAAGTTTTCGGACAGACAGTCGAACGGACACGAATACAACAGTATGCCCCGATCTCTCTACAAAGCGACATCAAGTTATCTTGTTGGAGCAGCCGAGACATGCATTCCAATCGCATGACTTGCATCAGAAAACACACAATAGTAAGGTAACGCACCTCCACATCTGTTTGTGTGAGTTATGAACCCAGTTTGTCCAAGACTTCTGTAAAGCTCATAAAATAAGTATTTCATATATAATACGCTCAATGTATCTAAACCCCTCTTCTAAACGTTAGTTTACAAATGATACAGATGACAATATGGAAGTCATTGCAAATGTTATTTGCGTATTTTATAGCCAAAATATTGAGGCAAAAGGAGAATTTGCCGGTCACCAGCATTTCTTCTTTGGCCTTATTTTTCCCCCAATCAATTTCTAATATTATTATCAAAACAAGTTCTTGTTTGGGAAAGGGCTATAAACTCAACTGTACTAAGGTTTTATCTAAGGTTTTATGCTATGATATGAATATCTCCCATATTTGACACAATCAATTTTATTGTCTGTACTACCTTTGACTTTATACCATCGTATTTGTGTCGTTTGGGAGGATCTAATCCAATATTTTATCATGTTTTCTGACAAACTTGGAGTCCCACTGGAACTCTTAGGAATCAGTTTTCTGATTTTATATCACAATAAAATTGTTGCTTGGAATAAGAGCATTATGATTTATCGGAATAAATGGATATTCTTAGTAAATATTCGTCCTTTATGAGTGTGAGTGTTCTACATGTTGTTAAACAAGTATTAGGCTGCGATATCCCGTGAATGAGCCGGGGCCTGGAGAAAGGTCAAAGGCCAGATCCCGGATTTATTTCCATGGGAAGTGGCGGATCCAGAGAAGGGTCGGGGGTTCAAACAAAGCCCCCTCTGTAGCCAGATTATTTCATTTTCATGCAGAAATTCAGTCATAATCGTGTACTACTAGGAAAACGAATCCCCATATTTGTATATTCAATTCCCCCCTTGAAATCCTGGATCCGCCGCTGATGGGGATGGGGGACCAAGCCCAAATGTTGACTTTAAATGTATTAAATATGTTACGTTAAACTAACGTTAAAATATAGTCAAAATTTGATATCCGGCAAATGCCGGAAGGGGGTCCAGACCCAGCCCTCTGCTAGATCCGCCCTTGGAGTCCTTTGTGGCACTTGCTACCAACATAGATCCAGATAAACATATGCATATACAGTCTGATCCAGATCCTTATTTTTGTGTAAAGGCTTTTTTCTCATCATTAGTTGGCAGGATGGATCCTTATTAGACTCTTTTTACCCTCACGCTGGAGTGGAAACTCTGACTTCTGAAACGCTTTACCAGATCCCGGCCATATGGTTCCTTTTCAACAAAAACCTTGTAACTGCAGCTTAGTACAAGCTGTAGTTAATAGGTTTTTGTTCAAAAGCGGTGATATACAGTAACCTGGTCGAAGTTTTCAGTTTCATTGTAATGGCTGGTGCATATAACAGTAACTTTCAAGCTTTTAAGCCATTACCACACAGTGACTCCCTTTGACTCCCCACGAGATAATGGCTTTGGAAAACATCGTGGAAAATGAAGAAATTGTTTGTGACAAGCAATTTCTTCATTTCCCACAATATTTTTTATCCCAAAAGACAACAAAAATTTAAATTTCATTCAGTTGAAATGTCTTTGAATTTGGGGCACCCTAATTTTTTGTTGTTTGGGAAAGGGTTAAGCCAGTAGTACAAACACAACATCTAATCGATGCTTTTCAACGAAAACCTCGTAAGTGAAGCTTGTTTTTAGCTGCAGTTACGAAGTTTTTTATGGAAAAGCTAGTAGTTCTAGCAGCTAATCCATATCCACTCATAGTCAAAGCTTTTTGGTTGAATGTTTCCCACCATTCAGAAAGGATTTTTTTGGACAAATATCAGATTGAAAATTGACTGTTTTTTCCCTCTAACTACGACTTTATCCCGAATAAAAAGAAAGGGAACAACATACGAAATTGACATAGATCTATAGTACTTTATTAAGTATGTCTAATATGAATTGCTTTGGTAATAACATATGAGTATATCAGTATAATAATTATGTAATAAACATACAAAAAATATAAACAATCGTTCTAGAAAATTAATATTTCAACGTATCAATGAAACAAAGAACAAACTTTAATATGTGGTCCTTACTTTATCACCATGTTTTTTTATCTGCAACACATGCATGTATATTGACCATTACCCAAGACCTGTTTTTGACCTCCATAATTGAAAGGGCTTGGGAAAACATTGAGGCAAAACAAGAAAATGTTGATAAACGTCATATTCTCCTTTTGACTACATATTTTCCATGCTAAGTTATACACAAACTATATCTTTACCAAAATCAATTTTACTGTCTGCAACAGCTTTTAAATTGGACCAGCCTACAATGTTGTTGTTTGGGAAAGGGTTAATGCATGCAGTAAGATTCCACTAAACCATTAATTATCAACCATACTTCATTATTTCTTCAATGCATACTAACATTTTAAAGTTTTCATTGTAAACACAAGAACAAAGTATTTGTTATACAAAATATGATCGTAACATAATCTGCAATATAGCACTTTTACTAAATACACCATTTAGATCTACATGGTCAAGTAACAGATCTTAACAAAATTTAAACGATACTGAAAATATTCCGTTTCCAATAATGATTTCTTTTAGCAATGTTTAGCTGTAACTAATTCCGTATAAGTATTCCATATGAGTACATTAACTTTTTTCCTATTTAAATCCTTTCAGCATTTCCTCCTTTTGCCTGAAAGTTTCCCAAGCTCTCCATTTAGGAATGTCAAAACTAGGTCTCATTTTGGGACATGGGTTTAAAGGGACAGTAAATTACTTATTAAAACATTTAAAGCACAAAATAGTATACATGCCTACTCTATATTCTGATTAGCAAATGCACCATCCTTTCATCAGAAGAGTCCTGATTCTGATGTGTTGATTCAAAAGCATTTTGAAAGGCATTGAGAGAAAAGACAAAAACATAAAAAAATCCAGCATGTCTTCTTTTCTCTTAATACTTTCCACGCTTTAGTACACACATTTAGCACATAAAGGATTGTCAGCTGGAACCCCTGAAATTGTGTCATTTGGAAGAGGATTATAAGGTACGGATTTAATATTGGAGACAAAAAAGTATATATCTACATGTACACATCACAAATTATTTCAATTATTTTGCAAATTATATCACTGGAATGCAGAGAATATATTTCGGACTTTCAATAAATTTTACAAAATGACTGTATAAAAACTCTAACAATCAACACCATTTATCATTTAATCATTTATCAATAAATCACTGCTTTTCAACAAAAACCTCATAACTGCAGCTTAAGAGGTTTTTCTTGAAAAGTAACAAAATGTTATGAAGAAAAACATAGCGACATGCACATCTTTGATGGAATACTGGCCAAAATTGATAATGGCTAATATAACACATCCTTGTTTTATATTTTTCTCGCTTCTTTATTTTGGAAAAAATACTAAATATGGTCTTTTTCTATCTGTTTTCTTCCAAATGTCTTTGAAGAAATTATTTTTTTCAACAGCTTTATTATCAACTCTTTGAATGTCATTGATAAGACATTTCACCTTGAAACAGTCAGTGATGGAAAACATTGTGGAAACTAAACAAATTGCTGACAACAATGTTTTCTACCACAAAAGACCCTAAATTTAACTTTCATTCAAATGAAATTGTTGTTAGCAACAACTTTGAATTTAGACCAGTCTAAAATTAAGCCATTTGGTATTGGTTAAGTGGTCTGGTCAAGACAACTTAAGATTCTAGTGCTGAAGATTGTTTCGCGAATTTGTTAACCCTTTCCCAAACAAGACCTGGTTTTGACGTCCCAGAATAGGGTTGGGAAAACATTGAGACAAAAGAAGAAACTGCTGATAACCAGCAGTTTCTCCTTTTGTCTCAATATTTTCCTTGCTATATTACACATTAATTTCATCTTCCACAGCATTTGTTTTGTCGTCTGCAGCAACTATTAAATTGGACCACCCTAAAATTTTGTTGTTTGGGAAAGGGTTAACAGTAGAAAAGAAATTTATCCTATAATTGTTCTCTCCACTGCCCATACACCAATCTAGGGGGACCCCCTGTCGACGCAAACTGGCTGGGATGACTGCCCGTGCCATGGCTACCCATCGAGTATGAAACCTCGTTCAGCATGTGTTCTAGTTCCTCCTGCGTATCACAGATGTGTATGTGGAACGGGGAACCAGGTACGTCGACACCGGACCACTTGACGCTGACGATGTAGAGTCCACACTCGGTTGGATCGTAACGACACAAGATGGTTCTGTCTCGTTGGCTGTCTCGGTACATCTCTACTTGGAACGCTCCTGAAATGCCAATTGATTGATTAACCCATTACCAAACAGTAGGGAGATCCAGTTTAAAAACTGCTACAAATGACAAAATGGATGTTATCAAAGATAGGATTTGTGTAAAATATGACATAGAAAATATTGAGACAAAAGGAGAAACTGCTGCTTATCAGCAGTTTCTTCTTTTGTCTCAATGTTTTCCCTAGCCATATCTATCAGGGATGTCAACACCAGGTCTTGTTTGGGAAAGGGTTAATTGATTGCTCAATTATTGACCTTTTCCCAAATGGCAAAAATTGGGGGGTTGACAAAATTTAAATTAAGTTAAAGTTAGGGGTTAAAGTCTGTATATATTTGCATAGATTTCAGTCTTTACAATTTAACCCACCATCATTGAGTTTCAAGCCGGCTGTTCACACATGGTACCTATCAAAATATACTGCAGACGACATAATAAATGTCAATAAAGATATGATTTGTGTATAATATGCCTCAGAAATTATTGATGCAAAAGGAGGAGATGCTGGTTAACAATCAAAACATTACCCAAGCAGTTATCCGGCATGGCCTTAATGAACAAAATTGTGAGAGGAAATTTGATGCAACAAACCTTTAGGTCCCCTAATTCTAACAGTAAGTTGACCCGCTCCAGCCCCGCGTGTTTCCACAATAAATCTGCTCATGAAGGTGGCTAGGATACCGTGTTCCACACCAGGCCCGGACACTCTGACCTTGCTGGCGTCAGGCTGGGACGTGACCTTGAATGCAAATGGGCTGTCTGAAAAAGAGAAGTGGAAAATGTCAGAAATGAAAGGCATTTTATTTGATGTCATTTTTTATATTTATTAGCTAAAGCTGTCCGAAGACAGCGCGCTCAACTTTTCTAAGTTGCTTAACCCAGAATTTCAAAGTCAAACAAGAGCTGTCCAAAGACAGCGCGCTCGACTTTCTAAGTTGCTTAGTATAAAGGGGGCATAACTCCAAATATAGTGGAGCAAGGGTCATGGGCCCTAATAGTAAGGTAGAGGTGTGACGGTGAATAAGTATTCCAAGTTTGGGTTGAATCCCTTTGATAGTATGGAAGTTATTGATGATTGAAAAAACTTTAACCTTTGTTGCAACGACGACGCCAACGCCAACGCCCGGGTGACAGTATAAGCTCTCATTTTCTTCAAAAAGTCGAGCTAAAAAGGTTAAAATTCCAGTCAATTAAATGTGAGAGTAATGAATCTTTGCCTAGAGGCTAATATTATGGTCACAAAAGCATGTGCAAAGTTTCAGAGCAATAGCATAAGTAGAAACAGATGTTTGAAAAAACTTTAACCTTTGTTGCAATGCCGACGCAAACGACAACGCCGACGCCCGGGTGACAGTGTAAGCTCTCATTTTCTTCGAAAAGTCGAGCTAAAAATCAATTAAAACCCTCTATACTTAATGTTATTTCAATTCTAAAATGATCATCATTCAAGAGTACATAATGTCACAAGAATAAGAATAAGAATAAGAATATTTAATACTGCTCAGTTTTACCCATTCATGGGTTAAAGGCATACATTTACACATACAAACACACAAACACATATTAAGCATATGTACAAACATCATTAACCCTCTTCCAAACAAGACCTGATTTTGCCTAGTTAACATGGCAAATTAAGAACCTTTAAGAGAACAGCAGAAGCTGGTGGCCAGTTACCGCCCTTCATTTCAGGATTAATAAACTTTGCACAAAGCAAATAATATTTATGATTTGTTTTACGCTACTGAAGTCTAGAAACAAGCGTCAAAATTCTTATAAACGCTCATATTCCAATCCTTGCCTATTCTCTTTATTAAAACCCAATCCCTCAAACTCATACTGTTTCAAACACAGTTTCAGCAAAATAGGGCGATACTAATAAAATCCCACCTGCTTTAATTATTACAGTACATAATATGTTCAAAAGCAAGGAAAACAATTATCAGTCCCCTATCTGTTTCTAAGAGACATTTGAACCAGGATCTGCAAAAACGTCCCTTAAGGCTTTTTTGAGCCCAACATAGATCCAGATCAGCCTGTGCATACGCACAGTCTGATCAGAGTCCACATTGTTCTTTATAGCTTTTTTGTGACATGTAGTAACTTAAAGAGAGCAGCATGGATGCATATTGGACTGCATTTGACAACAGGCTGATCTTGAAACTCAATTTTTAAAAATGCTATGAGGGACGTTTTTCCAGATCCCGACTCATTTGTTTTGGAGAGCATTTTATCCAAACACTTACTCTGTACATGTTCCCCTCCATATTTAATCTGTAGGACATGTCTGCCCGCCTCCTGTGGTCTAACTCCCAGTTTAAATGTACCATCTTGATTATCTTGTAGTTCACAATAAGCTACTTGTGCAGGTCCCATACAGTAGGCTGTTAGCTCACCTAGAATAAAACATACACATATTTAATCTGCAGGACATGTCTGCCCGCCTCCTGTGGTCTAACTCCCAGTTTAAATGTACCATCTTGGTTATCTTGTAGTTCACAGTAAGCTACTTGTGCAGGTCCCATACAGTAGGCTGTTAGCTCACCTAGAATAAAACATACACATATTTAATCTGTAGGACATGTCTCCCCGCCTCCTGTGGTCTAACTCCCAGTTTAAATGTACCATCTTGATTATCTTGTAGTTCACAGTAAGCTACTTGTGCAGGGCCCATACAGTAGGCTGTTAGCTCACCTAGATTGGGAAATATAACGGCAAACTTGCATAGAGCAATTCAAAAAGCATAAATATTTTTAATGTCACTAGTAGAAAAAGCTTGATAAACTTAGTGACAATAGAACAATTGCTGTTAGCCAGCATTTTCTTCATTTGTCTAAATATTGATGCATTTTTATGATTGGCTTATGGCATATTTTTAGCCGAATGCATTTCAAAGTTTTTCAGTTGAGTTATTATGGTCACTAAAACATGCATTCCGTTTAAGAGAAGTTACATTGCAAAGACATATGACACTTACGTGTAACACTTGAACAAAAGTGTTAGGCTGCAAAACACCAGGAACCAGAAATGCCCGCCACCGTTCTTTTCTTCAAGTATTTGAGTTTATAAAAATTGTCTGTATGACATGACTTTAATGAGTACCCACAACATGGGATTTGTTGATACATAAAAGATATACAGTCGACACTCGTTGTGTCGAAGTCAGAGGGGCCGTCAAAATACCTCGACATATCTGGAGTTCTAGTAAACCGATTTTGACCGGTTTTTTTTTTAACATCATTTGGCCTATTTGTTGCTAATCAAGTACGTTCATGATTGAAATATAGTAGGAAAAGGAAAGAAATTGCTCGAAACGAGCAATTTCTATCCTTTTCCTACTAAATTTGAATAGCTATATTTATTTTATAATAATTTTGTTTGAACTTTTTAAAATCTGTTGAAGAGGACGGGACCAAACATTCACTTCGACTAAAGCGGAAATTCGACTTATCCGATGTCGAGATAACGAGTGTTGACTGTATTACATTTTGAAAAGCTAAAGCCTTTACCCCCCTCTTATTTGTAGCTATGTAAAGCCTTATTATTCTTACCCAGTCCTGTTTGATACCCAGTCTGGTTAACCCTTTCCCAAACAGCAAATTTTCAAAATATCCATTTCAAAAGCTGCTGCAGACGACAAATGGACAACAAATAGACCTTAGGTAAGACCTTTGTGTATAATATAGCACAAAAATATTGAGACAAAAGGAGAAACTGCTGGTTATCAGCAGTTTCTTCTTTTGTCTCAATGTTTTCCCAAACCTTTTTCCATAAGGACGTCAAAACCAGGTCTTGTTTGGGAAAGGGTTAAATATCCTTTGAGACAAAAGTGTCTCTCACCAATGGTTTAATATTGTTAACCTATGTGGATCAGCAGCTGGAGGCTTGGTTAGGATGTTGTGGTAGTACTGGTATGAAAAACAACAGGAATCCACATGGTTAGGTGCTCCAGCCACCGCGATATGACCATAGCAGTTGAAAACAACTTAACCCATTACCAAACGACAAAATTTTGGACTGTTCCAAATTCAAGGGTGGTGCAGACGACGATTTCAAGAGAATGTAATAGTACATTTTGGGGTCCTTTTGTATGAAAAATATTATGGGAAATAAAGAAATTGCTTGTCACAAGCAATTTCTTCATTTACCACAATGTTTTCCATAGCGATTTTCTTGTAAGGAGACAAAAAGAGTCATTGAGTGGTAATGGGTTAAAACCCCAATCAACTAAACAACTTACCTGGTCCTGCCTTTCTAGTGTCAATCTGTACAGACATTTCTCGTCCCAGCATCCCGCCTCGTAGACCCTCGCCAGTGACCACCACTCTGTTGGGGTAGAATGCCCCAATGATGTTCACTTTGTACGGAGATCCGCGGAGTTGTCTTCCATTCCATGTAATATGCAGGAGATAGGCACCAGGAATCGTGGGTACGTATGTACAGCGGAATTTACCGTTACCCACCGAGACACAATGGACATCAACTTCTGCTCTAACTCCCGATAGAACAACATCAGGGGTTCCTAGAAATTAACTTAAAATGTAACTCTTTTCAAGACTTCAAAATACCTTTTCTTTTAAATTAGGAAAAACTAGAAATCTATCACTGAAGGTGATAAAAATACCCACCCATTTTATGTTCAAATCAGGGGCCATAACTCAAAAAGTATCAGTCTGATTTCCGTGAAATTTGCGTCCTTCACATCAACAGGTGCTAATGCACACCTGTGCCAAGTATGAAGCAAATCAGACAGTAACTGTAGGAGGAGTTGTCCGGACAAACATTTATTGGTCAAATCAGGGTCCTTAACTCAGAAAGTATTGCCAAGTATGAACTAAATTGGTCTTCAAGTGTAGGAAGAGTTGTCCGGACAAAGTTTTGGTTTTGAAGACAGACAAACAAACCATCCAACCAACCATCTAACCAAAGCAAAACAACTAACCAGTGGACTGACAGGCTGATTCTAGTATACCCCCTCCAAACTTTGTTTGCAGGGGTATAATCAGTTCCATGCATGTAATAATTCATAGGATTTGCTTTTGTTTCCTTCAAGATTTTCAGGGTATAGCATAAGTTCATATTGAAAAACATTATGGTTATGATATTTATACTGTTTGATTTGAATGGAGTTTTACAACTCACTCAATATCTTGAAGTCATATGGAGACATGACTTTGATTTAGTCTAATATGAAAGAATGGAGTAGCTGCGAGTATCAAAACATGGACCCATTTGTGTTGCAAGTCCTGCGCATTACAAATAGGAGCTTCGCGGAGCGGCACATATACGCCCAAGAGGGGCTTGTCAATAAAAATAGCTACTTTTTCAATTAAAGGGCAGATAATTCAAGAAGGCCAAGTTATCTGAATGTTAATAGTGGCATGCAAAAGTACACACCATTGAGATCTATAATGTACAAGTTGCCTTCTTACGAAAATGGGCATTTTTTATAATACAAGGGCAGATAATTCAAGAATGAAAAGAGTTGTCTAAATTCTGTTAGTGGCGTGCACAACTAGACTTCATGGAAATTCATTGTGGCAAGTTTGATCAAATTCCAGTTGAAATTGTAGGAGGAGTTGCACACACAAGAAATTGCTAACAGACGTACAGACGTGCAGCGACCAGGGCCATAACATAATACGACCCTTCGAGCATATAAAATGCCGATGTAAAAAATAAACATACCTGGGCCAGCTTGACTTCCATCAATGTAGAACTCTGCTTCTTCCCTGACGGTCGCCTCCTTCAATCCTCGACCAGTGAGGATAAGTTTGCTAGCATCTGGGGTGTGTTGAACTGCGTAACCGTGGAATGGTGAGCTGACCAATGGGAGATCAGACCAGAACAGGTGGATGTAATGGCTGCCTGAAAAATTGTAGGAATTTGTAAAATATTTAAGCCAGGAACTGGGAAAAAAGGACCCTACCTAGTAGCATTTCCCTGCTTTTCAACAAAAACCTCGTAACTGCAGCTTGTTTTAAGCTGCAGTTACAAGGTTTTTGTTGATAAGTGACAAATTGTGACTGTCAAGTATTGTTCTTAAGACAACTGTCTGTGTCTACTAGCAGTCTAATTATAATCTGTGCTGCTCTTCAAGATTTGATTCATATAATAAAGGAGCTTTTTTTAGACCAACATGGATCTTGATTAGTCTGTGCATAATGCTGGATCTAAAATGCCATAAGAATGCGCCTTTTTTCAAAACCATAGCTCGCCATCCAGTAAGGATAAGTTAGCTAGCATCAGGTGTGTGTTGAACTGCATAAATGTGGTATGAAGAACTGACCAATGGGAGCTCAGAACAGAATAAGGGTATGTAATGGCTACCTGGAAAATCAGATACAGTTTTTAAATATTGATGTCTAATCTTTACCAAGATGACAACAACAGCTTTGCAGAGAAGCCCATATACACATAGACGAGCTTGTCAGTGAATCTGTTTCTTTTTGTTTTTCAATTAAAGGGCAAATAATTCAAGAACAAAGAGTTATCTGAATTTTGTAGTGTGTACAACTAGAAACCATAGATTTATTGGTGAGAGTTAGCGGTAGATGAAATTCCCATTGAGCCTGTAGGACTTGCACACACAAGAAAATGAGCAATTTTTTCAATTCAAGAGCAGATTATTTAAGAGTGAAAAAAGAGTTATCTGAATTCTGTAAGCCTAAGCTACCTGCTCATAAAATGTTACATGCAAACTGAAATCCAACCAATTTCAAGTCTACAACCTTACATAAAACAACCCAACCCATTACTGCACAGTGACACCTTTTGACTCCTTTGCAAGAATTGGCTAGGGAAAACATTGTGGAAAATGAAGAAATTGCTTGTGACAAGCATTTTCTTCATTTCCCACTATATTTTCTACCCAAAATTACCAATGAATTCTAAATTTCATTCACCTTAAATTGTCGTCTGCAACATCATTCAATTTGGAACAGTCCAAAATTTTGTCATCTGGTAAAGGGTTAACATCAACAAAATCAACAAACCTACCTTCCTCTTCGGGAGTAAATTCTACAACAGTTCGACCAATCATATGTGTATCAATATCAACATCTATAGCTCGGCTAGGTCCCTGAACCTCCGCCCTTAAACTGCCTGTAAAACAGAAGGAGACTTTAATCAAATGTGAAAGACCAAAGAAAATGTTAAATCTAATTCGCTTTGAATCGTCTTCTGCAACTTCTTTGAATTTCAACATGTCTAAAAAAATTTCGTTGTTTGGAAATAGGTTAATAAAGTGTGCAACACATTAACATGTGATGACAATCTTAAGCTCAATGTTAAAGCATAAACAGTTCAATTCAACAATTCACCTTACCATTTTGTACAACTTTTATTTTGAAAACATTCAGTATTCTAGTTGCATCAGACAAGGGACTTAACACTTTTCCTGATTCATAAAATTGCTAATGAATTATTCCCCTTTTTTATTTTTAGTCTAAATATAAAATTAATGCAAAACCATTAAATATTTTTGCCGATATAAATAAGGCCTAATTTTATGTAGTTTTGCGAAATATAAACTGGAATGTTTATTGCATGATCTGCAATATTTGAATCTAATGCTTTTTGATCCATTTCTCAAAAAAGACCTGGTTTTGACTCCTTAAATGGAAAATACCTGGAAAATATTGAGACAAAAGAAGAAAATGCTTATAACCAGCCATCAGCATTTTCTTTATTTGTCACAATATTTCCTGTGCCATATTGTACATTTAATCCCATCTTTTTTCACATTCCTTAGTTGTCGGCAGTAGCTTCTACTTTGGAGCAAACCTGAATTTTTACTGTTTGAGAAAAGATTATAGAGCTGGAACTTGGATTGTTAAAAGTTTTCTGAAGAAGAAAAAATGGATGTTGACAAATGAAGTATTTTTGTACAATATAGCCAGAAACATATTGAGACCGAAGGAGAACAAGAGCTTTGCAGAGCGGCGCATATACGCCCGAGAGGGGCTTGTCAGTAAAATTGGCAATTTTTTTCAATTCAAGGGCAGATAATCCAAACATGAAAAGTATCAAAATTTTGTTTGCACAACAAGACACCATAGAGATTCATTGTGGCTAGTTTGATTGAATTCTGGTTGAAACTGTAGAATTAAAATTAAGTAGCACACAGGAGAAAATGGGCATTTTTGAGAAAATGGGCATTTTTCCTTAAATTCAAGGGCAGATAATTCAAGAACGAAAACAGTTATCTAAATTCCGTAAGCGGTGTGCACAACTAGACACCATGGAGATTCACTGTGGCAAGTTTGATCAAATTCTGATCAAAACTGAAGGAGGAGTTGCGCACAGAAGAAAATGGGCATTTTTTTAATTCAAGGGCAGATAATTCAAGAACGAAAACAGTTATCTGAATTCCGTAAGCGAGGTGCACAACTAGACACCATGGAGATTCATTGTGGCAAGTTTGTTAAAATTCCGATCAAAACTGTAGGAGGAGTTGCGCACACAAGAAATTGCTAACGGACGGACAGACAGACGGACGGACAGACGGACGAGCGGGGTCATAACATAATACGACCCTTCGGGCGTATAAAAAGCTAGTGCCTGTCTTTTCAACAGCTGTATGACAAATTCACCATTATGATTCCCCTTCCAACTTTGTGGCAAGATCATTGACAATACAGCCTCCTGGTAATCCTCATTTTCTTCTTTTGCCCCAATGTCTTTTCTATTAAAAACATCAAAACAAGGATTTGCTTGTGAAAAGTTAACATATTCCCATATATTGATGCTTTTTGACTCCCCACAAGACAAAATTATGCTTTAGAAAATATAGCGGAAAATGAAGATATTGCTTGTTCTTCATTTCCCACATTTCCCACTAAGTTTCCTTCCTATCCATATTGACCAAAAAAATGTAAAATTTCTTCACATGAAATTGTTGTCTGCAATATCATTCAATTTGGACAAGTCTAAAATTTTGTAATGGGTTAAATACCTGGTCCTGCTTCAGAACAATCGAATGGCAGCTGCTTCTTCTCCCCAACCACGAGATTGACGCGTTCATTTGTATCCATAAAATGTTGCCAGCCACCGATTACTCGCACCTTTCTCACATCAACGACCTTTGGATGGTAAGGACTTCCTGCAAGACACAGATAGTACAAATTTATTGATCAAAGGTTAAGAGAAGGAGAGGTCACGGTTTTAGAAATAACAAGAGCCGTCAGAGACGGACAATGCTCCCCGATTAAGGCATTGTCACAATAAATGTATGCCATATGCAGAGCTAAGATTAAGCTAACAAACGTTAAGCCCCCTTTTTCCATGACATACTTTTTATACGCAAATTTAAAGTAGTTTGTTGTCAAGGGTATCTGATTTGCTACTCAAATATGAAATTTCATCAAATTCTGACCATTAGACTATGAGAAATTAGAGAAAAAGTGTATTTGACCTTAAGTCCCCTTTTCCCATGACGAGGACTCAAATCCAAAAACTGGGAAAAGTACATCGGCATTATGTCATAGGAAGTTCACATGGTAAGTTTCATTTGATTTGGCCCAAGGGTTATAGAGAAATCGCTTCGGACGGACGGACGGACGGACGGAATGACGGACGGACGGACGGATGGACAGACAAAGCGGCGACTATATGCTCTCCCATCGGGCAGCATTACAAACAGAAAAAGCTTTGAAAAACATTGTGGAAAATAAAACAAGAGTTGTCCGCTGACAAGGTAGCTCGCCTATAAGAGAGCTCGTCACAAAATACGGAGTCCAAGGTCAAACTCACTAGGTCAAAGGTCATGGTCTCAAGGTCAAGGCCATGACATGAGGTATCCATGTAAGAAATATCAAGGCTTATCTCTATCTGTGATAGTGCTTGTGATATAGGCCAGGTTAGTTGTTTAAAAGTAGGTCATACTCCAAGGTCAAGGTCACTAGGTCTAAGGTCATGGTCCAAAATGAAAGGTCTTGGCAAGAATTATCCATAAGTGAAACATCAAGGCTGTATCTCTAATAGTGTTTGAATTATAAACCAGGTTAAAGTTTTTCAAGTGAAGAAGGGACGGGACGCTGACGCCGACACTAGGGCTGTGACATTAGCTCCCCGTACATACCACTAAAGTCCAGGCTCGCTAAAAATTGCTTGTGAACAGCAATTTCTCCACTTCCCACAATGTTTGCTTTACAGAAAGGCCAAACTATGCAACATTTTATTCACTTTAAATCGTCGACTGTAACAAATTTAGACCAGTCTAAAATTTAGCCTTTGCATAATAGGTGAAGGTTAGATTTCCATATTTGGCTTCTTACCTTGTTGATTGATTTGAGTTTAACGCTATGGTCATATCTAGCATCTGTTGGAGCACATAAAAAAAGATTTCTGGTATTTCTCTCACCATTAATACAAAAATGTCCAAAAAGTTCAGATGTTTGACACCCATCGGTGAGAGACAAAATTTCGAGGACTTGGTGCAAAACTATTGTAACTACATTTTGTAAAATTTTACAGGAGAGTGAAAAAACTAATTGAATTTCTCGAAGTTAAAGAGGAAAAATGTTTTTATAATTCTAAATATCTTTTTAAGTATACAGAATTGAAACCTAATATTAAAACACACGATGTATTCCTTCCTAAAGATTCAGAAAATGCAAAAAAGTGAATTTCTGAAAAATATGTAGTTACAATAGTTTTGCACTGAGGCCTCGATTAATGACTTTTGTCAAATGTCAAAAAGGATATTGGCTGAGCGGGGATTGGAACTCACAACCCCTGGATTGACAGACTCCAATGTTACCGACTGAGCCCAGATTCACGGCTTGGTGACATCTAAAGGCAGTCTTGTTTGGGAAAAGGTTTAGACCTTTCCCAAACAAGAACTGGTTTTGACGTCCCGAATAGAATTGGCTTAGGAAAACATTGAGGCAAAAGAAGAAAATGCTGATGATCAGCATTTTCTCCTTGTGCCTCAATGCTTTCTGAGCTATATTATTCGCAAGTCTCATCTTCAGTAACAATTACTTAGTCGGCTGCAACAGCTATCAAAGTCAAGTCATCTACAATTTTGCCGTTTGGGAAAGGGTTAATATAGAATTTTCCAAGTATGGCTACTTACCTGGAATATCCTGTCCATTCCATGTAACATTGATGTCGAAGATGCCCGTTTCCACTGGAATATAGGTCACATTGTAGGAGGAGCCATCTGAAACTGGGTCTACACTACATTTAGCAATAGAATTGGGACCTGCAAATAAAAACAAGATCGTTTTAACTGTTTCGCTGCCAATGTCGTCTTTCTTTGACCTAGCCACCATGTTTCCTAACACACGTTTTAACCTATTTTACAACATTGACACTTTATGACTTTTGACTCATTTACGGCAAATAAGTTTGTTTACGGCATTCAACCAGAAAATTACATTTTTTCCCGATTTTCAATGATTTTGAAGATGAACAAATTCTCAGATCTTCTTTTTTAGTAGAGTTGTCCAAAAAAAAAACATTTCCTTTTTTTTGCATAAAAAAACACCATTTTTTATTTTTCAAGGTCAGTCACGGTCAAAATCAAGGTCACACAATCACATATTTGAAAGCATATTTATTAAGCATAACATATAAACTTTATTTCCTGAAAGTTTCATTACAATTTAACAACAAATGAGTATTTTAGAGTAATTCCTATATTACAATAAAGTATAATTTTTGGAATTACCTGGAATTTAATTGACGCTAAGGAGTTTTCTAAGGAAATTTGGCAGTGAAAAAGTAAAACCTTTTACATTTGGTTTTGCTGAGACAGTACAATGTTTTGGATTGCCAATACAAATTGATTAGGGGTGGTATTAAATGGCAAACCAGTCTCATTCAAAGATTACCTTTAAAACAAGAGGACCACGATGTTCCTAAATCTTTCACCTGAACCAAGATAATATGAGCCATGGTTTTGTTTGAATCAATTAATATTTGTGACTTAGACTGAAAACAAACTTACTGTCACCAACATCATGTCCAATTTTTGTCTTGATTAGTCAATATTTGTGGTTGTATAAAAAGTATGAAATGTGACCCGTCTCGCTAAAAGGGACCTTATCAGGTGTGTGAAAAATATCGTCCCTAGTCAGTCTGCGCAGTCCGCGCAGCCAGACTAGGGCCGACACTTTTCACTTTTATGTAATTTTCTAAATCCAGAATGATTTCCCTACCTTACTTTATCTTCATTTCTCACATGTGGGATCTGGTTGACCTGTGCTGAATCTGACAAGTTTGTCAAAATTTGGATTTTTGGAGTTCGGATAAGGTCCCTTTTAGTGTGATGGGTCACAAATAGCAAAAGGTGGGGGGATATAATTAATTTTCAAGTTGAAATACACCTACCACTAACAGACACTCTAATTTCTCCCCTTCTCTTTCCCACTTCCACGTTAAAGTTGGCTGTTTTGTCTTCTTCGGCAAAGTACAGACCACTGCCACTTGCTGTGGGTAGACCACCATCATCAACATCCTGGGTGAATGGACAACCTGAAATCACACAATATGTCTATTTGAGTTGCTAGTTCAATTTGTTTACCTCATGATTGACAAAAACCTTGGAAAGAAAATGTTTTGGCCATAAAAAATTCAGATTACATATGGTTAATTGGTAGATTGGTATCAGTAAACCATCGCTTTTCAACAAAAATCTCCTAACTGCAGCTTAAGATAAGCTGCAGTTATGCGGTTTCGTTGAAAGGCAGTGATATACTCATTTCAGCCCTACATGCAGTTATTGAATTTAAGGTCTATCATTCCCCTGCTTTGAAAACTTAATATATGCACTCATTTCTAAAAGTAAACACAGGACAAATTTTTAACATGAGATGTTTGTAAACATGTATGCCCATTAGGGGCCAACTTTTGACATAGCAATTTTAATATCAGCAGCAGTCCAATTATTGCAGTACTTATCAAGTATAAAAATCAGAGAAGGACAAATACTCCATAAATATGATTGACAGAGTCAGGGTTCTTGTGCACAGCTCTACTCCATAAAGAAGTTTCGCAATTCTATTTAACTTACTTTTCTAGATATGCTTGGGACAAAAATTACGTATGAAAATCAACAAAAGGCAATAACTCTATAAAATTGGTTTAGCAGTTACCCTTGCTAACTTTTCCAATTAACCAATTCCCCCCCCCCCCCCAAACACCGACATTTGCATAGCTATTTACCCCCATTTATTAGAAAGGGGCGAAAATATACTAACCCAAACTGCCAACGCAACAAGATATTTTGTTGTAACTTTTTAATGAGATATGATAGAACAACGAAACTTCAGATTTCATTATTCTATATAGTGATTTTATTGTCCACATAAACATAAAGTAAGAATTGTTATGCTTCGCTGAACACAGAGTCCGTGGTTCAAAACCCTATATCCGCGCTGCACGTGCAACAGTGCGTGTAATAAACCGGCGCACATGCATTTTTGGAAAGTCGCAGGATAACCCGATAAGATTAAGTAAAAAAATCTGTCTGGTGATAGACAAAAATACCGCAATTTAACATTGTCCCGAAAGGTGCAGGTGATTGGATTGCTCCTGGCTGACTGTGGTTACCCGGCTATTGGCCTTTGTGTGGTCAACGGTAGCATGACTATAGCGGAAGTTTCAGCAAACCAGTATGTTCAATTAATCTTACTCATTAACCATGTCTGAATGTGTTAGAAGTTCCATTTGGATTAAAAAATCCATTTTTGTAGTTATTTTCAAGGTCATTTATTTTTCTTGCCCAAGTTTGTTTTGACGTTTCCGGTAATGTTTATGACGTGCCAAGAGCCTTCAGAAGTCGTGTAACTACCAAGGTACAGGACAATAGGTTGAGAAACCAAATTCTCAGAGACCGGTTTCGGCTAGCAACAAAAAGGCTGCTGCAACTGCTGGGAACCATGATCGCCGTATAAGTGCACAGACACGTAACAGGTTACGTAAACGTGAGTTCCGACCTCAACGTCCTTATGTGGGTCTCAGTTTACTACATCTGCACACACGAGTCTGTCTCCAGTGGTGCAACGCCCAAAAGTGATAATCTGACATCCTGAGCAAATATGGAACCTGCTTGACATGCGTTTACGTCAACGCCCAGTCCAACCACAGACCTAGCGTGAAATGGGACAAACATTAATTCAAGAGTGACAAAATATTCCTATAAACGTTTGTCGACGTTAGTTACGTTCGATGTCACAGATAGGTTGTGCTGTGTTCAATGTTACAGGAGGGCACACGAGATACTGATCTTGGTTTCATTTTTGAAACACACCCCGGCATTACGTTTGTAACGTTATTTGCGTTATGGAATCGATTTAGAACCATTTGTTTTTCCTGGTGATATCATAATGGTCAGCGGTCAAAATGAAGTCAAAATCAATGAATTCACATTTTCAATAATCAAAATATTGTAATTTAAAGTTCGTGTTGCGTTGGCTCTTTGGGTTAGTATATGTACAATAACATCATAACCATACTGTTACTGACTTCAAGTACCATTACCTTCTAATTTCCCATCCGTTGTAATGTTGATACAAGTGAGATACTTTCTAAGTTTCCCTCGAGAATCCTTTGTTGTTTTTCGTCTTTCTATACTACAAACATAACCTTCTGTCCTGCCACTAGGGTGTTTGTACGCATACACAAATAATTCATCCTCCTCATTTGTAGGATTCTCAGGTTTATTTTCAGTTTTATTTTCAGTTTTATTTTCAGTTTTATTTTCAGTTTTATTTTCAATATGACTAGATATATCTTGGGTAGCACTGATGATGGTGTGATCACCTTTTATTGGTTTAGAGTTTCTTTGGCTTATTTCACTCTCTGTTTTGCTATCCTTTCTTTCAACAGCAACCTTATCTGTATTGGCACTTGTATCAACAGTATTTTCATCCAGATTTAGTGGGAAGCCTGTATTGGTTGGACTACTTAATCCAGGGCTGCCCACTGTGCTGAGGCTTTCATCGCTTTCAGCATTTATTTCTACAGTTTCTAGGTCTAACACTTTCAATCTCTGTCTTTGAAACACTTTGTGTTTATGCAATGTTCTGTTTAATTGATCTTCAAATTTCGCCAGTAATGCTTTATTACCAAGTAAAGGATTTCCTTTTGCACTGATTCTCCTGATGGGGAATTTCCTTTCTTTTGTTTTATCTGCATCAGTTTCTGTTTTATCTGTGTCACCTTTCCTAGTTTTGTCATCAGAACTATCTCGTTTACCTAAAACGGTTTGAAGTTCTGACACAAGTGCATCATGTAATTTAGAACCTGGATCTTTCTTAATTGAAGTCTTGAAAAATATCGGATGTTGAGGTACTGGGAAAACTGGCACTCTTGTTGCTGGTTTATTATCAACTGTCTTGTCTTCACTATTCAATGTTGAAGTTGATTCTGCTTTAGTTGCTGTATCAGAATCTTTTTTAACAGAATGTGTTTCAGTTACTGCTGGTTCACTCACAATAGGTCCATATTTGTTATGAAGAAACTTCTGCAATTCTTCCATCATACTACCCTTCTCACTGACAAATCCAGTAGGCTGCTTCACATTACCAGTATCCCTGGCTGTATGATCTGTATCAGCAGCACTTGGCACATCCTCTGTAGACCTGCTGGATGAGTTACTGATGGCGTCTTGTTTCGGTATGTGAGATATTCTAACACTAGCTGTGTCAGATTCTGCCCCATTCTCATCCTCAAAACTTAACACATTCTCTAACTCCATAATTACTGAATTTGAGTCTTCTGTAACATTGTCAAGTTCTATTTCACGTCTGTCCACTGTTATCATTTTCACATCCTTTTCATCAACTTTCTTTTCATCTTTTGTAATACCTTTCAAATCTTTGATATCATCACTTAATCCTTTATTCAATAGTTTCTCCCTTTCCAAGTTCGAAATCTTTTTTTCTCTGATTATGTTTGGAGAATCCAGTTTCTTTTTAACACTTGAATGTTTGAGAGGCTTACCAATGTTACCAAAGGAATTGATCTCACTTAAAACTCCATGTTTCTTTAGATTATTAGCCTCTAATGGTTTTGGACTGTCACCAGTTGATTTGATAGCTGGTTTTATAGAAACATTGACAGCCTTCATTCCATGTATTTCAACCTCATCTGCCTTTTCCACATCTTTCCTCACAGAAGCACTCAACACTGGTGAACGTTTGATGCTTCCAGATTTAGACGGAGTTCTTTTTATTTCAAATTTCACTTCTTTTACTGCAGACATTGTTACAGATCAAATTGCTCACTAGTAACAAAACAGCAAGCAAGATTAATCCATCTTTCTCTCAAACCTACACCGAGTTTCACAACTCCATCTGCCGTCTATCAGCATTGTCACATTGTCTCATGATCTCTTTCTGACAAAATTTAACAGCACTGTAAAGTGAGTATACCTTTGAGTTTCAAGTATATCCTTAGTTTCGATGACCTTGACCTTTCCCAGAGACAAAATTTTGGACTGGTAGAAATTGAAAAGCATTGCAAAAAATGACAAGAAAAAAATTAGAATGAAATGTACAAGAAAATAGAAAATATTAAGGAGACATCAAAACCAGGGCTATTTGTGGAAATATGAAATGAAATAAAAATACAAGCACTTTATCACACCCCTCAAACTTAATAACTTTTCCAACAGAAGATTAATCCAACACATGAAAAAGTTGCACTAAAATTGTCCTTGTTCTAATAAGTCAAATGACTATTTCAGAGTTTAAAACATCTTAAGAGAACATTTTGATGTTTTTTCCCTATACATTTTAAGAAGCTTTACCAATTTATTACTGTTTGGAAAAGGATATATCCTTTCCGAAAGGGCAAGACTTTTGACTGTTTCAATTTGAAAGCTGCTGCCGACAAACAGCTGGTGAACCATCTATCAAAATGAAATACCTCTCTTATAAATGGGGAAATATTGAGGAATGGGTAACAAAAAACTGATTATGATTTCTTCTCCTTTTCTTATTTTTTTTCAAAGCTTTAACACTTTAGTGAATCAAAATGTGTACTTATTTTAGAAAGGATTAAGAGCAAAGGATCAAGTAGTGATGTTTGAAAAAGGTATTTAAATTTCCTTTATACAAATATATCAGTTTGAATAGAAGTTGAACAAGTGATTCAAAATATTGAAAGAAAGTAAACCAAGACAGATTTTTGTCAAATAAAGACATACCCTGATTTTCTTCAATCAGTTGGAGCT
This sequence comes from Fragum sueziense, assembly GCA_963680895.1. NCBI lineage: Eukaryota > Metazoa > Mollusca > Bivalvia > Cardiida > Cardiidae > Fragum > Fragum sueziense. The sequence continues at coordinate 39,745,956 of OY804607.1, read as the reverse complement.
ACTAACCCCCTCCTCACACGAAAAAACATTAACCCATTACCAGAAGGCAAGATTGAAGACTGGTTCAATTTCAAAGGTTGCAGACACATGCAATTTCTTCATTTTCCGCAATGTTTTCCAAAGCCCTTTTCTTGAGGGGCATCAAAAAGCTTCACTGTGTGGTATTGGGTTAACCCATTCCCAAACCAACTCCTTTAGACAATTCTGCTAGATATGGGTTTAGAAATACTAGCTGGATAATCATCGCTGCTTTTCAATGAAAACCTTGTAACTGCCTTTGAAGCTGCAGTTACGAGGTTTTCATTGAAAACCTACAATGTGAAAATGTTTTTCTTTTACTTCAACTTGAACATCAAGATTTTGAATTTTGTATTACGTCGGTGTAAATGCAAAACCTAGTATGTCGATTCTTGCAATTTTCAAAGTACAAACTCATGTGCCCAGTTACAGACAATTCTTGCAGGTTTTGAGATATTTTACTGAACAGTATTGATGACAAATCATTTGTGAACAATATGTCCAAATTTCAAGTAAAACATTTCAGTTTCGGAAAAGTTATTACACATCTTTCCCTCCCCTTTGAAATTGTCCAAAAACGAGATACGAGGTTTTGCATTTACAACGACGATTTATTTTGTTCTTTGTAACTCCATTCAAGTTAGATATGCAGTCTGGAATATTAAATCATTAAAAAACTTAGAAGACAAAAAATTGTTCTCCACAACTTTTGAAATCAATCCGAAGTTATTCCATTGGATATTTTACACTTGATAGAATTCAGTCACAAACAATTTAATCAATATCAAAGAAAAGCTTTCATCCTGAATAAAGCATCCAAGGTACATGACCAATCAATTCCTCGGTTTATTTAACCTTTCCACAAACAAGACCTGGGCCCCGTATTACTAAACATCTTACGACCAAGGTTTTGTGTAAACTGTGTAACAAGACATCTGATTGCACGAGAAATGCGACTGAGCCAATCAGGGCTGTTGTTACAAGTAATTATGCAAAAATCAAACATACGATCGTTAGTAATTGTAACGGCCCCCTGGTTTTGACGTCTCTGATCAAACAGTTTGGGAAAACATCTAAGACAAAAGAAGAAAATGCTGATAATCAGCATTTTCTCCTTTTGTCTCAATATTTTCTGTGCTATATTGTACATAAATCTTATCTTTATAAACATCAATAATTTAGTCTTCAGCAGAAAAAAAATGCTTCACTCAAAATATTTGCAGTTTGTGAAAGGTTTGGCACATTCCCAAACAGCTATAGTGATGCTTTTTGACGCCCAACGAGATAAAGGCATTGGAAAACATTTGTGGAAAGACTAAAACATGTCAAATTTCAGCAACTTAAAAATATTATCTGCAACTTCCTTTAAATTGAAACAGTCCCATTTTTGCTGTTTGGGAAAGGTTTAATCGTGCCATGTCAATAGACATAAAATGTCATATCAGATAGGGTTTCTTAGTCCAGTTTAAAATTGGAAACATAAATCTGCTCCCATTTAATTGCTACCCTTGCCTCTATAATCCTTCAAAATAAACAAACCTGATTTTTTTTTAACCACAATTTATACCCATTTAACGATCTGGAACCATAATAGACACTTTTGAAAATACAAAAAGTATTGTTATATATTATTTCTATGAAATAAGACGGAGGTAAAATGAAACTTAAAACAATTTTTACCGATATGTTGGAATTTTATATATTTTTTTAGTTATTGACCCCCTTTAACAAAAAAGGCGGGAAAAGGGGAAGCACCAACTCCGTAAATCTCATATTTTTTTCCAGAAGATGATAATATCTGACATTTTTCAGCTTGTATGCTACAACAGATATGTATGTAACATAAATAAGCTAAATACAAAACTATGAAAAACAAAATTGAGGAAAAAACACTTGATTATACATAAGGTTTATGATTTTGCGACTGAATTTTTTCCATGATTAAGAAAAATGAACATTTTTCTTTGATCTGTATTTTTTGTAATATTGACTGGCAGGGTATGAGACCTACACCAAAATTATCTCTAATTTATACTTGTGCAAATAAAACAAGAATAGAAAAAAGTTACCGTTAAATTTTGGTTTTTTATGAATTCAAACTTAGTAGGGGCGCATAAAGCAAGGACAAAATTATCCAAATAGGTCATTCAATTCCATCAAATATGCATTGTAAGGTCAAATGTAACAACACATTATTTTTTATAGTAACTTATATAAAGAACTTATTTTCATCAAATATTCTTTGCCAGATTTCCCTGTAGTTACTACATAAACTATTGTTAACAAAACAAGGGCATTATATACATCGGTGGGGAATCATGTGACACTAAATTTCAGAAAATCGTCAATAATTTTGTAAATACTTGACCAATTTGAAATCGGTTTGAAACAGAAAAAAGTGTAAAACGCCCGATATCTTATGGGTGGTAACTCTTTTACAAATCAAGTGATAAAAACGTTATTGACGACCAGATTAAGTTTTGGTTGGTCGTCAATAACTTTTATATCAGCTGTTTTTTTCAAAGATTATCCTTGGTATTCAGGAAAGCCATGGAGTGTTCCAGCTGTCTCTGCTTAAATTCTTCTTTTCAAATCGGTCATCTTTTGACAGAATTGTTGGAAAATATCCCTTACACCTTCAAGATTTGAACCAAGACATGCAACGTTGAACTGAAAATTAACAAGGATTACCTTTTGTTTATTACTGTAAAATTTGTAAACATGTGTCATTATATTGTGACTGGACTATAATAAAAAAATCAAGGCAGAAGGCGCAATATTGATACTATATCAAATCCTGGCCCCAGTTTCTCGAAAAAACTTAAGTATGTTCTCATGCTCAAATCTGAGCATCGTGCTCAAATCGCACGAAATCCACGTGAACTTCAATTGAATACCAATCAACGTTGATTGGTATTGAATAGAAGTTGAGCATGAACTCATGAGAATATACTTAAGTTTTTTCGAGAAACCGGGGTCTGGTCTTAAGCATTTATTCGTATAGATCTTGAATCAATCAATTGTATTGGTGCATACATAACCCATCCCCCCCCCCCCCAAAAAAAAAAAAAAAAACTGTACCAGTCCAAAAGAACAGAAAACACTGAGGAAAAGGGACACATTGATGATAACGCATTGATGATAATCAACAACCTCTTCTTTTCTCTCAGTGTTTTCCCAAATTATTTCTACAAAGGACGCCAAAACTAGACTTGTTAAGAGAAGGATATATCAGTGCATTGCTCTTTATAACCAAATCAGTAAATTCATAACAATTGTAGGTCTATTGAAACCGTTATTTCTTCATTTCTCTTAGTGTTTTTCTGTTATTTCTACCAGTGATCTGGGCCCCGTTTTATCAACGAAATTATGCACATTATTTTCGTAGATTTGAACGGAAGTTCATTTTTTTTGCGTAAGTGCGTTTTACAAAACATGTTCGCAGCTAAGATTGGAATTTCCTAAGTTTTTTCCGTAACTTTACGATCAAAAATAGTTGACGTAATTCTGTTCGTCACCACTGTCGATGCCTAAATTTACCATTTAAAGCCTTGATAACCCCAAAATTACTGAAAATATCAAAATATCTATGAAAGGAAATGTTGAAATTGAACAAACCACGGAAAATTCATGTGAATAGCAATGGTTTTTGTGCTAACAATAGACTGGGTTTAAAGTTATGTTTTGATAAACCGTCAGTGTTGTCATAAAATATCGTAACTACGGCCTGATTTAAGCCGTAGCTACGAGGTTTCATAACAGCTCCAACGAATTACTATTGTATGTCCGAAATAACGTCACGATTAACTGGATAAAATCGTTCCCTATTTCGCTGTACTTTCACTTTCTTTTTTGTTGCTATTTATAGAATACAACATGAAAAAGTATTTTTCATGTATTTCCTATTCTAATGGAATGAATGTACGTTTGATAAACGTTTAATCGCCAGAGTGTTCAGAACGATAACATTTAAGCATTTTTCATGCTACTAACAACGAGAAATACGAGAATTATCTCTATGCATAAAAATACACTTTAAATAGCTTACACGGCCGATATATATTGATATTTACGAGAAAGTAAACCGAGGTGAGAACAAAATCGAATCTTTCTGAAGTGCGTTTCACGGAAATAACCGAGTGCCGTAAATACCCGATCATCGGCGATAATAACCGAAATCCATTATGGTTCCAGATCGTTAACCATTTTTCAAACAGAAAAAATTAAATTGCAATATTTAAAGCTGCTGCACAGGTGCCCAAAAAAAAACATTGATAGGAAAATCACTTTCTGGTGATCAGTATTTTCTTCTAATTAAGTGCCTCAATGTTTTTCCAAAGCCTTTTCTAAAAGGGACTTAACCAGGTTTTGTTCGGGACTTATAATTCATGCACTCAGGACTTTTTTACAGATTAGAAATGGAGCAAAAATATTTATAGACAAGGTTTTTCTATCCAATTAGCCTAATGCTTCATTTAGCATTTAATTGTTAAGTATTATTAATGTGGATAGGATTAATTTAACAAGTGGTTGACCTTAGTGTATTTAATACATTCCAAAATGACAGAACTTTAGTCTGTCAAAGTTCAAAGGTGTTGCACACGTACACATGAATAAAGTTACTAGAGGACATTTGGATATCATGGATAAGTTTTGTGGCCCCATAATAATGACCTTAGAAATCTATTGATTGAATGGGGTTTTACACTTGTTTCAAAAGCTATGGTCACATTGTGGCAGCTGGAGCACTTCACCATGATTTCCTGTTGTTTCTCTCACCAGTACTACTCCACTACACTATCAGATCCTCCAGCAGCTACATATAGGTTTATGATTATCCAACCATTGATGGGAGACAAATGTCAGGAAGAATTTTGGCTGCAGTCAGGGATTAAACCTGAGTAAATGTCTGATGTGCAACCATTAATATGCTATGGCCAGAGTTACATTAGCAATATAGCCAGTTGAGAAATACAACTCGTGGGAAGGGGTTTTATTGCTTATTATTATCAGTTTAGAAAGTTGATCTCTGTAAACAATACCTGATCTATTTGACCAGTAAACAGGACATTCATAAACATAGTGATAATCATCTTCAATATAAGCATAAATTATACTTTTTATCATTAAAGTAAACAACACAGACTCCTTAATTAAATCAAAAGTTATAACTTCAAATTTCATCCGGTCAAAACTAGATAAATTCTTCGAGAGGGAATAAACTGATTGAATGATTAAAGAAAATTCAAAGACCTCTTTCAACTGCTTATAGTCATTATTGCAGTGTTTGGAGCATACTACATACATACTCTACATACATAACCATGGATACCCTCATTCTCTTACTAGTACTATGAGAACATCATTTTTGAGTCCCAAACTGCTTACCCAGGTTTATCATGCCATTTGTGTTAAAAAATATCAGATGTTGCAACGGGTATCAGTCAGATGTGCTGATAACTGTGCTGGCCATGGCATACTCTCTTATGAACAGAGCACATTATCTCTACATTCCATTTCGATAGAATGAGCTCTGTTCTCGCGGGGTCATTTCACGTCTAATCTTGGGGCCTTGGCGGGATTTCAGTATCCAATCATTGGCGATACACAACAAAACGATTCAAAAAGCTGCATAATATTTGACTTTGAAAATCGCAACAATAGACATACAACGTTTTGGATTTTCACTGACAAATTGAATGTATATTATTGTCTTGTTCAACAATTCTTTAACCTAATAAGGAAATTGATTGGTATATGGACATTTTCTCTCTCTAGAAAAAGACAAGATTGAATATTGATCCAGTCACCCAGTTTCACCATATTGATTTCCATTGATTTTAAATCCCTATTCAAAACCATGAACGCTGGACAAACATAACTGATAACTTATAAATATTCATTAATGTTTAAGTTCGTTAAAGCTTCAAATCAAAACAAGAGGCTTTTACTCTAGATTCTACTTATATTTTATCTTGTACATTTTACATCTTGAACATTACATACCAGACACCAAACTTTTAGACTATTCAAATCAAATGAGTTGCACATGTACCACAGTTACATGACAATATTATTTTAGGGGTTTCAGCTTTCTAGGTAGAAAACATTGTGGGAAGTGAAGAAAATTTTGTCACAAGCAATTTCTTCAATTTCCTCAATGATTTCTCAAGCCCTTATCTCATGGGTAATTTTCTGTTATTTTGTACACAATTAAACTAAATCTTTATCAACATCTATTTTGTCTTGTCCAGCCACTTTTCGATTGATAAGTCTAAACCTTTGCTATCTTGGAATAGGTTAACCCAGGGCCTTTAAATTCCAAGACGACAACATTTTAAAGATTAAAAAAGACTAAAAATTGTTGCAGATGACAATTGCAAGTGAATAAAATTCTACATTCTTTAGTATTTCAGTGTAGAAAACATGGGAAATGAAGAAATATCGTGTCATTTTTCTCAATGAGTGTCACTGTATGGTAATGGGTTAGTAAGAGCAAGGTCAAATCACCTCCATTGACCAACACAGAATGTTACTATCTCTATAATTTTCCCACAAAACAGTCTGGACACTGATGGTCAGTCTGGTCACATTAATAGTCAGAGGATTTCACAAGTACACTCTAAATCCTTTTAATCACAAAGTTTAAATGTTTTTAACAAGCTTAAAAATATTTTAAATCCATTCCAAAACAATCACTTATTTTCATGACACTCATGAAATTGATATGGAGACAAAATGCTGAATGGAAACACAGATGGAAAAGGAGAAATCACTTGCTTAATATTATGAAACACACAGTTTTTTCTTATTTTTCAGCAATTTTTCTCTTAGCTCCTACATTTACAAGTAATATCTGAAACACCATTAATTTTAACCCAAGACTTTGTTATTCATTATTTAATAAACCCTTTCCCAAACAAGACCTGGTTTTGACGTCCCTAATAGAAAAGGCTTGGGAAAACATTGAAACAAAAGAAGAAACTGCTGATAACCAGCAGTTTCTCCTTTTGTCTCAATATTTTCTATACCATATTTTACACAAATCCTATCTTTAATAACATCTATTTTGTCATTTGTGGCAGGTTTTGAAGTGGATCACCCTAAAATTTTGCCGTTCGGGAAAGGGTTAAACCCTTTCCCAATCAACATTTTTTACATTTGCCAAATTTAAAAGCAAGTGCAGACAACAAACAAATACAGCTTATATTCAAAGTTAAGTTTGAGTATCAAATAGCAAAGAAAATATTGAGACAATAGGAGAAAATGCTGATAATCAGCATTTTCTCTTTTTGTCTGAATACATTTTCTCTAAACTATTCTAATAAGAGCATCAAAACCAGGTCTTTTTTTCAGAAAACTTCACAGTTTAAAATTGCCTGTCCCTGGCACATTGAAATGTCACCCACGTTTTCCACTGTAAACAACTGCTCTAGTGGGACAACTTTCAATATTCTTTGGAAAGATTTTTTTACCCTTTACCAATTAAACCAATATTCAAACCCTAAGACAAACTGTTTTCTCTTTTCCTATCATAGTTCTTTCTAGCAAAAGAGCACAAATCTTATTTAGAAGCAATATTTTTCAATTTGAACTAGTTTATAACTTTATATATCTAGGTAAGGATTAATTGTTTTCTCTTCTTCTGATATTAGTACCAAAGGCTTGAGAAAACAATGATACAAAAATATGTAATACATGCTCATAATTCAGCCTTTTCTCCTTTTGCCTAAACATTTTTGTTCTATATTGTACAAAAGTCCTTCCTTTAGACACTGTCCAGTGGTATTGTCGTCAGTGCAACATTTTTTTTTAAAATTGGAGTAGTCTTTTTTGCCATTTGGGACACTAGGCTTAATGCAAAAAGGTGATCTAGTTTCATATTTTTCATTAAAGGGACCCATGCTAGGTTATGGAACATTCAAACATGCAAAAAATTATTCATGAATTTTGTATTGCAAACGTTTTCCCAAACCACTTCAACCCATCACTGCACAGTTACGCCTTTTGCTGCCCTACAAGAAAAAGGCTTTCAAAAACATTTTGTTGAATGAAAAAAATGCTTAGGACAAGCAATTTCTTCTATTTCCACAATGTATTATATCTAAAACGACCAACAAAAATTTCATTCACTTGAAATTGTCGTCTGCAACATCTTTGAATTTGGACCATAATCATTTGGAATTTTGCTGTCTAGTAATTGGTTAACCCTTTCCCAAACAAGGCCTGGTTTTGACGTCCCTAATAGCTTTGCTTGGGCTTGGGAAAACATTGCAACAAAACAAGAAACGGCTGATAAGCAGCAGTTTCTCCTTTTGTCTTAATATTATATGTACTGAAACATACATAAATCCTGTGTTTATCCATAACCATTTTGTCATTTGCAGCGGCTTTCAAATCGGACTGCCCTAAAATTTTGCCGTTTGGGAAAGGGTTAAAGTCTTTGTTAAGGGTCTCATCAGATATGTTAATTAAGATATGGACTGCATGTTATTCATTACCTAATTTGCCTAATCACCATTGTATTAGAGTTTAATTAACAAAGATTCTTTCATAAACAATGATTCTTTTATCTTGAACTCTTAATTCGACACCAAGATGACAATTAGGACATTTAAGTAAACATCAGATTAAATCTTTGCCAAATTAATTGCAAAATTTTGGATGGTTTCAACTTGAAAGCTGCTGCTACAGCAAGAAATATTGATAAAGAAATAATTTCGTACATTTTTTTTAACACAGTTTAATGTATAAATGATTGAATAAATTCATTTTCACTTAACCACACAAGAGCTGTCCGAAGACAGCCCGCTCGACTTTCTAAATTGTTTAGTATAAAGGGGGCATAACTCCAAATATAGTGGAGCCAGGGTCATGGACCCTGGTAGTAAGGTAGAGGGTGTGATGGTAAATAAGTATTCCAAGTTTGGGTTGAATCCCTTTGATAGTATGGAAGTCATTGATGTTTGAAAAAACCTTTGTTGCAAAGCCGACGCTGACGCCCGGGTGACAGTATAAGCTCTCATTTTCTTCTAAAAGTCGAGCTAAAAATGGTAGAATTTTAGACTAGTCTTAGATTGCAAAGACTTTGCAGAAGACAGTTTCAAGTGAATTAAACTTGAAGTGTTTTTTTGTCTTTCCCTGCAGAAAACATGATAGATTAATGAAGAAATTGCTTGTAACAAACATTATTTTCAATGATATTGTACAGAGTAGCTGTCTAAATTGTCTTTCTTTAGGTAAAGGATTACCATTAAATCTTTATAACTGCATTTTAAAGGCAAAACCACTTAATACTATGGTTACAGAAAAAAGAAAATGCACTGTGGGGTTTCACCATTCAAATTAACAAAGGCCTGATTTCAAGGCTTTTCAAACCCTTTTGTTACTATAAAGAGCAATGACAAATTGTAATGCATTCAAAATGTTTCCCATTACTTCACAAAAATCTTTTAAAATTCTTTCACAAACATAACCTGCATTTTTATGTCCCTGATGAAAAAGGCATGGGAACACATTGAGCCAAAAGGTAACTGATTGAAATGGGTTAATGCTTATTTTAAGTGCTTTGGTCATATTGTGGCAACTGGGGCAACTAATTAAATGTGAATTCCTGGTATTTCTAATCAGTACTACCACAATATCCAATAAAAAACTCCCTTAAATGTTGTGGCAAACAATTTCTTCATTTCCCTCAATATCAGTATAAAACAGTAGAATTTCAATCAGTTGAAATTATCATCTATTAATACCTTTGATTTTGGACAAGTGTAAAATTTTGCTGTTTGGTAATGGGTTAATCAGCATGAAGCAGGATTAATTATACAGTCTTTGTGCAGCCCAGACATGATTTTGAATAATAATGTAAAGGCCCAGTCACACTACAGCGTATGGAGCCAGCGTATGAGTAACGTATGGATTTTTTGGGCATACGCTGGTATACGCTGAAATACGCTGGAGATACGCTAGGCGTACGTTGGTATACGTTACTCATACGCTGGAGTTCGTCGGTATACGCTGATGTACGCTGAGGGTCAAAATAATTTTTGAACATGCACAAAAATTTTCAGCGTATGAATTTTACGCTCGTCATTCGTTTCTCATACGCTGAATACACTAGAGGTACGCTAAACATACGTTACTCATACGTCGAGTACGCTGAATGTACGTTTCTCATACGCAGAGTACGCTTCTTATACGTTGAATACCGGCAACGCTAATGTGGAGGTTTCAGTGCTGCAACACCACAAAAATTCATTAGAATTAGCAGTTTAAATGCTACACATAAAAGATGATAATGATGATAATAACAGAAGAAGCTGTAGAAGATAACAGAGGACAAAGAAGAAAAAGAAAAAGAAGAAATAGAAGAAGAAGAAGAAGGGAAAGAAAACGGACTTCGTCTTCTTCTTCTTCTTCTTCTTCTTCTTCTTCTTCTTCTTCTTCTTCTTCTTCTTCTTCTTCTTCCCCTGCTTCTTCTTCTTCTTCTTCTTCTTCTTCTTCTTCTTCTTATTATTATTATTATTATTATTATTATTATTATTATTATTATTGCTATTGGGTTTCAATTTACTTTCAATGAGTATGACCAGTTTAATGGTGTATTGAGAAATGAAGATCAGGTACTTCAGGAACTGTCTGCACATGCCTCCAGAAACACTTTTTATACTCGCTTTAGTGTACGCTCATCATACGTTAGGTTGACGTTCCGCACTCGTTTCTCATACGTGAAAGGTACGCTGATGTACGCTACTCATAAGTCGGAATACGCAGTGAGTTCGCTACTCATACGTTGGCAGTACGCTAGGAATTTTGTTTTCATAACTGTTGTTTGATCTTAAGAAAACATCATACGCTGAAAACTTGTGCGTATGGATAATTTTCCGAAATAAACGATACGTTACTCATACGCTGGCTCTATACGCTGTAGTGTGACTGGGCCTTAATAAATTAAAACATTTTTAGGATATCATTTCATGTGACTCATAAATGACAAGATATATAATTGTGTGACATTCTTAATCTTTTTCTCATAGTATTCTCTAAATATTTTCTGCACAATAATACAACTACTGATGGGTTCAGGGGGTGTGGGGTGGTGGGGGTGGTAGGATTACTCATAGGAGATAATAATGGTCTGCAACATTTTGTCCAAGTTTTATCTTAAGAATTGTAAATAATTATAGATGATAAGAGTGTAAACAAAGTTAAAAACATCATTCAAGAGCAGATATCTACACACTTTCTGGTCTGATCTGGCCCATAATCAAACTCATTTTGAGAATTTATGACTATAGTTGTTTTGACTGAGTTTGGTCAAGATTGACTAACAGGCTAGAGTGTTATAGCGAAATTGTGTACAGACAAACAGACAAAAAGTGATCATAACAGCTCGAGATCACCATGAGCATCTTGTGCACAGGTGAGCTAAAAAGGGATATTAATGATGATCAGCAATTCCTTCTATTCCCTTTTATTTTGCAGCTATAACAATATAATATAAATGTTATAATGTTCTACAGAAGTCCTCTGCAGCAGCTTTCAATGTGAACCAGTCTCAAATCTTGTCATTTGGCAAAGAGTAAAGAAGTAATCAAAATTCAGTGAGCCAAAGCAAACCTTGAATTTCTGTTATAACATCGAGCTTTTTTTCATAAATTCCTGGCTATACAACCTATAAGAAGCATGATTATTTTGAAATACCTAAATCAAATAACAAAAGATGTATTTTGCTAATAAGCCATTAAAGCTTTAATGCTGTTGGCTAATCAAACCATCGATCAAGGTCACAAGGTCAAGGGTCATGGTCACAAATGAAAGGTATTGGCAGGAGGTATCCATGTGTGAAATATCAAGGCTCTATCCTTAATAGTGCATGAGGTATAGGCCAGGTTAAAGTTTTTAAAAAGTAGGTGAAACTCCAAGGTCAAGGTCACTAGGTCAAAGGTCATGGTCTCAAATGAAAGGTCTTGGCTTGAGCGGTGATGTGCGGCATGTGTGAAATATCAAGACTGTATCTCAAATAGTGCCCAAGATAAAGACCAGGTTAAAGGTTTTTTCAAGTGAAAATGTGACGAGACGGGACAGTACGGGACGCCGACACAAGGTCTGTGACATTAGCTCCCTGGACTTAAAGTCCTGGCTCGCTAAAAATCATTTAAAGAAGGTTACATACCAGATTTGGGCTTTGTATGTCTGAGTTTGAGTTTATTGGGGTTTTACGCCGTTTTCAACTACCAGGGTCATATCGCGGCGGCTGGAGCACCTACCCATGGATTCCTGTTGTTTCTCAAACCAGTACTACCACAACACCCTTACCGAGCCTCCAGCTGCTCGCCCACTTAGGTTAACGATTTCAAACCCATTGGTGGGTGACAATTTTGTCAGAAAAGGTATTAGCCGCGACCGGGTATCGAACCCGGGACCTCTCGTATGCTACCAACTGCGCTAAGGCCGCGGCTTTGTATGTCTGATACTAATGCCAAAGTTAAGTTTCAGAATTGCAGACAGACAAACAGATGGATGGACAGACAGACAGATGGACTGACCAGAGTGAAACAGTATGTCCCTGAATCTTTTTGATACAGTGGCAGACTGCTCCATTACCTTCTTAAAGTTTTGAAGAATACCATTCCTTTACTTCAGAAATTAGTTCAAGTACAATTACTCTGCTACAAATTCAGGTCTTCATCAATTATCTCCCTTATCCAAGCTTTCAATTTGACCCATTCCCACAGTGACCCCAGGAAAAACATTGCGGTCAATAAAGAAATTGCTTGTAACAAGCAATTTCTGTGTTTTCCATAATGTTTTCTAGCCTCAACTTCAAATGTTTTAAAAATTTCACCATCTTAAAGTTGTCCTCTGCAACACCTTTCAAATAGGAAAAGACCAAAACATTGTTGTCTGCTTATGCGTTAAACTCTGTAGAAATGATCTTAATCAGTCTGAGCAACTGATAATTCCTCTTTATTCATCTCTTGTTGTAATTCTTGTGTATTCATCTTAGGGACTTGTGGTAATTCTTCTGTATTCATCTTAGCTATTTGGAGATAATTCCTTTGTATTCATCTTAGCCATTTGGTGATAATTCCTCTATATTCTCCTTAGCCATTAAAAAATTTTGGAGATCATTCCTCTGTATTCATCTTAGCCATTAGGAGATAATTCCTCTGTATTTGTCTTAGCCATTTGGTGATAATTCCTTTTTATTTATCTTAGCCATTTGGTGATAATTCCTCTATATTCTCCTTAGCCATTAAAAATTTTTGGAGATCATTCCTCTGTATTCATCTTAGCCATTAGGAGCTAATTCCTTTGTATTCGTCTTAGCCATTTAGTGATAATTCCTTTTTATTTATCTTAGCCATTTGTCAATAATTTCTCTGTATTCATTTTGGCCATTTGGAGATAATTCCTCTGTATTCATCTTAGCCACTTGGTGATAATTCCTTTGTATTAATCTCAGGGACTTGTAATAATTCCTCTGTATTCATCTATGTGATTACAAGGCACACTTTCCATACATGGTTTTTACTGTCTATCAACTTGCACTCACACAGTATGTCCATTGATCAAAATAAAAAGATTGATCATACAAGATGATTACAAAATCAGTGACTTAATCTACCAAATAAGAATGTAGAACAAGAGGACCATGATGGTCCTTAATCGCTCACCTGAACCTAGATAGAATGAAAGTCACAATGTTGTCAAGAGCACATAATTTAAGATGTGAGATTATGATCCAGCTGAAAACTGCTTTCATAATCTTGAATGATCAATATTTGTGGCTGTTACAGTAAAAACAAAGTGGAAGAAAACAACACAGTCAAGAGCACATAACTCTGTTCTGATACAAGTATTCTCATCAACATTATGTCCATTTTTTTTATTGGTCATTGTCAATATACTGTTAGAGTGAAAATAAAGTGGACACTGTAATTTTGTGAAATTCAAGGGCCATTAACTCTAATTTTTCTAGTCAATCAAGCTGAAAGTTTCACTCATCCAGGATCTTATGGCCACCAACATTGTAGCCAAGTTTTGTCTTGATTAGTAAATAAATGTAGATGCTACAGTGCAAACAAAGTCGAAAACAGCAATTTTGTCAGATTCAAGGGCACATAACTCCAGACATCCTACTTCAATCACACTGGAAATCGAAGTCACCAACATTGTGGCAAAGTTTTGTCTTGATAGGTCAATATTTGTAGATGCTAGAGTGGTAACAAAGTCAAAACTAGCCATTTTTGACGTTCAAGGGCACATAACACCAGACTTCCTAGTCCGATCTCATTCAAAATCGAACTCATCTGAAAACTTATAGTTACCAACATTGTTGTAAAGTTTTGTTTTGACCGGTCAATATTAGAGTGGTAACAAAGTCAAAACTAGCTATTTTTGATGTTCAAGGGCACATAACTCCAGACTATCTGGTCCGATCTGACTCAAAATCGGACTCATCTGAGAACTTACGGTCGTACATATTTTGACTAAGTTTGGTTAAGATTGGTCAATATTTGTAGATGCTAGAGTGGTAACAAAGTCAAAACTAGCCATTTTTGATGTTCAAGGGCACATAACTCTAAACTTCCTAGTCTGATCTGACTCAAAATTGAACTCATCCGAGAACTTATAGTCATACATATTTTGACCAAGTTTGGTTAAGATTGGTCAATATTTGTAGATGCTAGAGTGGTAACAAATTCAAAACTAGCCATTTTTGACGTTCAAGGGCACATAACTCTGGACTTCCTTGTCCGATCTGACTCAAAATCAAACTCATCCGAAAACTTATGGTCATACATGTTTTTGGCCAAGTTTGGTTAAGATTGGTAAATATTTGTAGATACCAGAGTGGTAACAACAAAATGTAAACAGACGGACGGACGGACAGACGGATGGACGGACAGACAGACGCTGACGGACAAAAAGCGACCACAATAGCTCACCTTGAGCACTTTGTGCTCAGGTGAGCTAATAATATGCACTGATAAAAAAGAGTATCAATCAAAGTAAAATAGACTTACCGGGTAGTTCAAAGCCACCATACTTCACAAAGATCTTGTATTTCCCGGGTTCCTCAGGCTCATAGATATAATCTTTCCACATGTACCCAAGGTCACGTCCGTCGTACACGACCTCATGACCTGATGGATTGATAATCTTTACTTCTTGATCAAGGGTGCCGGCTACACTGAAGTCAACTGAAAAATAATGCGTATGATTCATTGAAAGTGTTTTAATCCCTCTCTCCACTGCTATTGTTGCATAATTGTGGCAGCTAAAAATCCTATTAACCCATTACCACACAGTGACTCGTTTTGACTCCCCACAAGATGATGGCTTAGGAAAACATTGAAACAAAAGAAGAAACTGCTGATATCCAGCAGTTTCTCCTTTTGTCTCAATGTTTTCTATGCTATATCATACATAAATTTAATCATAATGAACATCTATTTTGCTGTCTTCAGCAGTTTTCAAATTGGAGCACCCCGAAATTTTGTCGTTTGGGAAAGGGTTAACCAATTCCTGTAACTACTCTTACCAGTAGATCTACTACAACATCCTTTCCAAGCCTCAAGCTGCTAACCTACATAAGTTTTCGATTATCCAACAATTGGTGAAAGACAACAGTCACAAAGGATATTTGACATAGAAAATTTAAAATGAAGATTATCTTATTACAAAACAACAAAAATTTAGACCGGTCCAAATTCAAAAATGTTGCAGACGACAATTTGAAGCGCATCAAACATTTGTAGGCCTTACCGTGTAGAAAACATTCTGGGA
This sequence comes from Fragum sueziense, assembly GCA_963680895.1. Lineage (NCBI taxonomy): Eukaryota > Metazoa > Mollusca > Bivalvia > Cardiida > Cardiidae > Fragum > Fragum sueziense. The sequence goes on along the minus strand of OY804607.1, from coordinate 39,730,143 downwards.
ATTGTGACAAGCAATATCTTCATTTTCCACACTGTCTTCACAAGTCTTTTTCTTAACCCTTTCCCAAACGGCAAAATTTTAGGGCAATCCACTTCAAAAACTGCCACAAATAACAAAGTGGAAGTTATTAAAGATAGAATTTGTGTAAAATATGACATAGAAAATACTGAGACAAAAGGAGAAACTGCTGTTTCTTCTTTTGTCTCAATGTTTTCCCAAGCCTTTTCTACTAGGGACATCAAAACCAACTCTTGTTTGGGAAAGGGTTAAAAATGTCATGCTAGGTTACACAGATGTTTGCTAGCTACAAACCTGAAAACCCAGCTTCATCTCCAACATTTCCATGTCTAAAGTTATCTACCCTGATGAGTGATAGATCAAACACATCTACATAGAATGGACTTCCACCGACTTGTCTGCCATCGTACAAAACATCAACTGTGTGACGACCTGCATGGAAAATAAAAAGATTAACCCACAAGCAAACGACAAAATTCTAGGGCGGTCCAAATTGAAAGATCCTGCAGATGACAATTTCAAGTGAATGGAATTTTTAAATTTTAGGTCTTTTTGGATAGAAAACATTGTCGGAAATGAAGAAATTGCTTGTCACAAGCAATTTCTTCATTTACCACAATGTTTTCCAAGGCCATTATTTTTTGGGGAGTCAAAAAGTCATTGTGTAATAATGGATTAATGATATTAACTAGTACAGGAAAGATTTGATGTTGGTATTTAGAGCCTCCAGCTGCTAATTCTAACTTAGTTTTATGATTATACATATGTTGCTGGGAGACATAATTCTAGTTGTCAAAGGCCATCACTGTTTGGGAAAGGACTAACCCCTCTTCTGATGTCCTGCTAAGTATTTTGAGAAAAAAAACTATAGAAACAAATGTGTTTGTGAAACATGAATGCCCCTGAAATGGCCAATTCTAAGTTTTCAGACAGACAGACAGATGAACACAAGTAAAACAATATGTATCCTCCCCCATCTTTCGATACGGGGGTATAAAATAGTACAGCTCACCTGAGACTCTGGGGGTCCATTCTACCCTGAATTCACTGGATCCCTCCCTATATACACTGGCATTCACTCTGTCACCTCCAGGGGCTACAAGTAAACAAATAGGGACATTTATAAAATTATTCAGTTTTGAAAAACATATAGCTGCTTTTCAACGAAAACCTCATAACTGCAGCTTAAAATAAGCTGCAGTCACAAGGTTTTCATAGAAAAGCGATGATATATAGGCCTACAGTGCACAAAATTAAAGGAATAATCATAGATGAGAAAACTAATTGTTTTTGTTATAAAAATGTACTTGGCAAGTAAGAGGCATGCGGAAAGAATAGTCTCATTGATTGTAATCAAGTAAAATTAAACTCCTTCAGACAAGAGGACCATGATGGTCCTATATCGCTCACCTGAACCAAAATGATATGAGCAACACTTATGTTCAATTCAATTGATATTTATGACTTTAAGACTGAATATGAACTTATGGTCAATAACGTTGTGAAAATCAAACTCATCCGAGCTCTTATGGTGCCCAACATTTTTTTTTAAATTATTGTAGATTCTAGAGTGTAAACAAGGTCAACAACAGCCAAAAATGGCAATTTTATCAAATTCAAGGGCACATAACTCTCGTCTTTCAGGTCAGATCAGACTGAAAATCAACCTCATCTGAGATCTTACATTCTCCAACATTGTGTCCAAGATTTATCTTCATTGATAAATAATTGTAGATTCTAGAGTGTAAACAAGGTCGACAACAGCCAAAAATGGTAATTTTATCAAATTCAAGGGCACATAACTCTCGCCTTTCTGGTCAGATCAGACTGAAAATCAAACTCATCCAAGATCTTATGGTCCCCCAACATTGTGTCCGCGTTTTGTCTTGATTAATTAATAATTGTAAATTCTAGAGTGTAAACAACATCGAAAACAGCCGAAAATGGCAATTTTGTCAAATTCAAGGGCACATAACTCTGGTCTTTCTGATCAGATCAGACTGAAAATCAAACTCATCCAAGATCTTATAGTCCCCCAACATTGTGTCCACGTTTTGTCTTGATTAATTGATAATTGTAGATTCTAGAGTGTAAACAAGGTCGAAAACAGCCGAAAATGGCAATTTTGTCAAATTCAAGGGCACATAACTCTGGTCTTTCTGATCAAATCAGACTGAAAATCAAACCCATCCAAGATCTTATGGTTCCCAACATTGCGTCCAAGTTTTGTCTTGATTGATCAATAATTGTAGATTCTAGAGTGTAAACAAGGTAAAAAACAGTCGAAAACGGCAATTTTGTCAAATTCAAGGGCACATAACTCTCGTCTTTCTGATCAGATCAGACTGAAAATCAAACTCATCCGAGATCTTATGGTCTCCAACATTATATCCAAGTTTTGTCTAGATTGATAAATAATTGTAGATGCTAGAGTGTAAACGAAGTCAAAAACAGCATTTTCTGACATTCAAGGGCAGATAACTCCGCACTTTCTGGTCCGATCAGGCCCATAATCGAACTCATCCGAGAACTTATGCCCTTACTTGCTTTGACCAAGTTTGATCAAGATTGGCCAACTTTTGTGGATGCTAGAGTGTAAACACCAAATTGTTGACAGACGGACGGACAGACGGACAGACAGACGGACGGACGACGGACATTGAGTGACCACAATAGCTCACCTTGAGCACTTCGTGCTCAGGTGAGCTAATAAAACTATCACTATCATACAATACATATAATACAATTACATGCAATAGGAAGAAAATGAAATAACACTTATTTATTTAACTTTTATTTGCAATTCTGCAGATCTTTATCATAAAACCTTTAAAACAAAAGTTTAAATTTCAAATCAAGTTTTCGTTATACCTATTTCTTTGATAAATGTTTTTGAAACATGCAATCTGTGGGTAAATATGAAGTAACATATCTAATTAAAACATTTTATGCATAGAAAAGGAATCATCTTAGAAAAATTCAAAGAATGAAAATCTAGACTTATAGAATTTTATCATAACCTCCAACACCACCTTATATAAACATATAATCAGCATACTATACAATCATGCATTGTTAAAACACCAAACTATTGTTCATTATTCAAAAACTTAAATGTACATATTTTATTTAATAATCAAACCCAACGATTCATTTATCATGCACATTAACATACCGTAATTATTCTAATAAATGCCCATATTCTAATAAAAGCCCATCCCCCAAAATTCAGCTGAAAATATGCATATTTCAACCACAATTTAAGCAGGAAAGGGCGATTCTAATAAACGCCCATCCCCCGATTCTGGATTAAAATCATGTAAGTCATAAACAAAGATCACTTCCTAAAGCAATGAAAGAATGGATTTCCTGTCGCCCAATCTGTTTGCAATGAAGGAATTTCGTCAGAAAATTGCATTTTACAGTCCTTGAAACAAAACTCAGTAAACTTTTACTTGATTAACTTCAAGTCCATGAATTGACATTTGATTCGAATCTTTTGACTAACAAAATTAGAATACCTCTAATAAACGCCCACCCCAACTTTTCTATTGAGCACTTTTTTAATAAACGCCTGGGCATTTATTAGAATAATTACGGTAATCATATATACATGTATATGCAAGAAGAGCAAAATATTGTCACCACTCTGATATTGGACAAACACTTACTACATGTCTTAAGTAAGACCTTTATATTTATTATCAATTCATGTATCAATCTTTCATAAAAAAGTTATAACCTTTTTCAATATCAACTCTTTCCTAAACAACAAAATTTCACGCTGATTTCTTTGAAAGCTGCAGCAGATTACAAAGTGAAAGTTCCCAAAGAAGAAATTTGTGTAAATGATAGCATAGTGATAGCATAGAAAATATTGAGGCAATAGGAGAAAATGCTGGTTATCAGCATTTTCTTCTTTTGTCTCAATGTTTCCAAAACATTTCAAACTGGGGATGTCAGAATCAGGTCTTGTTTGAGAAAGTTCAGAACATTCAGTTTGATATGTATATACATTTTCATTCATCATATCCATCACAAATACCCAAGGATTTATCATTTCATTCCATGCACATGTCCCTAACTGTTTTGTAACCATGACAACCTGTGATGTACAAGGTCAGAAGGTCAAGTGGCAAATACTGATGTAGCATGTTGAGAAAATACCACTGTATGTTCTCTACAATAAAGAACTTGGAAGTGAGGAGCACCAAGCATATAAAAGATTGAGGCAAATTGAGAAAATGCTGATGATCAGCATTTTCTCAATTTGCCTCAATATTTTCTTGAACCTTTTTTATAATAAGGCCATCAAAACCAGGATCTGAGGTCTTGCTTAGGAAAAGTTAATAAAAGTCAGTTTGATATACATTTCCATTCAGCAATCAACAATACCCGAGGATTTAAATATTCATTCCATGCACATGTCCGAACTGTTTTGTAACCATGGCAACCTGTGATATACAAGGTCAGAAGGTCAAGTGGCAGATACTGATGTAGCATGTTGAGAAAATACCACTGTATGTTCTCCACTATAAAGAACTTGAAGTTGAGAAGTGCCAAGCATATAAAAGATTGAGACAAAAGGAGAAAATGCTGATCATCAGCATTTTCTTCTTTTGCCTCAATATTTTCTCGAGCCTTCTTTATGATAGGGACATCAAAACCAGGGTCTACAGAGGTCTCGTTTAGGAAAAGATGAAAACATTCAGTTTGATATTGTTACATTTTCATTCAGCAATCACATTTATCAACAATGCCCCAGGATTTGTAGATTCATTCCATGCACATGTCCAAAACTGTCTTGTAACCATGACAACCTGTGATGTACAAGGTCAGAAGGTCAAGTGGCAAATACTGATGGAGCATGTTGAGAAAATACCACTGTATGTTCTCCACAATGAAGAACTTGGAGTCGAGAAGTGCCAAGGCTTTAGAATCTGGCTCATCCCTTGTAAGGTCTATCTTGAATGGAGAACCTGAAAGTAAAACAAGATGTCTTTGTGAAACACAAATGCCCCCAGAAATGGCCATTATTCTATATATATGACAATATTTGATATTTGACCTTGACCTACATGGATGACCTTGACCTTCTTACTAAATACCATAAAAAGAAGATTACATACCAAATTTGAGGTTTGTATCTGGAAAACTTTTGGAGAAAAGGCCAATTTTCAGTTTTCACGTTAAATTTCAATGTCAAGTTGAATGTTAAGGGTTGATAAGGGTTAAAATATGACCTTCCTCATAATGACCTTGAGGAAGGTCATACTGCAAGGAGCAAATAGATATCATTGAAAGAAGTTTACATACCAAATTTGAGCTTTGTATGTGGAATACTTTTGGAGAAAAGGCCAATGTTAAGTTTTCACATTAAGTTTCGGACTGACAGACAGACAGACAGACTGACAGACAGTTAAACAAAGGTTAGTTGAAAAACTCTAGATCTACAGTAAAGGGACATAATTATTCGCCACCCTGCTGATTTTTGCATAAATTTTACTCATAATTTTAGACTAAAACTGATGTTAAATCCTCATTTTCTCACACACCAACCAATATTTTATATTATTTAAAAGTATAACCAATTGCGGACAAACTCTGTGTAAAAACTTGTTTCTAATAGTTCAGAGACATGGTTGCTAGGCAACTTAAGAAAATCGGTGAAAATTTCTGACCAGACTCCATAACATTCTTGCCATGGTAACATAGGTTTCACTAAAGACTTGATTTTATAAAAAATTGATCTACAATAGGTAAACTATTTAACTATTATGTTTGCTTCAATATCCATAAAGTTTCCTTTGAGAAATAAATGTTTGAAATTTTATTTTTGTTGCAAAAATACCAAAAATGCAAAATTAACATAGGATTGAATGGAGTGTTGTATTTTTCTGTGGTAACTTGGTCAAACAAAATTGTAGTACTTTGTAAGTAGCCATCCAATCTCATGAAAAATTTGTCACTTTTATATCTAGTATGTTGTGCATATTTTCATTTGCTTAATTATCAAAAAAGTCACTATCTGTTGCCATGGCAACAGGTTTAAGGATGATTGGCAGAAATTTTCACTGATTGTCTTATGTTGCTTAGCAACCGTGTCTTTCAGACATTCCAAAAGAAATTTCAAGCAGAATTTATCTGGTAATGTTTATACTTTTGAGTCATATCTATATTTTTCTGCTCAGTAAAAGAAAAAAGGTTCTGTGACAGTTCTATTCCAGAAAATCACTCAATTTTTCAATGAAAAATAGGTGGGTGGCGAATAATTATGTCCCATGAGTGTACCTAAGGTAAGCAAGCAAGATAAAAACTTTTGGTCAGGATCTACATTTGGGAATTCTATGTTTTTAGATTGACTTGTGCCACACTGAAGTCTGATCAGGATCCAAGCTGCTGTTTCACAGTTACCACAGATTATGAAGCAGAGCTACACGAGAAAAACATGGATCATGATCAATCTGTGCATATGCACAGGCTTATCAAGATCCATGTTGTTTTAAAATGCTATTACACTTATTTTCCATATCCTGGCTCATTTGTTTTACACAATTTTGTTAGGAAAGATATTTGCTGCGACCAAAGATCAAACCGGACTGGATCCCCATGAATGAGAGTTGGAAGCACTACCAGCTGCAAAATGGCTAGCTGAGGCCTGGCAATTGCTCAAACCTGACACCCCATGATTAAGAGTCAGAGTGCTATGTTATAGCCATGGCTCCTTACAATTTCATATAGTCTCAATTTTGCAGTTTGAGTATTCAAACAATTAATGATAAAATCACCATACACATTGTCATACCTGGTATGGGCTCCCCATTAAAGGTCACAAATATCTCATACAACTTCTCCTTGTCAAGGTCAAAGGTCAGATTCATTTGACCTTTATCTGCTGTAGTATTGATGGCTGATTGTACAGTATCTCCATCACACAGTATGATTACACCAAGGTCACCTTCACCTGCTTCTTTAACATCCACTGTAAATAAAGGTCAAGGTCATAATTATAATGTCAAAGGTCTGATTCATTTGACCTTTATCTGCTGTAGTATTGATGGCTGATTGTACAGTATCTCCATCACACAGTATAATCACACCAAGGTCACCCTCACCTGCTTCCTTAACATCAACTGTAAATAAGGGTCAAGGTCATAAGTTTGGTGAAAGGTCATGTAAATTTAGACTTTTCCAATTCAAAATTTAAAAGCTGCAGCAGAGGCGGAATTGATATAAATTCATACAGGATTTGTGTATATTATGACATGAAAATATTGTGGCAAAAGGAGAAAAAGCTGATTCTAAGCATTTTCTGCTTTTGCCTCAATGTTTTCCCAAGCATTTTCTATTAGGGGCTTCAATCCAGGTCTGGGTTGGGAAATGGTTAAACAAGAATGTCAATGTCACAAAGTACACCATTTATTTTGCATTCAGCCTCCTTATTCCTGTGATGCTATGGCAAAACCCTAAATTGTGTTGTATTACAAAGGGTTTAATGATTTATCAGACTGAAAACTTTTAGACTCCTTCAAAATCAAAGATGTTTCAGTTGATAATTTCTTGTGGATGAAATTTAACATTTCAATGTCTTTCCTGGTACTAAACATTGTGGGAAGCAATTTCTTCATTTCCCATAATGTTTTCTACAGCCTTTATCATGCTGGCATTCAAAAAGCGCCAATGTTTTTTAATGGCTCTATCAAAATTCACCTACCTTTCATAAAATATCTCTCTCCTAGTTTTGGTGTACAATAATAATCCAGAACCTTCACTTTTCTAGAATCATACGCCTTAATTTTAAGTGGACTGCCCCATATAGGTATAATGTCCCCATATTTCACACTGATGTCGTAGGTCCCAGGCTTGATGGGTAGCCAGTCTAGGCTGTACATCCGGTTACCAGTGTTTCTCAACTTGTACGGCACTTTGTTGTAAAGGGGACCTAGAAACATAAAATTTATTGATTGGAGTTGGAGTTTTACGTCCCACTCAACAGCTAAGGTGATATGGAGTTGAGACCTTCATTAAAAGTTTCATCTGAAAATTTGGAATGGCGGAGGATCAAATCTGCAACCCCATCATGTTACCACTGCGTCATATTCTGGAAACAAAATATACTGAGAGGCAAAGTAAAGTATACACTTTTTGTTTGTCAATATCACTCTTAATTTCTATCATATCGACTCAAAACTTTGTGCTTTTCATTTCTACTCATAGACAAATAATACAGTGTAAATAAACTTCATCTGAAATTGATGGACTACCCATACTCTGGCTACATGCCGATTTTGCAAACTTTGCACGTGCGACTTAGTGGAGCATCAAATATTGCTGTTAATCCAGTTTTAAGTTCTTTATTCTTTATCACAACAAATCACAACGTTAGATTTTCCATAACATTATAACACAATTCTCGCTGGTTGGTTAAAATTGATCAATATGCCACTTTTTGCACTAAGACCAATTTTTCTATGACGCAGTATAGTGCAAAAGAAACGTGACCCTCTATACACTTAGTCAGGTAGCTAGGAACATTCTGCGCAAATTTCATCAAAATCCGTCAATAAATCTAGGAGGAGCTACGCCAGATAACTTATTTGTATTAAGCCCCCTTTTGCCATGACGCATCGTAATTTGGAAAAGCACTAACAACGTACGCACGTTCCTAGGTGAGTAGGCACTTTCTGTGAATTTTTATCAAAATCCATCCATAAATGTAAGGGTTGTGTCAACGTGAGTGCTTGAATTAAATAATTGTTTTAGTCCCCCTTTTCGATGACGCTGTATGATATGAAAATACCTTCGCGGCGGAAGGAAGGACAGATAGAAGGATAGGCGGGGAATGTTTCGTCAATAAACGACCACCTTCAGTGGGGTTTAAAAATCATACATAGTCTATTAATCGTTTTCTCAGAAAACGTGGGAGAACCAAGGTGTATACTTAATTTTGCCTCTCAGTATATATATAACATAACAACATGAAAAATGCCCTAGTAATGGTTATTTTAATTATGTTTATATTAGATCTTGACCTTGGAACTAAAAAGTATCCATTGCTGCATTTTTTGTGTAATACAAAATAACAATGTCAAGTTTAATGTTAAGTTTTGATTCCAAGTTTCATGATAATTGAATGAAAAATTATGATCTTAACTCTTTCGCTGCCAAATTTCCTGGAATTGTGCTATTTCCAGTGCCAAGTTTTTTTAAACTTCATAACAGGGCTTATCAGTTTATAATACAGTAAAATTATTATTTGATGCATTTTAACCTGAAACCCTCAGGAATGACTTCACATAAACTATTTTGTTGAATAGCATACTTTTTATCAGGCAGTTTGATCAGATGACCCTGACCTTGACCTTGAATGACCTAATTAAGCTATTGTTTTGAAGTCACCAAAAGGCGACATTGGCAGTCTCCTAATAGGTCGCCAAAAGGCGACATTGGCAGCGAAAGAGTTAAGGAAGGTCATATTGCATGGAGCAAATACATATCATTCAAAGATATTCAGGCTTTTAATAGTAACTGTTGTGGAGAAAAAGCTAATGTCAAGTTTTCACATTAAGTTTTCTGACAGCTTTAAAATACATGGGCATAAAACTTTCATGAAATCAATATAATCATTATATAATTATATTTGGTCCTCGGCAGCAGCTTTTGAATAGGAGCATTCTAAAATTTCATTGTTTGGGCAACAATTAGAAATGCTGATTAGCAGCATTTTGCAATTTGTGCAAAATTCACAACTTTATCACAGACAGTTTGAATATCGACAGTTATATTAATTATAGTGTCATCTACAAGACATCTGATTTTGCATTGATTGAAGTTATGTTGCATGAGGACAGTGATAAAGAACCAGACGGAGTTACCCACCTTCAATATAAACAACTAGATCATCCAGTGCTATAGGAGCCGATGTCATCTGTAACTGTATCTGATGACCACATGGTACCAATAAACTCTCTGGTTTATACATTCTAGAGTTGAGAACTAAATAAATGACCCACCTTCAATATAAACAACTAGATCATCCAGTGCTATAGGAGCCGATGTCATCTGTAACTGTATCTGATGTCCACATGGTACCAACAAACTGTCTGGTTTGTACATTATGGAGTTGAGAACTAAATAAATGACCCACCTTCAATATAAATAACTAGATCATCCAGTGCTATAGGAGCCGATGTCATCTGTAACTGTATCTGATGACCACATGGTACCAATAAACTGTCTGGTTTGTACATTATGGAGTTGAGAACTAAATAAATGACCCACCTTCAATATAAATAACTAGATCATCCAGTGCTATAGGAGCCGATGTCATCTGTAACTGTATCTGATGACCACATGGTACCAATAAACTGTCTGGTTTGTACATTATGGAGTTGAGAACTAAATAAATGACCCACCTTCAATATAAATAACTAGATCATCCAGTGCTATAGGAGCCGATGTCATCTGTAACTGTATCTGATGTCCACATGGTACCAATAAACTGTCTGGTTTGTACATTATGGAGTTGAGAACTAAATAAATGACCCACCTTCAATATAAATAACTAGATCATCAAGTGCTATGGGAGCTGATGTCATCTGTAACTGTATCTGATGTCCACATGGTACCAATAAACTGTCTGGTTTGTACATTATGGAGTTGAGAACTAAATAAATGACCCACCTTCAATATAAATAACTAGATCATCCAGTGCTATAGGAGCCGATGTCATCTGTAACTGTATCTGATGACCACATGGTATCAACAAACTGTCTGGTTTGTACATTATGGAGTTGAGAACTAAATAAATGACCCACCTTCAATATAAATAACTAGATCATCCAGTGCTATAGGAGCCGATGTCATCTGTAACTGTATCTGATGACCACATGGTACCAATAAACTGTCTGGTTTATACATTATGGAGTTGAGAACTAAATAAATGACCCACCTTCAATATAAATAACTAGATCATCCAGTGCTATAGGAGCCGATGTCATCTGTAACTGTATCTGATGTCCACATGGTATCAACAAACTGTCTGGTTTGTACATTCTGATCTTGTCCACATCAGAAAAATTGATGGAAAATGGACTGCCTGGAATATACAGAAGATCACAAGGTTATAACTTTTCAACCATTGTCATGCTTTATTTCAAGTAGCAGACAGGGTATGAATAAGGCCAGACTGCATGTATGTGTAGGCTGGTCTCGTTCTATTCTGCCTTTGTGACAAGAATATTCTTAGATCAACATGACCAAGGTCATTTTGAAATTGGTAATCAAATAAATTGGGCTCAAACTGTGTTCAACAATACTCCAGTCATATAAAGGTGGCTGGTGTACTATACAAAAAAGCGATTCTAGTCTATAAGTCTATCAACAATAAATTGCCTGATTACATGTCTTTACTTTTAAAAGAAAGTAATAAGCCAAATCTTAGGTCTTACACTAATAGAACTCTTGAAATACCCAAACCTAGAATAGAATTCTATAGAAAATCTTTCACTTATTCTGGTCCAAAATTATGGAACCAGATCCCCATCTCGGTAAGAGAAAGTGAAAATGTTCAAAAGTTCAAATCTGCGTACTTAGCATGGTGGTATTCTATAAGTGGAAAAAACATGCCTATATGTACATAAAAAACTATTGAAATTTATCACATCGTCGGCAGTCTTGGCATGTGCTGTAACAACAGCTTTGATTAGCTGTTGTTACAATGTTTTCCAATACAGCCGACAATATGTGATTTGTTCAGTAATCTTCTTTTAAGAATCTGGACTTTGTATTTTCATTGTAATTATTATTACTATTTTCTACATTCAAATTGTTATCCTATATACATTACGATACAATATGAATGATGTACAGAGGTAATGACTGAGGAATAAATTGTATTAAATGTCCAATTGCCCCTTGCTAATACTTTCTGTCTATTATAAAAATATGAATTTGTCTCTTTTGTATCCATTTTGTATCCATTTAAAAGGAGAACATGCTGATAACAAATTTTTCTTTTACCATTAATTTTATTCTTGTGCTTCAAAACTGGTCTTGTTTGAGAAGAGCTTAATATGGGTATCTTCCACAAAATTGCATTAAAGAATTGCATAGATTCTTTTTTCTCTTTTGTTGTACATATTTACATTTGTTTTACCAGTTTACCATGGCCAGACAATTGAAAAATGGACTAAAGGGTGTATCCTCCCTTTCCCTAAGAAGGGGGATTTAGGCGTTACAAAAAACTACAGGGGAATAACTCTTACAGCAATAGCTGCAAAAATATATAATGCCATGCTTCATAATCGCATCTGTCCGGAAATAGAAAACATCCTGAGAAAGAATCAAAACGGTTTCCGAAAATCAAGATCAACAGTTTCTCAAATCCTAACTGTTCGTCGCATTATCGAGGGAGTAAAATCAAGAAATCTTGAAGCAGTACTGCTGTTTGTAGACTTTTCTAAGGCCTTCGACTCGATACATAGAGGAAAAATGGAACAGATTCTCCTTGCATATGGCATTCCAAATGAAACAGTGAAAGCAATCATGATGCTATACAACAACTCAACTGCAATGGTCAGATCACCAGATGGAGATACAGATTTCTTCGAAATCACCGCAGGAGTTCTGCAAGGTGATACATTAGCTCCCTACCTATTTATCATATGTCTGGACTATGTCCTACGAACATCTGTGGACAAGCTTCAAGAAGATGGGATAACACTAGACAGACAAAGAAGTAAACGTCATCCAGCAAAGACAATCACAGATGCAGACTATGCTGATGATCTTGCCCTCTTCGCTGATACCAATGCAAAGGCCGAACTACTCTTACACAGTCTTGAAAAAGCAGCAAGTGGCATTGGACTTTATGTAAATGCTGACAAGACAGAATACATGAGCTTCAAACAAGAAGGAGATATCAAATCACTGGCAAACAAACCTATCAAGAAAGTCGACCAGTTTGTATACCTTGGAAGTAATATTGCCTCTACTGAAGCTGATGTAAATATACGACTCGCAAAAGCCTGGTCAGCCCTTGACAAGCTCACTGTCATTTGGAAATCATCCCTCCCAGACACAACAAAGCGCAACTTCTTTCAAGCAGTAGTGACATCAGTACTTATATATGGCTGCACAACTTGGACTCTCACAAAAACTCTAGAAAAACGAATAGATGGGAATTTCACAAGAATGCTGAGAGCCGCACTAAACTTATCCTGGAATGAACATCCAACAAAAGATCAGTTGTATGGAGATCTACCTCCAATCTCAGAAATAATAAGAGAAAGAAGAATGCGGTTTGCTGGCCACTGCTGGAGAAGTAAACAAGAACTTATTAGCGAAACACTACTATGGACACCCAAGCATGGACACTGCAGTGTAGGGAGGCCTCCCAAAACATATCTTGATCAGCTATGCGAAGATGCTGGCTGCCCGGTTGAACATCTGCCAACTTTGATGAGCGACAGAAAAGAGTGGAGAAGAGTGGTATCAAGATTCCGTGCGAACCAGCACGCCAGATGATGATGACATTTGTTTTATGCTTTGTCTTTGTAAATATTTGTAGAGGCCCACAGGGAAGACTGGGTATTATCCCAACTGTGTAGCCTCGTTAAATAAAGTCTTTATTATTATTATTATTATTATTATTATTATTACAAGACGATACAAACACAATATACAGATAGCAACATTAACTTGCATTGTGTAATTGTGAGACATTAAATTTTGATGATATCATGCATACACACAAATTTATCTTTTAAATTGAATTTTGCATCCTGCTCTAGCCTAATTTTCAAACAATAGAAGGAGACTGCATTTTTATTTGTCTTCGAAAGAGTTAAATCAACCTAAAAGTAACCCGGAATATGCTTGCCATTAAACAAAACATTCAGTGTATGGGTTCTTTCCCCTTGTGACATTTACATCACCTGAAAAGATCCCTCCCATTTTCCTAGTAAATCAACCTACCAGGAATGTGCTCTCCATTAAACAAAACGTTCAGCGTATGTGTCCTCTCTCCTTGTCCCATGAATGTCACCTCGAAAGTACCCTCCCCCTTGGCCTCCAGGTCACATGGTATTCTGTCCCCTTCGGCCTCCACGGTGACCTCCATTTTACCATCACCAGCCAGCTCTCCTAGAACTAGATTTACACAGACAGGAAAGTAATTTAAACAGACTTATCTGATTACTACACAGTGACAGCTTTTATCGCCCACAAGATAAAGGCTTTGTGAATTTTGGAAATTTGCGCAAATCTAATATTTTGCCATCTGGTAATTGGTAAATCGATATACTGTCCCCTTTGGCCTGAACGGTAACTTCCATTTTACCATGACTGGCTGGCTCTCCCAGAACAGACAAGTAAAACTACTTAGAAAGATTTCAAAAATTAAAACTTGAATTAAGTTATTCTTTAACCATTTCCCAAACAGGGCTGGTTTTTGAGGTGCCTAATGGTTGATTAATTTAGGTTTGATGTCTGTTTCAACTGCTATGGTCATACAGCAGCAGCTGGAGCACGGTCCAGTGCTACCAAAACATCCTTACAGAGCCTCAAGCTGCTAACACACATGTATATGTATAGGTTAACAATTATCAAACCATTGGTGGGAGATGATTTTGTCAGAAAGAATGTTTGTAAAATAAATAGGTTTATCCTCGCTTTTCTTTGCATTAAGCCTCTACTAAATCGTTCATGATTTTGGCATACCTTAAAGAAATAGCTTGTGACAACATTGAGAGATTGATTGAATGAACTTTAACTCCTCTTTCAACTGCTTTGGTCATATTACAGTTACTGGAGCATCTAATCATGGATTCCTATTGTTTACTTTAAAAGTACTACCAAAAATCTTTTCAAAACCTCCAGCTGCTCATCCCACGTAGGTTAACTTTTATGAAATATTGATGGGAGACACATGATCACAAAGGATGTGCAGTGATCATCAAACGTGGGACCTTATGAATGAGTCTGATGTGCTTCCAAATGAGCTATGGCTGCAGCCAAAACCATTGAAAGAAGAGAATATAACATACCTCTAAATTTGAAAGGTATACCCAGAATTCCAAGAGGCATCTTTGACAACAGGACAAGTTTGGGATCATACGTCCTTATTTGGTATGGACTCTGATCTATGTGAACATCAAGGTACTTTACATGGATGTTGTGTACTCCTGAAAATCAAATTGCATACATAACCTAACACATTACTTCAAATCAAACCCTATGTTTTGTGTACTCACTTGAATTGTCTCGGAGAGAACATTTCAATGAGTACCAACCATATAGGGTTAATGAACATTTAATGAAATTTTGCATTTTGAAAAATCCTTAACCCCTCATATCTGTAGCTCTGGGGTAAACCATGGAATTCTGGAATTTCTCTACAGACACAAATGCTCCCAAAAAGGCCAATGTTAAGTTTTCTACTGACTGACGGACAGACGGACGGATAACAATGATAAAACAATATGCCCCCAATCTTTTGATACGGGGGGCATAAAATTTAAGGGAGACAATTGGTATTTGATACTAACCAACTTCCTTTGGCATAAATTCAATGCGTTGTAAGCCAGGTTTCTCTAGTCTATAGGTGACAGCAACATCATGACCTGATGGGGCTGAAATAATCATACAATATCATGACGAGATGAGATTGAATTCATGATTCAAAATCATAGGTTCAAATTATTCAACAAGATAGCAGTAAATGTGTTAACAGACAGAAAACAGTCATTAAGGAAAAATAATAGTATCTTTAAGAATTAGTCCTCCAGCAATTAACATTGACTGGGACTATGAATATTCTAAATAATGGTTTGATGATAAACTTATGTATGCTTGCCAACAGTGGATATTCTTAAACAAGAGTGCCATGGTCACAATATACGCCGCCCCAGAGACTAAGTTTTAAGGGGCCATAACTCAGGTAACAAGAGCCGTCATAGACGGATTATGCTCCCCGAATAAGTGTTTGTCACAAAATAAAAATCATCATACATTAAGCCCCCTTTTCCCATGACAGATTTTTTGTACACACATTATTTATATAATATGGTCTAGAACATCTCGTTTATCACAAAAGTACAAAATCTACCCATTGGATGAAGAGAAATTGGAGAAAATCTAATTTATACATTAAGGCCCCTTTTTCCATGACGCAGCCCCAAATCAACAAACGGAGGAAAGATCCCTAGGGATTATCCCTGAAAGTTCACAATGTGAAGTTTGGTTGAATTTGGTCCAAGGGTTGCTGAGATATGGCTGTGGACGGACGGACAGACAAATTATCATACATTAAGCCCCCTTTTCCCATGACAGATTTTTTGTACACACATTATTTATAGAATATGGTCTAGAACATCTCATTTATCACAAAAGTACAAAATTTCATTAAACTCTGCCCATTGGATGAAGAGAAATTGGAGAAAATCTAATTTTTACATTAAGGCCCCTTTTTCCATGACGCAGCCTCAAATCAAGAAACCGAGAAAAGCTTCCTAGGGATTATCCCTGGGAGTTCACATGCGAAGTTTGGTTGAATTTGGTCCAAGGGTTGCTGAGATATGGCTGTGGACGGACGGACGGACAGACACACGGACAGACGGACAGCCGAACGGACGGACGGACGGACGGACAGCATGGCGACTATAATTATGCTCCCCCGAAAGTTTTTCGGGGAGCATAAAAATCAATGAACCATAAAATCCTTCCTTCATGCACATCTACCAATTGAGGTGATAACATTGACCAAGTTTCAAGATGATCCAGCCAGAAACTTAGGAGGAGTTGCGTTGACAAGAAAAGTGGACGTACGTACGGACGGACGGATGGACGGACGGACAGACGGAGAAGATGACGCCAATATACGTCCGCCTCCGGCGGCGTATAAAAAGTCAAGGTAGTAATAGACATAGACACGGAATTTTTTCAACATTTCATAAGTTATAAAATATTAACCCTTTCCTAAATGGAAAATGTCTAGGGTAGACAAATTTGAAATTTAAGATGGCAAGATAGATGCTGATGGACAATGAATTTGTGTACAATATAATCCAGAATAATATTGAAGCAAAAGGAGAAAATGCTGGTTATTAGCATTTTCTTCTTTTACTTCAATTTTTTCCCAAGCCATTTCTACCTAGGGACATCAGAACCAGGACTTGTTCAGGAGAGGGCTAAGTAATAAGAAATATAAGAGGATAATACTTAACTTACCGATTTCCGCTCATCCAAACTCCTCATGCAGCAGACAGGTCCAGGCAAATAATCGCTTCAAAAACTTCAAAATGCAGCATGCAAGATATACTTGTTTGTTGTTTTCAATCAATTGTCATGCAACATCAATGTAGCATTTTCGTTAATGTCATATTTATAATGTAGCAAAACATACATGTCAAGTTTAATAAATATTTTTACCATCTTTACCCAAACAGAATTTCATACCCTACTGAAAAGATATCTAGCTTATATTGAATTTAACCCTTTCCCAAATGGCAAAATTTTAGGGGGTTCCACTTCAAAAACTGCCACAAATGACAAAATGGATGTTATTAAAGATAAGATTTGCCTAAAGTATGGCACAGAAAATATTGAGACAAAAGGAGAAACTGCTGGTTATCAGCAGTTTCTTCTTTTGTCACAATGTTTTCCCAATCAATTTATGTTAGGGACGTCAAAACCAGGTCTTGTTTGGGAAAGGGTTAAATCAGGTTTGAAAGGGTACACTTTAGTAACAATGACCATATTTTAGACAAAAAATTGATTTGCCAAATTATCTCGGGAGGAATCTTATTATAGAGAATGTTGTAACGTAAGTCACTAATTTTTCTTTGGACATTGGACAGGCATACACAGGGGTAAGGTGTAAAATGGGCATACATGAATGATGAATATATTAACTAGCAACATAAGAATATTACAGACTAGCATAGAAAGGAAAATTCTTATATACCCTTTAGTTATGATGCCACCCTTGCGACCTGTCAATAAATATCAATACAACCTCTTCAAGTATTCATGTGATAATAACCTACTACAAAATGCTTTGTCAAAAAATAAAACAAGATCTGTTTGTGGAACACTAATGCCCCTAAATAATTATGCTAATGTTAAGTTTTCCGAAAGACAGACAGACAGTCAGAAAAAAGTTTTAAAATAGATCTGTCCAGTATTTACATAGATAAAGGAGACTCCAAAAAGCAACAGACCAGTCAAAGATTGACCATATGTACAGACAAGCTTCACTCCTATCATAACCCACAAACATGGCTTGGGCAGGGGGGGGATATTATGATTTGTGGATCAGTAACATTTCAACCACTTATATAAGAAAAATAATATTTCCTTTATGACAAAATATTCAAATACACAACATGCTTTAACCCTTTCCCAAACCGCAAAATTTTAGGGTGATCCACTTCAAAAACGGCCACAAATGACAAAATGGGTGTTATAAGAAATACGATTTGTGTAAAATATGGCATAGAAAATATTGAGACAAAAGGAGAAACTGCTGATTATCAGCAGTTTCTTCTTTTGTTTCAATGTTTTCCCAAGCCTTTTCTATTAGGGACGTCAAAACCAGGTCTTGTTTGGGAAAGGGTTAAAATGTTATTATAATTCCCTCAACCAGTATCTGTTATGTTTCATACAAAATACTAAATAAAAGAACATAATTTGATTTGAAAGATGTTGTAAGAATAACACAGCAGATAGAGTACTTCAACCTTTCCCAAACAAGAGCTGGGTTTGATGCCCCTATAAGAAAATGTTTGGAAAAACATTAGAGCAAAAAAAAAAGAAAATGCTGATAATCTGCATTTTCTCCTTTTGTCTTAATGTTTTCTAGGATATATTGTACACAAATTCAACCTTAATCAGCCAGCATTTTCTCCAATTGCATCTATAATTTCTTTGCTTAACCCTTTTCCAAACAAGACCTGGTTTTGACGTCCCTAATAGAAAAGGCTTGGGAAAACATTGAAACAAAAGAAGAAACTGCTGAAAGCCAGCAGTTTCTCCTTTTGTTTCAATATTTTCTATGCCATATTTTACACAAATCCTATCTTTAATTACTTCCCTTTTCTTCACTTGTGGCAGATTTTGAAGTGGATCACCGTAAAATTTTGCCGTTTGGGAAAGGGTTAAATGTACTAAAAATGCTGTTTTGTTAATAAGCATAAATATTCCCAGCACCTGCAGCAAGTGACTGACTTACAAATCACATCAACTGTAGCGTTGATATCATCTTGAGCAGATTCAGATTCTACATAGAATGTTGCGACCCTGTCTACCGGAAGTTGAAGGTCAAGACCTCTCACTGATGATTTACTGAGATCTACTGCATTGCATACAATGGGACAATCTGAAAAAGATAGAAATGAAGATATTACATAATAAATACAGTCTTTATTCCATTCGACATAAAACTGAAACAATTGAATTGTGTTATACTAAGATCAACAGGTAAGGTTATAACTATAGAGAAAGGACCTACATTTAATTGAACCAGATACCCCTAGGTTACGAGTACATATGTCTAGCATTTCTCTCATCCTATGCAAGCCACTGGCTGCTTATTCCACATAGTAATAGTTATCCGATTAATGATGTAAAACAATTCTTTGAAAGGATATTTGCAGCCAGGGATCAAGTTTGAGTTTATTGGGGTTTTACGCTGTTTTCAACTACCAGGGTCATATCGCGGAGGCTGGAACACCTACCCATGGATTTCTGTTGTTTCTCAAACCAGTACAACCACAACACATTACCGAGCCTCCAGCTGCTTGCCCACTTAGGTTAACGATTTCAAACCCATTGGTGGGTGACAATTTTGTTAGAAAGGGTATTAGCTGTGGCCGGGTATCGAACCCGGGACCTCTCGAATGAGAGGTAAATGCGCTACCAACTGCGCTAAGGCCGCGGCTGCCAGGAATCAAACCTTTACATAACTTCATGTTAAGTGTGCCACATATATGGTGCATTTACATGTTATGTCGCTGATGATTCTCTTGATGTTGTCAACATTTGGGATGTCACATACAGTGGTCCAACGCTAATCTGATGTTTATAAACAAACCTTTAACCTATAACAAGAGCCGTCAGAGACGGACAATGCTCCCCGAATAAGGCATTGTCACAATAAATGTATGCCTTGGAGAGCTAACATAAAGCTAACAAATCTTAAGCCCCCTTTTTCCATGACATATTTTTATACGCAAATTTCAAATAGTTTATTGTCAAGGGCATCTGATTTGCTACTCAAATATGAAATTTCATCAAATTCTGACCATTAGACTAGGAGAAATTAGAGAAAAACTATATTTTACCTTAAGTCCCCTTTTCCCATGATGAGGCCTCAAATCCAAAAACCGGGAAAAGTATATCGGCATTATGTCATAGGGACTTCACATGGTAAGTTTCATTTGATTTGGCCCAAGGGTTATGGAGAAATAGCTTCGGACGGACAGACGAAATGACGGATGGACTGGACGGACAGACAGACGGACAGACAAAGCGACGACTATATGCTCTCCCTTCGGTGAGCATAAAAACATGTTATCATAGAGACACAAAAGCAACTTGTCCCGTCAATATTACATAATAATCCTTATTGTCATAGATATGATTTCTTTTTAACCAGTATAACTTTCAATTAGTAAATGGGCATGGTCTTTATTGTTTGGCGACAATCAGAATATCGTTGGACCAATATACATGTATACCACAGTCCAAAGTCTGACACTTTACCAAAAGAATTTACCTGGATGAGTTTCTGCATTAAATATAATATCAACTGTCTGTCTGCCTGCCTCCTCCGGTACAAAGCTTAGTTTATACACGCCAGTAACATCAGATTCTACTGTGTTAGGTAGGTTACCATTGTTGACCATGATCTCTAGCTGACCTTCTCCTGCCTGAGTCACATCAACTAAAATGAGAATGCCAGAGTTACAATTCAAGTATATACTTTTTTTAAAAGTCCCTGTTTAACATGAGTTAGCCTAATATGGCAAACCCATATGCAACACAAGGGCTGTCAGAGACGGACAATGCTCCCCGAATTAGGCATTGTCACAATAAATATATGCCATGGAGAGCACTTTATTGTCAAGGGCATCTGATTTGCTACTCAAATATGAAATTTCATCAAATTCTGACCATTAGACTAAGAGAAATTAGAGAAAAACTGTATTTGACCATAAGTCCCCTTTTCCCATGACAAGACCTCAAATCCAAAAACGGGGAAAAGTATATCAGCATTATGTCATAGGGAGTTCACATGATAAGTTTCATTTGATTTGGCCCAAGGGTTATGGAGATATTGCTTTGGACGGACGGACGGACGGAATGACGGACGGACAGGACGGACGGACGGACAGACAAAGCGGCGACTATATGCTCTCCCTTCGGGGAGCATAAAAATCTGGTGACCAGGGCCCTGTATTATCAACGGTCGTACAATTACTTTTTACATAAATATTTGTAACAACAAACCTGATTGGCCTAACCTGATTTCTTGACTAATCAGATGTCTGCTTATTCAATTTAACAAAAACGTGGTCAAGGGATCGTTGATAATATGGGCCCCATAAACATGCTGTTAAATATATCATGTAGGAGAGTGTAATGTGTTTTATTGGTTTGTATCGTGATTGTTTGATTGATCGATTGATGACTTCTCATTTCACTTGGGTTAACAGTCATCTAGCCAATTATGGTTGACAAATATCAGGATACACACCTGAGATCCCATGAATACAAGTCTTACTTGCCACCAACTGTGCCATGGTTGCCACATCAGGAAAACATTTATTTAAATGTATGAAGGAAACTGTCAAAATTTCTACACAAGATCTGTTTCAGGATAGCCAATCGTGACTATTATATCAGGTGCTGGATAGTGAAAACTTCAAGTGCAAAGGGTAGTAAAAATTCCACTAAATTACATGTTAGAGTGATGAGTCTTTGCCTGGGGGCTGATATTATGGTCAAAGAGTCATGTACAAAGTTTCAGAGCAATAGCGTTAGTACAAACAGAGATTTTGTCCAGAACAGCCCCCAAATCCTACGAAGAGTTGCTCTAAAAATTGTTTTGGTGGACTTACTTCCAAAGTCTATGGCCTGCCCAACAACTCCGTCAGGTATTGGTGTCACTTTAATGGCCGCTGTATTGTATGCCTTGGCCACAAATGGGCTACCACTGACCTCCACATCTGCATATTTTACCTCTATTCTGTGGTCACCTAAAGAATAAAATACATAGATTAAATGAGGATTGCATTTTAATGATGCTGTAGACGACAATTTCAAGTGAATGAAATTTTACCTAATTTAGTCTTTCTCTGTAGAAAACATTGTGGGAAATGAAAAAATTTCTTGTTAGAAGAGATTTTCCAGTCATGTTGTGATAGCTGGAGCACCTAACCATGTACTTCTGTTACATCATGATTCAGTGTAAACATTATAAGCATCCAATGTGAGGACTAAAAATTGTCACTCTATATCAATCTTAGCACTAATTGACGAATATTCATAAATGTGACCCGTCACGCTAAAAAGGACCTTATTGGTTTTGTGAAAAATATTGACCCTAGTCAGTCTGTGCAGTCCGCGCAGCCAGACTAGGGCCGATATTTTTCACTTTTAAATACTTTTCTGAATCTGGAATATTTTTTTCTATCTTACTATAATTCATTTTTCGCATACAGTATCTGCCTGACCTGTGCTGAGTCTGACAAGTTTGTCAAAATTTTGATTTTTGGAGTTCGGATAAGGTCCCTTTTAGCGTGACAGGTCACAAATGAATACAACACATGCTTATAACCCACAGATAGATATGACAGTTGGCGAGAGATCGGAGAGAAATGAGAATTATAACACGTTTCCGTAAAATCCATATATAGAGAAAGAAGAACTGCATCGGGTTTTATTTACAATAAAGACTCTATGTAATTATGCTTTGTGTATGCGCCAAAACGTCACGTGGCGTCAAGGTAATGTCAAATGACGTCACTTAACAGACAATGAGTTTCCTACGACGAAAACTAGTTCATGGCAGAATTTTCACAAAATAACATATTTCTAATGTGTGTTTTTGTTATTTAGAGTGTTATTATGGAGATAATAACAAGTTTAGCGGTCTTTATTGCCAATAATAACCTCTGTGCTCTGGACTACATGTTAAGGCAAATACCTTGGCGCTGTGCGCCTCGGTTTTTATCTACACATGCAGTCCGTCGCACATCGGGTTTTATTGGCAATAAAGACCGCTAAACTTGTCATTATTTCATAAATATAAGCTTACCAACTTCAGTTGGGACATATTCAACTTTGACGGAGTTGGAACCTTCTTCTATCTTGAATGGCACTGACAGACCATTTGGTGCTGCAAGAAAAAGGAAAACATTCCTTAACAATTCTATTGTCTATATAGTGTATAATTCAGAAGATGTAATAACTTAAGCCTTTTCCCCAAAAAAAGACCTAGGTTTGATGCCCCTAATAGAAATCTTGAGAACATATTGAGACAAAAGAAGAAAATGCTGATAACCAGCATTTTCTCCTTTTGCCTCTATATTTATTTGTTACAAAGCATGCAACTCAGGGAAAAAACTAACAATTTAAACTTAGGGGCCCAGAACAGCAAAATTCAATACTTAACATTAAGGGGGAATGCTCCAGTTTTTCGGAACACTCGGTCATTACTGTAGTAAATTAAATGTTTCATACCAATATGTTTCGCTACCATAATTTCAATAATATAACACATCATTACGATTTACCATTTTCCACGGTAAAAGTGTATTAATTATGCGAAACTGATTTTCTCAAGATGGAAATCGATTATTTAGAGCAAGACAGTCGTAAGTGTGTATGCAGTTACCACATTTTTGCGTCATTTTATTCATGTGTAGCTGATAAAAATTGCTGTAATTCACTAATAAGTGCGCTGACCTATACATTTTCTTTTTGAATTATTACCAAGACATGTTGCTTAATACAATGAGGGAGTTTCATCAAATTCTATTATGTAGAACTTGAAATATTTCCAAAAATATGCAAATTTTGACATAAAACACTCCAGCTTCGTTGATCAAACCGAATACGTGAGCATGCTGTTTTATACATTTACGCGTTTATAATAGCACATATTTTGGGATTTCTGTTCTTATTAAATGTAAGACGTTACTTTAAATCCGTTTTGGGACTAAACGATCAACATACAGCATTTCATTAGCATTTTAGTGGCATTAGACAGGTGCAAGAAATTGTGCATTTTTTCGATGTAGGGGTATGTGATACGAATGCCTATAAAATTCAAACAAGATTGCTGACCCTCCATTTTTATTTTATTTTTTAATTGGCAATAACATGTAATTTCAACATACAAAATATAAATAAATTCTATGATTGGGGAAAAAATAGGAAACTGGAGCATTCCCCCTTAAGGGCATGGGCATTTTTCCTAAATATTCAGGGGCCCAGCCCAAAATCTAGGGGCCATGGGCGACTGGGCCCCTGCTAGTCTTTAACCCTGGAACTCCTGTGTTTATCAACATCCATTGTAATCTGCAGCAGCTTTCAACATGGAATACTGTTCCTTATTCGAAAATGATGCATCCACAAAAAAAACAAATTACAAATGCAAAGCAATGTGCATGTTATAGAAAAAATAACAATGACGGAAAAGCAGAAAGCAACAGTCAGCATATTCTTTTTTTCATAGCTTAGGTGTACACATAGTTCAGATGCATTATCAACCATAATATTGTTCTGCAGTTTTCAAACAAGACATTTTGCGGGGGTTGGTTAGTTTAGAAAATTTTATGTATAACTCTCTATACAAAACATTTTAGCCTGGATCCAGAAAATGGGCCCTTAAAGTTCTTTTTAAAAGAACAACATGAATCTAGATATATCTGTGCGTACAAACAGTCTGATGAGGATACATGCTGTTCTTTATTGGCCTCTCCATTACCTATTCTAATACCTAGTGAAAATCATGAGTCCTGATCACCCTGCAAGTGAAGCTTATGCTGATCTGCAAATATGGCAGCCTCGACAGCCCTTTAACCCTTTCCCAAATGACAAAATTTTAGGGTGCGTACAAATTGTAAAGTGCTTCAGATGTCAAAGTTGATGTTTATAAAAATAGAATTTGTGTAAAATATGGCATTGAAAATATTGAGACAAAAGGAGAAAGTGCCGGTTATCAGCACTTTCTTCTTTTGGCTCAATGTTTTCCCAATCCATTTTCATTAGCAACGTCCACGCCAGGTCTTGTTTGGGAAAGGGTTAATATGATACTGGTTCACTCTATTTTGTCACATACAATGTCATGTAATATATAAATTGGCCACATAGCAAGGTAACAATGAAACCTTCTAGATATATTAACCTATTCCCACACATTGACACCTTTTGACATCCTACAACTTTGGGGAAAATGAAGAAATTTCTAGTAAGAAGCAATTTCTTCATTTTCCACATTGTTTTCTACCACAAAATGGAAAGATTTTGAAAATTTCACTATCTTCAAATTGTCAGCTTCTACAACTTACAAATTGGATCAGTGGAAAGTTTTGCCATGTGGTAATGGGTTAACAGCTGTAGTTCTGGCCAATGTGAATACCTACATACTTCTTTACCAAGCAGCTGAAACAGTTATTGAGTTAAAAAAAGAGGAGATAACAGAAGGATAAGAACTAAATACAAACTAAAACAAAGCTAACAATCCTACAAGAAGTTGGGTTGCGACTGTAACAGACTAAAAGATGGGTGAATATACAACAAACACTAATAGAAATCTAGTGAAAGGTTTTATTTTCTATACATTCTATAATTGTTAACAATATCTATGAAACTATAAAAGGAAACAAGATTATGTGTGTGAGACATCAATGTCCAGGCAACAGCAGTTCTTTTGTAAGATTGACCTTATTACTTGACATTGCCTCTAATTAAAGGGAACATGCTCCATACTCAAACATAGAATCATGTAAAATAAGTCTCAAGAAATATCCTATGGATTGATTAGTCAACCATTAGATCCTTTCTATTCAAGGAAAATTGGAACAAAGTCCTTTTAACCCATTACCACACAGGCACTCCTTTTGACTCCCTACACGATAATGGCTTTGGAAAACATCGTGGAAAATGAAGAAATTGCTTGTGACAAGCAATTTCTGCATTTCCCACAATGTTTTCTACGTAAAAAGACCAAAAGAATGTGAAATTTCATTCACTTGAAATTGTCATCTGCAACATCTTTGAATTTGGACTAGTCTAAAATTCTGCCGTTTGGTAAAGGGGTAAATCGGTACTGTCTGTTTCTAACTTTACCTACCCACACTTCTATTTTTAGTACCACATTTAAGGAAACTGAAATTTGGCAGATAGTGAAAAACTTGGTACCATAGCAGCACTAAAACTCCTTTTTAACCCTAAATAATGCAATGCACCAACCAATGATGCAAACTCTTCTCTGTCCCAATGTTCTTCTGATCCCTGAAATATCTAGGATGGGCACCTTTTATTTCCATGTAACGATTACCTTGGCCTTGGCATTACTGGATAAGTAAGAAATGAGATATGTGTCTGCTTAACCCATTACCAAATGACATGATTTTGACCAGTCCAAATTCAAAGATTTTGCAGACGACAACTTAAAAGTGAATTATTTTTTTCATTTTTTGGTATTTTTGTTTAGAAAATATTGTGGGAAATGAAGAAATTGCTTGTCACAAGCAATTTCTTCATTTTCCACAATGTTTTCCAAAGCAGATTTCTTGTGAGGAGTCAAAAAGAGTCACTGTGTGGTATTGGGTTAACCCTTTGGTACCGAAAGTCACAACCTACAGTAGATTATGACATGATTATATGAGCTTTTTATCAGAGGCATTTTCTCCTTTTCCCTTTCACAGAGTTTTAAAAGTGTTTTAGGCATTTTTGCAGAACACTGTTGCTAAATTCATGTGAAATTCAACAAAAGTTGTCATCACAAAATATTTGGTGAATCACACTTTATCATGCATCAACAAAGCTTACATTCAAAACAAATTGTGAAAAAAAGAGATGTCTCAGGACAGCAAAGCCCGACTATCAAGTACTGAATAGTGAAATATTCTAAGTCCAAATAGGGTAAAAATTCCACTAAATTAAATGCCAGAGTAATGAATCTTTGCCTAGAGGCTGATATTATGGTCACAGAGGCATTGACAAACTTTCAGAGCAATAGCATCAGCAAAAACAGAGATTTGAGAAACTTGCATGTGAAAACGTAACCAAATTCTAACCCTGACATCCGGATGACTAGAATAGCCTCCTATTCTATGAATAGTCGCGCTAATCAATATGAAAAGAGACAATTTACATTACTGGACAATATATATAGGATGATACTACATGCAGATAAACATTAACATGTTACCTATGATCCGGACTGCGAGTTTTTTGGCATTGATGCCGTTCATATTGACGGAGAACCATGTTTCCCTGTGTACATGTACATAACCCAGACCATCACCCAGGGCCAGCATCTTGCCTGGATCTATTATAGCTACCTTCCATGGTGACCCTGGAAATACAAGAGATGTTTGTAAAACATTTATGCCCAATTAAGGGTCAACCGTTCATGTTGACAGAGAACCATGTTTCTCTGTGTACATGTACATAGCCGAGGCCATCACCCAGGGCCAGCATCTTGCCTGGATCTATTATAGCAACCTTCCACGGCGATCCTGGAAATACAAGACATGTTTGTAAAACATTTATGCCCACTTAAGGGCAAACCTTTGGTGTAGCCATCTAACAATTTCAGCAGTCAAATTTGCAAAATTTTAAAATTCTTGTGCATCCCACCTCTCCTCAATGAGATATATCCACCTCTAAACTTTCATGATTCTAACTTCAATACTTTTCCAATTATGCTCCAGAAGAGGTTGGTCGACTGACAGACTGACTGACTGATTGTCATCATTTCTCATACCAGAACTTTAACAACATCCTTACCGAGCCTCCAGCTGCTCTCCCTCAAAGGTTAACGATTATCAAACAAATGATTAGAGACGACTTTGTCGGACATGCTGTTTGCCACTGTCAGGGATTGAACACTTATAAGATAGAACAACATGAATTCAAAGCTTTTCAAAGAAAATCTCGTAACTGCAGCTTAAAACAAGCTGCAGTTACAAGATTTTGTTGAAAAGGGACAAATAGTTACCTGGCACATGTTCAGAGTTAAACTTCATCTCAATCCTGTGCTCCTCCGTGTTTGCAGGTAAAAATGAAGCTGTAAACTTGTAGTTGCCATGGTTTTGTACACTACATGCTATTTCACCATCATTAATCATGATCTCTATATTACCACTGCCTGCACGAGATGCATCAACTGAAATATCAATATGTACATGTTAACCATCTCCAAAACAATGCCCAATTTCAAGATCATCCTAGAAATGGCTTGGGAAAATAGTGGCTTCGGAAAGAAATGCTGGCAACCAGCATTGACAACCAGCATTTTCTGCTTTGCCTCAATATGTCTATAGAGCTTCAGGCCAAGAACTAGAGCATCAGTCCAGTAGACTAAATATGTTTTCCACCAATCTCTGTTATAATTCAATCAACGGACAAAAAGATTAGGAGAGTAGGTATATAATTAAGAAGTTTTTGATTGGGAAGACACCTGGAAACTGCTTATACATAAAGAGTTAACAAATAACTTACTGTCAAATACTACTGGATTGCCTATGACACTTTGTATTGGCATATTAGACACAACCACCCGGCCTGCATCATATACTCGCACTGTGTAGGGACTGCCTTTAACATGCTGACCTCCAAATAGAATGTTCATCTTGTGGTCACCTGAAAAATTGGCATAAAATTCTTTTATGATTGAGCATTGTAATACTAAGCGCTGATTTACTCTCAGCTTACTCAGATATTACTATTACTAAATTTGCAATGATCAATCTGCTTAATAAAGCTGCTATTCAAAAGATTTTATTGAAAATGTCGTTAAAGCCCTGCATTTCATGGTTTGTAAGTTTCAAGTTGTTCACTTATGATGTCAAACCCTAATGAGATTCATGCCACGACAGAAATTTTCATGCAATATGGCAAACACTAATCTTATTATGTATCTGATCTATATAGCCATTCTACAAGTGGAAATAAAAGGTACTTTCCACTGCAGATTTCTAACAGCATCACCTGGAAAATTCCAAAGTTGCATGAATCTCATTAGGAGTGTGTTTCCATAAAGATTTTCACTGCTTCTTTAACATTTTTTACTTCAGAATACTTTTCAACTGGTCATAGTTTTAAAAATATCTTCCAACAGTAGCTATTATTCATGGATAATGATGACTTGAGGAACAGCTCCCCCTTTTTTTACTTACTAAGTTATAACTGAACCAGAATCTAGAACAAGAGCTTCGCAGAGCAGCACATATACGCCCGAGAGGGGCTTGTCAGTAAAATGGGCATTTTTTTTAAATTCAAGGGCAGATAATTCAAGAACGAAAAGAGTTATCTGAATTCCGTAAGCAGTGTGCACAACTAGATACTAAGGAGAATCATTGTGGCAAGTTTGGTCAAATTCCGATCAAAACTGTAGGAGTAGTTGCGCACACAAGAAATTGCTAACTGACGGACAGACAGACATAACATAATATGACCCTTCGGGCGTATAAAAAGGGCCCTTGTAGCCTTTTAGACAACAAAGTTTCCAGATCAAATTATGCCTAAGTGCAGTCTGGGATCTATGCTGCTGTCTCAGTTGATACAGGCCACCAAGAAGCTATTTAAGAGAACAACATGCTTCATGATTAGACTGCGTTTAAACGCAGGCTGATCTTGAACCATGTTGGGCTCAAAAGCCTTCAGGGACCTTTTTATTGATCCTGGCTCAATTTAATATTTCGTCGTTGTAAATGCAAAACCTCGTATCTCGCTTTTGGAAAATTTTAAAATGGAAAGGGAAAAAGTGGAATAACTTTTCCAAAACTGAAAGGATTTACTTGAAATTTGGACATATTGTTCACGAATAATGTGTCATTAATACTGATTAATAAAAATACCCCAAAACTTGCATGAATTG
The DNA here is from genome assembly GCA_963680895.1 of Fragum sueziense. Lineage (NCBI taxonomy): Eukaryota > Metazoa > Mollusca > Bivalvia > Cardiida > Cardiidae > Fragum > Fragum sueziense. Next base: position 39,700,007 of record OY804607.1, on the reverse strand, counting down.
TCTAAACTGGGCACACAACATTTGACTTTTAAAATCGCCAAATTCGACATACGAGGTTTTGCATTAACACCAATGATTTGTACGTACCTACAGCAGTGGGAGCATATTCCACCACATAGGCTCCAGAATTTGTCTTCTTTACAAATGTTGGTAGTGTACTGCCATTCGGAGCTGAAATAATACTAGATTTTCACCATATCTATTGAGTAATTATAAAGGTTTACCATTATCCACCCATTGGTGTAAGTGTTGGATATTCAGGGTAGCTGGTCATTGAATGCAGTACCCACTGGTAAAGTGTATGACACACAACCAACTGTACTACAGCTACAGCCCCCCCCCCCCCCCCCCATGTCTAGAAACATTCTTCATTTGATTGACCCGTCACCCTTCATTTGAATTTGACTGTAACCCGTCATTTGAATTTGAGCTGTCACCATTCATTTGAAATTGACTTGTCAATTTGTGACATTTGATATACATAAGTTATATCTAAATGGTCTTTTTGCTGATAAGCAACAATTGTTATGAGCTGCATGTAGACTTTGTTCCAAAATAAATTGTGATAACCTAAATAACTAGACAACCAAAACATGCATGGCTATATCTTTCCATGGCTTCAATGTTTGCTTATCCATAAGCCATATTTTGACCATCACAGCTACAAAAATTCCATACCCTTAACGCAACCAGAAACTTGCAGAGGGAGAAATTGTCACCTTTCTAACAACATGCGAAGGCATTATCATGCTATTTCAGATAACACCAAGCTTATTAAGGAAATAGGGATCCTGAATATTTTGAACCAATAAAGGAACTAGATCAGCTTAATGTGTATTACGACCAGCATGGTTCCATGCAACTGATTTACCATCCCTATTGATAAACATGAATAGAAGAATCAGATGGATCCTGATCACTTCAGTAGAAATCTAGAATCTAGTAAATCAAAGGGAATCATGTGACACAATCATTTCAGAAAAACTGGAATAATTCTGTAACTACATAACTGATTTGAGAACGGTTTGAAGCAGAGAAGACAGGAAAATGCTGGTTGTGTGCTAGCTGGATGTGATAGATCTTATAAAAATCAGCTAATAAAAAAAATTTAACAATCAGGTAAAATTAGGCCTTGCCATCAATAACATTTTAATCAGCTGTGGTATTTCCATCTTCTCTGTTTCAAACCATTTTCAAGCCTGTTGCATGTTAACAGAATTATTGATGATTTCCTGAAACAAAAGTGTCACTTGCTTCTGCACCATGTAAATTGTGATTTAAAATTTGGTTCCTTTTTGCTATATCCAAGCTCAAATGCTTATAATGGACATTATGTATGAAAGCACACGTAGGGGAGCCTGTAAACCCTGGGGAAAGCTTTGACAGCCAGTAAATATATAAGTTCTATCTAATTACAAACATATTTCATGCAAGTTTTATATTGAATACAGTAGTATCAATATGGACATTCATAGTTCTGTTGATTAGAATGGTATGTCTGGAGTTACATAGTTTGACTGATAACTTAGACATGCAGCATGCTTTATTTATGAGTATCTCCAAAATAAGGGCACAAGAAGTTGAATGTTATATTCGTTTTTAACCAAGTGCTTTTTTTAAATGGAAGTTCAAAGTTAAGCATCTATTAAATGCAGGCTATATAGTACTGAATTTCTTCTGTAAAATGCCCTGTACTTCTTATGCATGATATTATTCAGAAGTGACAGCTGACAAGAAAGTGAAACTCATCCTCAACATTTCCAAATTATCACTTATGACAAAATGTAATACAGTTTGCATAACATGCATAATTTTATTTTTTGGTTTAGAGATACTCATCCTTTAAATTCCATTATTTTTGTAAGAAAGTAGATAGAGTTGTCAAGAAAAAAATTATAGAAAGAAGAATTTGTTTGATTGAAGTTATTTATACTAAGAAAATGTTGTTACATGAAAATAAAATCAAAGATAAATAAGTACAGCATTTACCAATTACTTTAAATGTAACCAATGCACTTTTAATTGCTTTATGGTATATTGATTTAGTGAAGTATTTCCATAGAAAAACATGTTTGACTAGAAAAAAAATTGTAATTTACTTAACTTATTTCCACACAAAGATTCTTTTTGACTGATCACTAAAAATTGCTTTGGAAAACATCATGGGAAAAGAAGAAATTGCTTGTGAAAAGCAATTTCTTCACTTCCCTTTATGTTTTCTACCCAAACCGACCAAAACATGTTAAACTTTACTTCACTTGGAATTGTCATCTGCAACATGTTTGAATTTGAACAAGTCTAAAATTTTGCTTTGTGATAATGGGTTAATCATTTCATTAACAATTAATTCAATCATTAAAGATGATTGGTAAATGCTGCATAAGAAATCAACTCACCTTCACTCGATGTGCAGAAACAAACAAAATACTATAGCGGTGACAAGTGATGTAGGCAGGCGTCTAAACACAGGTCAAACCACAAGGTCATGTCACAAGGTCACACCTCAAGGTCGTACCTCAAGGTCATGCCTCAAAGTCACACCTCCAGGTCACACCTCAAGGTCACATCAAGGTCACACCCCAATGTAAAGTTGAAGCAATTAAGAAATATCACGAAATAAATATCCGAACCCGCTTTCGAAACAGGTCTTGATTAAGAGCAGAATGTCTTTTCCTTTCATTATATTTTTTTTGTTTAAGTTAAGAGATATCATAAGCATGTACAGAAAAATCAACATTGTTTACATATTTGTTCTTTATTTAATAGCTGATGATACAATATGCCTCTATTTATATTCAACTGATTTATACCACTCTTTGCCTTCTAATTTTCTACTTTTTATAAGCTCGAGGCCTTGCCTAAGAGATTGGTTCTTGACTAAACCATCAAATTGCACAGTATTTAGAACTGATCTGACCATAAATATATGGTGGTGACCATTATACCCTAAAGGGCTGTAGGTGAACCTTGACCAATGAAATACCCACATAACCTGAAACCTTTGTGAATTCTAAATATTCTATGAATAATATTCTATGAACAAGAGATGTTTGTAAAACATATATGCCCCCTCAAGGGCCTACATTTGATGTAGGTCAAAGTCCAAGGTCAAGTTAACAAGGTCCAAGGTCATGGTCAAATATGAAAGGTCTTGGTAGGAGGTGTCAATGTGTGAAATATCAAAGCTGTATATGTAAAAGTAAAATGAAACATAGGCCAGGTTAAAATTTTTAAAAAATAGGCCAAATGCCAAGGTCAAGATCATGGTCAAATGTGAAAGGTCTTGGTTGGAGGTGTCCATGTGTGAAATATCAAGGCTGTAGGTGTAAAAGGACATGATATATATGCCTGGTTTCAGTCTTTTTAAAAGTAGGTCAAACTCTAAGGTCAAGGTTGCATTATTCAAGGTCATGGTAAAATGTGAAAGGTCTTGGTAGGAGGTGTCTATGTGTGAAATATCAAGGCTGTAGGTGTAATAGGACATAAGATAAAGGCTAGGTTTAATATTTCTAAAAGTATGTAAAAATAAAAGGTAAAGGTCACACAGGCCAAGGTCATGGTCAAATGTGAAAGTTCTTGGTAGGAGGTGTCCATGTGTAAAATATTGAGACTGTATAGGTAACAGGACATGAGATATAGGCCTAGTTTAAGAATTTTAAAAGTAGGTCAAACTCCAAGGTCAAGGTCAAAGGTCATGGTCAAAAGTGAAATATCTTGGTTGGAAGTGACCATGTGTGAAATATCAAGGCTGTATATGTGAAATGACATGAAATATAGGCCAGGTTAATGTATTATTAAAGTAGGTCAAACACCAAGGTCAAGGTCACAAGGTCCAAGGTCATGGTCAAATGTGAAAGGTCTTGGTCGTAGGTGTCAATGTGTCAAATATCAAGGCTGTGTGTGTAAAAGGACATGATATATCGGCTAGGTTAAAGTTTTTTTTAAAGTAGGTCAAAGTCCGAGGTCTAGGTCACAAGGTCCCAGGTCATGGTCAAATGTGAAAGGCCTTGGTAAGATGTGTCCATGTGTGAAATACCAAGGCTGTATGTGTAATAGCACATAAGATATAGGCCCAGTTTAATTTTTTTAAAAGTAGGTCAAACTCCTAGGTCAATGCCACATGGTCCAAGGTCATAGTCGTATGTGATAGGTCTAGGTCGGAGGTTTCCATGTGTCAAATATCAAGGCTGTATGTGTAAATGGACGTGATATATCGGCCAGGTTAAAGTTTTTTAAAAGTAGGTCAAACTCCAAGGTCAAGGTCACAAAGTCCAAGGTCATAGTCAATTGTGAAAGGTCTTGGTAAGATGTGTCCATTTGTGAAATATCAATGCTGTATTTGTAAAAGGTCATTAGATATATGCCTGGTTTATATTTTTTTAAAAGTAGGTCAAACTCCAAGGTCAAGGTCACAAGGTCCAAGGTCATGGTTAAATGTGAACGATGTTGATAGGAGGTATCTATGTGTGAGATATCAAAGCTGTATGTGTAAAAGGACACGAGATATAGGCAAGGTTAAGAATAAATGTAAAAATCAACAAAGGGCAATAACTCACAAAATTTGATCGGCAGAGTTACGGTTCTTGTGCACTGCACCTCTCCATAATGAGACCTATCCACCTGTAAAGTTTCATGATTCTACCTTACATACTTTTTGAGTTATGCACCGGACAAAAATCAAGTTTGAAAATCAACAAAGGGCAATAACTCAAAAAATATGATCAGCAGAGTTATGGTTCTTGGGCACTGCACCTCTCCATAATGAGATCTATCCACCTGTAAAGTTTCATGATTCTACCTAACATAGTTTTTGAGTTATGCTCCGGACAAGAATCAAGTTTGAAAATCAACAAAGGGCAATAACTCAAAAAAAATGATCAGCAGAGTTACGGTTCTTGTGCACTGCACCTCTCCATAATGAGATCTATCCACCTGTAAACTTTCATGATTGTACCTTACATACTTTTTGAGTTATGCTCCGGACAAGAATCAAGTTATAAAATCAACAAAGGGCAATAACTCAAAAAATTTGATAGGCAGAGTTACAGTTCTTGTGCACTGCACCTCTCCATAATGAGATCTATCTACCTATGAAGTTTCATGATTCTACCTTCAATACTTTTCGAGTTATGCTCCGGACAAGGTTTGGTCTACGGACAGACCGACAGACCGACCGACCTACCGACCGACCTACCGACCGACCTACCGACCGACCGACACTTGCAAAACAATATACCCCCATTTTCTTCGAAAGGGGGCATAATTAAGTCTACACATGAACAATGTAAGAATGATTATGATTTGCTTGCAAAACACAAGTGCCTCTTCAGTTATCACATTCAGTAACAGTAGTTGCAGATCTTTCACTAAAAAGGACATAAAATTATGAAAATTAATCTAATACATTGCTTTCATGATTTTTTCAACCATTATAATGACATCAATCACATGTATTCTTATGTTTCCCTGGATGTAACCAGTCCTTAAATGAGACACAGAAATGTGTTGTATACAAGAATAACAAACTGTTTTTACTCGCACTTGTGCTCAATAAAGAAAACGTTTTAAGGACAGATCCTCCATTTATTTCCTACGGTAAGAATTTTTTTATTTTTTCTGTACTGATATTTAAATATATGAGAAACAAAAAAATGACTTAAAAACTGTAGGTCACCAAGCGAATTAAAAAGTTATTGGATTTCAAGGGAGGCTACTCTTGTCTAAAATTGCAAAAATGAGGTGTCACTTAAATACCCACAAAAAAGGTGTTCGAAATGACTAGGATTACATAAATAAGCTTTTATTGTGTTCAATATGTTTTATTCTGTCTAAATGAGTATCAATTTGGGAAAATTTAGTGATGATTTTGAAATTTTTAGTAAAACATTCTTTCAAAAGTAGCTGAAATTGCTCTTTTGTCGCAACGCTTCTGATAATAAAAAATATTCCAGCGGTAAGAATTTTTTCTTTTTTGGTATAGACATAGTGCTTGGTCATACCTACAAAAACAAAAAAAGAAAAACATATCAAACCAAGCGTTTTTCTTAGTTATAAGTAAAATTTGGTTTACTTTTTGCAGCTCTGTCCGAAATTGTTTCACTATTTTTATCCATTTCCTTCCTTATTACCAGCTTTAGATAATAAAAAGTGCCATCTGTTGTGTCCATCCGAAGCGGACTAGCTCATAAAGACACCACTTTGCTTTTGTTGCTCCGTTTCCTATCGCTAACGCCACATGTTGAACGCGTAACAGAAAGCGAAATGTACCATCCGAGTACTATTACATTTTAATTGGCCAAACAGAGAAAATTGAAATAACCGAAAAGAATCTTGTCATTTATCAACCAAACATTAACCAAATGTAAAAAAATACATTTGCTGAAAAGGCCAATTACTGAAACAGCTTAATTTCGTTATTTAGTATATGCGCAGTAAGTTGCGCAGTAACAACTGGAGGATCTGTCCTTAATCGAAAAGTGTGCAGTATTATAGAGACAGTGCTATAATATGTAGACAGTGCAAGAAACTTAAATTTTAAGTATTTATGCTACGTTAAGAAAACTAGAACTGTCGCAAAGCGGACAAATACCCCCCACTAGGGCCTTGTCACTGAAAAAGTGCTATAGGTCAAAAGGTTCTTGACTTAGAGCACAGAAACGGATTTTAAACAGTCCAACTGTGACCTTGACCTTGGTGACTCAAAAACAAGAGGACACCTCCTTGGGTCATGGGCAACAACTGTGTAAAGTTTCATGATGCTAGGTCAAACTGTTCTCGAGTTAGAGTACGGAAAGGAAATTTTAAATTTTGACTACCCCCCCCCCCCATTAAAAAGTTCAAAGTGGCATAACTCTGAAACTAATGGATCAAGATGAAAATTACAGGTGCACAACTTCATATGATAGGAAACAACCTGATAAAATTTCAGCAAAATTGGTCAAAAACTGTGGGAGGAGAAGAGGACACAAAATTATGTCCACGGACAGACAGATGGAGGGACGGACCGACAACCTGATTCCAGTATTCCCCCCCCCCATAATTTCGTTGTGGGGGGTATAATAAATTTAACATGTTTAGTACTAACTCAAATGCCTTAATTATAAGACAGAACTTTTGAACATTCTAACCACCTCTTGCAAAGTCTTGATCACTGCAGAAACCCTATAAATAGCTACTTTTCCATGTCCAATGGGTTAACCCTTTCCCAAATGGCAAAATGCTAGGGTGATCCACTTCAATAACTGCCACAAATGACAACATGGATGTTATCAAAGATAGAATTTGTGTTAAATATGCCATGGAAAATATTGAGACAAAAGGAGAAACTGCTGGTTATCAGCAGTTTCTTCTTTTGTTTCAATGTTTTCCCAGGCATTTTCTATTAGGGACGTCAAAACCAGGTCTTGTTCAGGAAAGGGTTAATCACCACATCTGCAAGCATGGACATGGTAAAGTTCTTGTGCAGATCAGAAAATTTTACCAACTTGAAGTTTAAAATGTTTCTTATATAATTCGTTGTCCTACCACATCCATATCACTGCTTTAGCATATCGTCGGTGTAAATGCAAAACCTCGTATGTCGATTTGAGCGATTTTCAAAGTACAAACTTGTGTGCTGAGTTAAAGACAATTCTTGCAGGTTTTGAGAAATTTTTAATGATCCGTATAAAAGACAAATCATTTGTGAACAATATGTCCAAATTTCAAGTAAAACATTTCAGTTTGGGAAAAGTTATTGCACTTTTTTCTCTCCCCTTTAAAATTTTCCAAAAATGAGATACGAGGTTTTGCATTTACAACGACGATATGTCTTAACCCATTAGCACACAGTGACACTTTTTAATGTCCTTCAAGTAAGAGGCTTTGGAAAACATTGTGGATGATAAAGAAATTGCTTGTGACAAACAATTTCTTTCTTTTCCACACAATGTTTCCTACCCTTAAAGACCAAAATGATAAAAATTCCATTCATTTGAAATGGGCCTAACATCTTTTAATTTGGCTTAGTCTAACATTTTGTCGCTTGGTATTGGGTTGCACACTGCCAAACTGTGTTTAAACAGCATCAGCAGGGATTATGATATCAATGTGTGGGTCTGCGCAAGTGTGCGTCACTGGATCTTTACATTAGGAAATGACCCATTTATTTACCAAAAAACACAAGAATGAACAAAAGAAACTTTTTTTATCATTTTCTGGCAGCAGACTTAGATGTAAGATGTTATAAAAGCATTAAATAGACTAGACTATAAAAATGTTAATGATCTAAAAAAACAGTAGATGTTACAAGTTCTATATTAACAAAGGTAAAATATTAAATCATCTAAAATTTTGACAACCATTTGGTGATAAAATCCTTAAATATAAGGAAATAATTTATTTCCTTCTTATAGCAATTCAAAAGAAATGATCCGCCCATACAAAAATTGGTATAAATGAAATGCATAATAGCAACAAAGAATAACTCATAAGAAAACAATTATGATGATAAAATAAAAAGAATGAAAGGCATGATATAAATGTGTGATGTGCTACGCATATAAGAAACTTGCATGATCACGGTGTATAATCACGTGACTCAGAATTTCCGATAATCCTCAATATCTTTTTTAATACTTGATCAATTTGAATTCGATTTGAAGCAGAGAAGTTGGGAAAATGCCAGGAATAAGCTAATCAACTAATAAAAAAGTTATTGAAGATAAACCAAAATTTTGGTTTATCTTCAATAACTTTTTTATCAGTTGATTTTTCAAAATTACACCACATCCGTCTAATGCGTGATGTCAGTCCACCTTCTCTGCTTCAAGCTGAATTCAAATCAGTTCCGTATTAACGAAATTATTAAAGATTTTCTGAAATTGTTATATCACATGATTATCCACCGTGATGATAGGTGTCTGAAACTTGGTCAAATCAAAACGTGATGAGATAGAATTCCATGTGATTTTTAAACGTTATCATTTGTCATTGCAAATGTGCACAACTTCAAAACATGATACTAGCCAATTATATTTCAATAGCGTTTGAGTTTATTGGGGTTTTACGCCGTTTTCAACTACCAGGGTCATATCGCGGCGGCTGGAGCACCTAACCGTGGGTTCCTGGTATTTCTCACACCAGTACAACTACAATATCCAAACCGAGCCTCCAGCTGCTCTCTCGCATAGATGATTCACACCCATTGGTGAGAGACAAATGACTTTTGTCAAATGTCAGAATGGATACTGGCTGAGCCGGGGTTCGAACTCGAAACCCCTGGATTGACAGACTCCGACGTAACCGACTGAGCTATCCGGGCTTGGCATATTTCAATAGCACCCTTTATAGAACGAAGAAATCGTGAATATACACTATGATTAAACTTACAGTGAAAATTTCAAAACATAAAAAAAAAATTATATTAAAAGGTTGCAAGACATTCTGCTCTTATAAATATCATGGTTATCCGGAGTAGAAGTATTTCTCACATATGAAGGGTAATTTTAACCCTCTCCCAAACAAGACCTGTGGTTTTGATATCCCTGGTGGAATAGGCTTGGGAAAACATTGTGACAAAAGAAGAAACTGCTGATGACCAGCAGTTTCTCCTTTTGTCTCAATATTTTCTATGCCATATTTTACACAAATTCTATCTAAAGTAACGTCTATTTTGTTATGTATGGCAGTTTTTGAAGTGGATCACCCAAAATTTTGGCGTTTGGGAAATGGTTAATTAAAGCAGAGGGACAGAAGATTAATACACAGGCTATATTTTGTTTGTGTACATGAATAATGCACATGCTTATTTAATCACCCATGCAATAAATATAAGTTATAGATTATATCATTCATGCACAAGATATTTGCATAATAATTACTTGATTAAATTTCATATTGGGCTGTTTGGATTTATTTTAGAATCTTAGATATTACTTAACATGTTTCTAATAACCATTCCATATGACAAAATGAAAGTTAGCGCTAATGTTATTTGTAGATTGTAGCTTAAAAAATATTGAGACAAAAGGAGCAAAAGCTGGTCACCAGTTTTTGGTGACTAACATTTTCTTCATTAGTCTCGATGTCTTCCTAAGCCTTTTCTTTTAGGGACATCAAAACAAGGTCTTGCTTTGGGAAGGATAAATCCTTTCCTAAACAAGGCCTGGTTTTGACATCTCCAATGTAAAAGTATTGAGAAAACATTGAGGTAAAAGAAGAAAATACTGATAACCAGCATTTTCTCCTTTTGCCTCAATATTTTCTGAGCTATATTGTACACATATCCTATCTTTAATCACATATATTCTATCGTCTGTAGCTACTTTCAAATTGAACCGCCCCCCTAAAATTTTGTCATTTTGGAAAGTATCAACAACTCGACTCACCAGTGATGTCCACCTTCAGGTTACTTCCGACGGCTCCGGTCACATCAAATGAAGCTGTTCTATGTACAGGTACAAGACTTAGTCCATCCCCACTCAGTGTAATGTTACTAGAATCTGCTATATTCACTGTATAAGGAGAACCTACAACATAGGGAAAGTAAAGCTTAATCTTTCCTTCTAACATCTCTATTTTGATTAAAAACAGTAGTTTGAATGTTTAAAACCGCTAGTTGGCATTGTTGACCAGTTTTAGAATTGACAAATTCAACCTAATTCGGTACTACTTTTTCTGTAAAGGTACAGTGCACTCCGGGTATAACGAGATCACTAGGACATCGCTCAATGTCTCGTTATAGCCATGTCTAGCTAAAGCCGAATTGTAACAGTATGCGAGAAAAATGTTCACACGCCTATGTCTACTTTCGCTTTCACAGGATGTGGACTATGGTACATTTATAACCTCCTTCTTAGAGAGTATAAAGATAGATAACTCTTGATATTTTAATACAAACCACTAAGAGTAAAATAAGAACATTTTACTGTACAGTTTATAAATGCATTAAAAATACAAATGTTTATGTGCATCATAAAATATTTATTTGAAACAAGATGTGTTTGTGAAACACAAATGACCCCGAAATGGTGGTTTTTCTAAATTGTTAAGTTTTCATGGAGTAAAATGTTATTAAGGGATGACTTTGAGGGAGGCCAAATTGCTTGGAACAGATAGATATCATGGAAAGGTAGTTGCATACCAAATATGAGCTTTGTATGTCAAATACTTTTGGAGAAAAGGCAAAGGTTAAGTTTTCGGAGTAAAAGGTTAAGTTTTTGTAGAGTAAAGGGTTGATAAGGGTTAATGGATGACCTTGAGGAAGGTCAAATTGCATGGAACAGATAGATATCATTGAAAGGAAGTTGCATACCAAATTTAAGCTTTGTATGTCAAATACTTTTGGAGACAAGAGGACCATGATGGTCCTATATCGCTCACCTGAACCAAAATGATATAAGCAACTTTTCTTCATTTCAAAAAATATTTATGACTTTAAGACTGAAAACGAACTTATCGTCAATAACATTGTGAAAATCGAACTCATCCAAGATTTCATCCTGTCCAACATTGTGTCCAAGATTTGTCTTGTTTGATAAATAATTGTAGATTCTGGAGTATAAACAAGGTCGAAAACAGCCGAAAACAGCAATTTTGTCAAATTCAAGGGCACATAACTCTCGACTTTCTAGTCAGATCAGGCTGAAAATCAAACTCATCCGAGATCTTATGATATCCAACATTGTGTCCAAGATTTGTCTTAATTGATAAATAATAGTAGATTATAGAGTGTAAACAATGTCAAAAACAGCCGAAATCGGCAATTTTATCAAATTCAAGGGCACATAACTCTCCATTTTTTTATCAGATTGAACTGAAAATCAAACTTATCCAAGATCTTATGGTCTCAAACATTGTGTTCAAGTTTTGTCTTAATTGATAAATAATAGTAGATTATAGAGTGTAAACAATGTCAAAAACAGCCGAAATCGGCAATTTTATCAAATTCAAGGGCACATAACTCTCACCTTTCTGGTCAGATCAGACTGAAAATCAAACTCATATGAGATCTTATGATCTCCAACCTTGTGTCCAAAATTTGTCTTGATTGGTCAAAAATTGTAGATTCTAGAGTGTAAATAAGGTCAAAAACAGTCAAAAACGGCAATTTTGTCAAATTCATGGGCTCATAACTCTCATCTTTCTGATCAGATAAGACTGAAAATCAAACTCATCCCAGATCTTATGATCCCCAATATTGTGTCCAAGTTTTGGATTGATTGATCAATAATTGTAGATTCTAGAGTGTAAACATCGTCGAAAACAGCCAAAAATGACAATTTTGTCAAATTCAAGGGCAAGTAACTCTCGACTTTCTGATCAGATCAGACTGAAAATCATACTCATCCGAGATCTCATGGTCCCAAACATTGTGTCAAAGTTTTGTCTTGATTGATGAATAATTGTAGATTCTAGAGTGTAAACAAGGTCAAAAACAGCCGAAAATGGCAATTTTGTCAAATTCAAGGGTACATAACTCTTGTCTTTCTGGTCAGATCAGACTGGAAATCAAACTCATCCAAGATCTTATGGTCTGCAATGTTATGTCCAAGATTTGTCTTGATTGATCAATAATTGTAGATGCTAGAGTGTAAACAATGTCAAAACTAAGTATTTTTCGCATTCAAGGGCAGATAACTCCTGACTTTCTAGTTCGATCTGACCCATAATCGAACTCATCCGAGATCTTATGGCCATACATGTTTTGACCAAGTTTGGTCAAGATTGGCTTATATTTGTAGATGCTAGAGTGTAAACACGAAATTGTGGACGGACGGACGGACAGACAGACAGACAGACAGACAGACAGACGGACAGACAGACAGACGGACGACGGACAAAAAGTGACCACAATAGCTCACCTTGAGCACTTCGTGCTCAGGTGAGCTAAAAAGGCAAAGGTTAAGTTTTCAGAGTAGAACGTTAAGTTTTCGTAGAGTAAAGGGTTGATAAGGGTTACGGGATGACCTTGAGGAAGGTCGAATGGCATGGAACAGATAGATATCATTGAAAGGAAGTTGCATACCAAATTTGAGCTTTGTATGTCAAATACTTTTGGAGAAAAAGCCAAGGTTAAGTTTTCGGACAGACGGAGGGACAGACGGACGGACGGACAGACTCTCGATACGGGGGCATAAAAATGCTGTGATTTTTCATTGTCTTTAAGGTAAATCCCTTTTCTAATTCGTTCATTTCATATATTTCAACTTTTTCAGTAGTGCCTCTCGTACTTTCCATATTGCAAATTCATGAACACAGGTTAATGATTAAAGCCCTCAGTGCAAACAAATATTGCATATCATCGATGTAAATGCAAATGCCCATAACTCCAGCTAAATTAAAGTCAGATGTATGATGTTTTGCAATAACACATTGTCGAAATGACAATAGGTAGATCGAAACTATCAATCCGATATTTGATCGATAATTACCTTGAAATGTTATTACAGACAACACGCTTTAGAACCTAGTATACCTCACGATAAATGACCTGGCAGAGCAGCCCATACTAATCGAATGGAATGCTCTGCCTGGTCAATTCTCGTCCGCTATAAATATGTGTGAAAAATACAGCGGGGGCTAGGGAAATATTGTTTGCAGATGACACACTTTTTGACCGGACCTCGTTAATATGTGTGAAAAATAGAGTCGGGACCAATGAAATACCTACGCTATAGTCGATTTTTCGTGGAAACCAATCTCACTTTAGCGGATTTAAAACAAATGAAAAATAGAAGGGAAATTACCGGGACTTTGTAATGTACTCGTTATAGACAGTATCTGGTATTACTCATTATCCACCAATGTTACTATATTTGGAAAAGCAAGTGTGATCTTGTGTTTTGCACTTGGTTGTAAATAAATTTTAACAAGAGATGTCCGTGGGCATAATAGTTTGCCTATATGGGAGCTTGTCACATAAGCAGGCAGTTCCAATGTAAAAGGTCATGATATGAGATCAAAGGTCATAATCCTAAATGAAAGGTCGTGGCAGGAGGTATCCATGTGTGAAATATCAAGGCTGTAATAGTGCATGAGGTAAATGCCAGGTTTAAGTTTTTAAAAGTAGGTCAAACTCCAAGGTCAATTTGATTTATACGGCTTTTATGCCGTTTTCAACTACTAAGGTCAAATGGCTACGGCTGGAGCACCTACCCATGGATTCCTGTCGTTTCTCATACCAGTACTACCACAACACCCTTATCGAGCCTCCAGCTGCTCCCCCACATAGGTTCATGATATTTAACCTTTGACGGGTGACATTTTCGTCAGTAAGTCCAAGGTCAAGGTCACTAGATCAAAGTCATGGTCCTTAATGTAAGGTCTTGGCAAGATGTATCCAGGTGTGAAATATCAAGGCTTTCTCTGTAATAGTGCCTGAGATATAGACCAGGCCCCGGTTTCTCGAAAAAACTTAAGTATCTTCTCATGCTCAAATCTGAGCATCCTGCTCAAATCGCACGAAATCCACGTGAACTTCAATTGAATACCAATCAACGTTGATTGGTATTGAATAGAAGTTGAGCATGAACTCATGAGAATATACTTAAGTTTTTTCGAGAAACCGGGGCCAGGTTCGAGTCTTTCGGGGAGATGCGACGGGACACTAGGGCTGTGACATTAGCTAGCCAGAGATAGTTTTGGCTAGCTAAAAATTACCTCTGACTTCCGTATCATTAAAGTACACTTGTACAGTATATTCTCCAGCTCCCTCAGGTGTGAAGTCTATCTTGTATAGGCCATCATTTTCCTGTGAGACGTAACTAGATACATATCGACCTTGATGCTCCACCTGGGCGTGAATTCGTCCACGACCTGCTCTTGTTGTGTCAGCTGAAAATAGAACAGAGTAGATTCATTAAGCGGGTTATACTACCAGAACAATATCATTAACCCTTTATCACACAGCTTTTTTGACACCCACCAAGATAAAGGTAACTAGATACATATCGACCTTGATGCTCCACCTGGGCGTGGACTCGTCCACGACCTGCTCTCGTAGTGTCAGCTGGAAATAGAAATAGAGAAGAACTGTCAGAGATGGGTTATGCTCCTCTAATATGGGTTTTTCACAAAAATGAAATAATTGATCAGCTGACTTATAGATAAACCCTGTGTACCATACTTCTCCTCAACAAGATCTATCAACCAATGAAGTTTCATGACTCTACCTTGCAAATCTTTCGAGTTAAGCACTGGACAAAAATTAAGTATGGAAATCAACCTAAAAAGAGGAACAAAGTAGGCAACAGAATGATTAGTATTCAGAACAAAAAAAAGAGTTGGTTATTAGCAATTCCTAATTTTCATCCCATATCTAATTTTTCAAAATAAAATGTAAGCATGTACAACTTTATGGGTTTTGCAAGTTGACAGTATAATCATTTTTAGTGATTTTTTCATTTCATAAGAACAAGTCATTTTATTTTTAATACGTCAAATTATGGAGAAAGAATCAAAGTTTATTTGACAAAACTATAAACTAGAGTGAAATGATATTATTGTTCTTACCACTGAAGGTCAAGGCCATAATTTCCAGGGGTACATCCCTCCAAACCATACACTTTGACAGCAGAATGATCATATACAATATTATCATTATAAATATCTTCTCTTTTCTTCAAAAACCTTGTAACTGCAGCTTGTTTAAAGCTGCAGTTATAAGGTTTTTGAATAAAAGACACTATTTGTATAAAGTAAATTAATCATTGTTCTTACCACTGAATGTCAAGGCCATTCCAGGGGTACCTCCCTCCAAACCATACACTTTTACAGCTGAAGGATCATACACACTGACAGTATAGGGACTTCCACTGATGTGATCATCATCATATAGAACAGAGATCTCCCATTCTCCTGTGGCACAAAAAGAAATTAAAATGTGAGAAAAAACACAACTGTATTGAAATAAACATTCAGTAAATTGATACATAATTCATACATATAATTCCAAACTGTACAATTAGGCGGTAGAGGGATCATAAAGTTATTATTCAGTGATTGTGTTGCTGGAGCCATGATCTAGTTGCGGTTTGCTCTTCCTCACTTGAGTGTATCAGATGGATTCACAAAATTTGTGAGAGTAGAATATCTGATGAGCTGTAACTGCAAGATGCCAATATCAAATAAGAAACTTGATGTTTATGGCTTAAAAAGTGCAAGGTCCATAAAATATGCTTGCATAAATACAGATTTAAACCTTGATATTTATTTTATCGCCTTCTATATCTAAATCTTAACCCTTTCCCAAACAATACCTGCTTTTGACGTCCCCAATAAAAATTGCTGTGGAAAACATTGAGACAAAAGAAGAAACTGCTGATAACCAGCAGTTTCTCCTTTTGTCTCAATATTTTCCATGCCATATTGTATACTAATTCTATCTTTATCAACATCCATTTTGTCTTCTGTTGCGGCTTTCAAATTGGAATACCCTAAATTTTGTCATTTGGACAGGGTCAGTGTATGACCACTTGGTGACCGAGCCTCAATTCTTACATTGCATTATAGAGAAATAAGTCACTCACCAACTTCTGTAGGGCTAAAGTTTGTACTGTAGTTTCCACCATGTCTCGGTACGGCAGACAGGGTCAGTGTACGACCACTTGGTGACCGAGCCTCAATTCTTACATTGCATTATAGAGAAATAAGTCACTCACCAACTTCTGTAGGGTTAAAGTTTGTACTGTAGTTTCCACCATGTCTCGGTACCGCAGACAGGGTCAGTGTACGACCACTTGGTGACCGAGCCTCAATTCTTACATTGCATTCTAGAGAAATAAGTCACTCACCAACTTCTGTAGGGTTAAAGTTTGTACTGTAGTTTCCACCATGTCTCGGTACCGCAGACAGGGTCAGTGTATGACCACTTGGTGACCGAGCCTCAATTCTTACATTGCATTATAGAGAAATAAGTCACTCACCAACTTCTGTAGGGTTAAAGTTTGTACTGTAGTTTCCACCATGTCTCGGTACCGCAGACAGGGTCAGTGTATGACCACTTGGTGACCGAGCCTCAATTCTTACATTGCATTATAGAGAAATAAGTCACTCACCAACTTCTGTAGGGTTAAAGTTTGTACTGTAGTTTCCACCATGTCTCGGTACGGCAGACAGGGTCAGTGTACGACCACTTGGTGACCGAGCCTCAATTCTTACATTGCATTATAGAGAAATAAGTCACTCACCAACTTCTGTAGGGTTAAAGTTTGTACTGTAGTTTCCACCATGTCTCGGTACCGCAGACAGGGTCAGTGTACGACCGCTGGGTGACCGAGCCTCAATTCTTACATTGCATTATAGACAAAATAAGTCACTCACCAACTTCTGTAGGGTTAAAGTTTGTACTGTAGTTTCCACCATGTCTCGGTACGGCAGACAGGGTCAGTGTATGACCACTTGGTGACCGAGCCTCAATTCTTACATTGCATTATAGAGAAATAAGTCACTCACCAACTTCTGTAGGGTTAAAGTTTGTACTGTAGTTTCCACCATGTCTCGGTACCGCAGACAGGGTCAGTGTACGACCACTTGGTGACCGAGCCTCAATTCTTACATTGCATTATAGAGAAATAAGTCACTCACCAACTTCTGTAGGGTTAAAGTTTGTACTGTAGTTTCCACCATGTCTCGGTACCGCAGACAGGGTCAGTGTACGACCGCTGGGTGACCGAGCCTCAATTCTTACATTGCATTATAGAGAAATAAGTCACTCACCAACTTCTGTAGGGTTAAAGTTTGTACTGTAGTTTCCACCATGTCTCGGTACCGCAGACAGGGTCAGTGTACGACCACTTGGTGACCGAGCCTCAATTCTTACATTGCATTATAGAGAAATAAGTCACTCACCAACTTCTGTAGGGTTAAAGTTTGTACTGTAGTTTCCACCATGTCTCGGTACCGCAGACAGGGTCAGTGTACGACCACTTGGTGACCGAGCCTCAATTCTTACATCACCGTCACCACCTGCAGCGGCACTGTTTACCTGGAATATAACAAAACCACTTTCAGCTGCATTCATTCGAAATTCCAATTAACATATTAATGATTCATTCATTCAAGATAAAGTAAAATACCTCCACAGAATAACCTTCCACATTTTGTAGTGATCTTTTGTAGAATTTTTCTAGTTGTTAACAATAACAAGTATTGTCATGGACCTGACTAATACGGCCTGCCAGACCTACATAAAAAGAATTTAGCTTTTAACCCATTACCAAACAACAAATTTTGTACTGGACGAAATTCAAAGATGTTGCAGACGACAATTTGAGGTTAAGGAAATTTAAAATCTTTTGGTCTATTTTGGTAGAAAACATTGTGGGAAATGAAGAAATTGCTTGTCACAAGCAATTTCTTCATTTTCCACAATGTTTTCCAATGCATTTATCTATTGGGGAGTCAAAAGGAGTTAATGTG
Source organism: Fragum sueziense (assembly GCA_963680895.1). NCBI lineage: Eukaryota > Metazoa > Mollusca > Bivalvia > Cardiida > Cardiidae > Fragum > Fragum sueziense. The sequence goes on along the minus strand of OY804607.1, from coordinate 39,681,608 downwards.
TGGTAATGGGTTATAAATGCAAAATATCATTCAATGTTCATCAAAACCAATGTTTTTGTTACTCTTTTCATCATTTTCCAAACATACTCTAATGAATATCCATACCATCACACCAAAAGGTTTGGATTAGAGATGACAAATTTCGAATGTCTATTTTCCCCTATCTTCTGTTGCTCTTTGTAAAATTAAGAATTACCTGTAGTTCAGTAAGATTACCGAGGGCACAGCTATCTACAGAGCTGAATGTGACCTTGGATCTGTCTGCAAGGACCTTGAATGATGCTGGACAGCCATTTATAACTTGTCCTTCACAGTATACATTCAGCTGTAATTGAATGTAATCAATGTAAACATAAAATGTCAATGTCATTTTATAGATTTTATTTCAAGCAAATATCTATGTGTGCACAACTTGTGGGATAATGGGAAACTGAATTCAAGAGATATACACACATGATGCTTTCAAGGAGCAAAGTAAGCATTAATCGTTATGCAAAAGGAAGAATGTTGCTTTTTAAACCTTGATGGCGGGCAAAGCTATATGAATACTGGTTCAACAGTCATGGTCTAGCATGAAGTCTTGGCTGGAAGTATCATTTTGAAGAATATCAATTCTTAATTTGTCCACCAGCATTTATTCATACAACTGTCAAAAAAGATATCACAGCTCTTCATCCAAGCCCTTAAAAGTGTGCTAGGAAATAAGCTGTTGTTTTTAAAAGTTTTCAAAGAAAGGGGACACTATAATATATCTTTACATTTATCTTTATATTTGTGACCCGTCACACTAAAAGGGACCTTATCCGAACTCCAGAAATCCAAATTTTGACAAACTTGTCTGACCCAGCACAGGTCAACCAGATCCCGTATGCAAAAAAATGAACTTATAGTAAGATAGGGAAAACATTCCGGATTCAGAAAATTACATAAAACTGAAAAGTGTCGGCCCTAGTCTGGCTGCGTGGACTGCGCAGACTGACTAGGGTCGATAATTTTCACACTTCCTATAAGATCCCTTTTAGCGTGATGGGTCACATTTATTTTCTTTAATACAGTACATATTTCCCCGTTTACAAAATATAAATACTACTATAATTTTCTTACCCTATGGAGCCCAGTCTCATTAGGTACAAAGTATCCTTCTCCAGTCTGGCCCACCCAGTTAAAGTGTACCACGCTATTAGAGTCCGGACCTTGTACATCAGCCCTGATATCCCCCGCTGATACATCCTCATCTTCGATTGTGATGGAGAATTGTGCCTGAAAATGTGTATAAACAATTATAGTTATCCTAGTTATAGTTGACCTAGATAATTGACCTAGATAATTGACCTAGATAATTGTCCCAGTTAAAGTGTACCACGCTAGTAGAGTCTGGACCTTGTACATCAGCCCTGATATCCCCCGCTGATACGTCTTCATCTTCGACTGTGATTGAGAAGTGTGCCTCAAAATGTATATAAACAATTAATTATAGTTGACCTAGATGATCGACACAGATAAAGTGTACCACACTTTTAGAACGAGGACCTTGTACATCAGCCCTGATATCCCCCGCTGATACATCTTCATCTTCGATTGTGATGGAGAATTGTGCCTGAAAATGTGTATAAACAATTAATGATATTTGGTCTAGATGATTTACCCAGATAAAGTGTACAATATCACATGGTACAGAAACTACAAAGACAGAGCTAATGGCTATGCAAATGAAATCTTCCGGGGAACAAAACGGCCATATACAATCACCATTTGTTGTCCTTCTTCTGGTACTTAGAAGCAAGAAAACAAGCATGTAGTGCTTCTCTACTACTATTTAACTGTCTATTCTGCCAGTTATTTAAATTGGCAAGGTTTCCATACGATCATGTGGCAAGCAGCAGCCTGTAATTCAAACCAACATTGGATGATATCCCTTGATTGAAATTATTTTATGTTACTTAACTATCTAACCTGCATCTATGCTTCAGCAAAGTATGAACACAAACCTACCGTGTTTGTAGCAATGGCATTTTTCGGAGGGAATGAAAACTCCACGTTTCTGTGAGACACACTTCTTTTGACGCTTGACCTTTCTTTATAAGACTCGCCCTCATATTTTCTCACTAAATTCTTAATTGATGGCGATTTCACAGACATTTTAATATTAAACTGTCTTCACACAACTCTCAATAAACTTTGTATCACTGATGAAGCAATAGGTAATGTAATTTTTATGGTTTTATTTTGGGGAAATTAATGTTTGGAAAGTCTTTCACACAATGACAATATTAACCTATAAGCACTAAATATAAAAAAAGTTACCATTTTTCAAGAAAAAATTCTAGCTCTGATGTCGCAAACAGAAAAAGCTTTCATACAAAACATAATGTGGTAAAAAGAAAGAAATGCTGATAAGCAGTAACTCCTTTCATTTTTTCCTCAGTATTTTCTTTACTTTTACATAGTGTTTGTAGCATTTGTTTTATCTAATTTATACCAGTTTTTTATACATCATGATAAATGAACTGGCAGAGCATGTCTCATTTGGTTAACCTCGGCAGCTCTGCCAGGTCATTTTTCGTGAGCCATAATTGAGATTGATTAACTCTTTCGCTGCCAATGTTGCCTTTTGGCGACCTATTACGAGACTGCCAATGTCGCCTTTTGGCGACTTCAAAACAATAGCTTAATTAGGTCATTCAAGGTCAAGGTCAGGGTCATCTGATCAAACTGCCTGATAAAAAGTATGATATTCAACAAAATAGTTTATGTGCAATCATTCCTGAGGGTTTCAGGTTAAAATTCATCAAATAACAATTTTACTATATTATAAACTGATAAGCCCTGTTATAAAGTTTTAAAAAAATTGGCACTGGGAATAGCACAATTACAGGAAATTTGGCAGCGAAAGAGTTAATCTAAAAAGAATCACCATCCAAGTTTGACCATCACTTTAAAGAATGAAATATTGTTAACAGAAAGTTAATTCTAAATTTGTATTTGTCTACAACACATACAGAAAGGGGGTGTCTCACGAATAGGAAAAATAACATGGGAGTCTGCCCACGCTCGGAATTTAATGAAATTTGGCATGAAGTTAGTACACTAGATAACGGTTCATATTCATGAAATGTTTCAAATCGAACATTCCAGAAAACAATTTTCTTGGAATTTTAAGTTTTCACCATGAAAAAACAGGGTACCCTGATTAAGACAGTGTGCAAGCGTTCTGGTTGTTAGTTTCATCGCGTAAATTATTCTAAAGATAATGCCCAGTAGTCCGTGATCCTGTATGAAACAAAATTATATATAAATATGTACAAAAAATTGTTTTATATCAACTGGTGTAAGGGGGTAACCCAAAAATTCATTGTTTTTAAATATTTTAGGCAAATTCTGTTAAAAAATTTTCTTTGTTCCAGTTTTTGTCAAGATTTGAAAATTATGTAAAAGCTGCGCACAATTATACCGATGATTATCGTGAAATATCGAGAAAAAATAAAACCGGTAAAATGTTGCTTTTGGAATTTCCCCCTGAATAGTGCACATTTCCAAGAATGGACAAAATTAAGATTTTTTAAAAATGACTTTTTTCAAATGTTTTGTTTACTTTTTTGGTTATTTTAGTTTACCTGAGGATAAATCAAGATGCAATGCATTTTTTCGGTTATTTCCTGTCATCTGTCCGTGTGTCTGTCTGTCTGTTGGCATTTTCTCAAAAATTCTTTTTTCTCCCAATCTGATATGTAAATCTTTTTGAAACTTGATAAAAAGTATCCTCGGGTTAAAGGAGTACAACTCTGTGTATTAGAATTTCTTTTTGTCATAAACTTTTGTTGCTGTGGCAGCATAAAAGGGGAAACATTTCATATAATAAAAATAAGCTCTTTTTGTAAAGCTTTACACAGCCATGAGGTTTTAAATTTTGTATGTAAGTTTGCTTAGGGGTAGACTTCAAAGTTGGTTACAAAATTTTTGTCCAGGGTCACATTAAATCTTGTCCCAGGTGTACCTACTTTACAAAAAAGAGAGGAAATTGTCTAAAAAAATCATTTTAAATTATTCAAGTCAGCCGTGATTCATGAAAGCTAACAGCAAGAGTTATTTATAGATCTTTTGAAACATGAGAAAGCAAATAAGAAAAAGCACCGATTTCTCTGATGGCATTTGACAATCGTGCAAAAGTGAAAGTATTGTTGTGATGCATAAGAAACCGATAATCCAGCTCCCATGTGACTATTAAGGGCTATTGATGGCTAAACAACATGTTAATCATATGACATCATTGAAATGTGTATAAATTGTGTATCAATACAGGTTAAGCTATGGTCAGAAAAATAATTTGAGGAAATAATTGCACCCTGTTTTATCCCAATAGGGATAAACAAGCACATTTTCAACTGTGTAAATGAAAAGATATAATGCTGTAACAGTCTTTTACTGAATCAAAGGGGCCTTCCATATCATGTTAGTTCATTAGGGGCGCTTAGAGCAAAAATATTTGGTTATGTATTGGTTACCCAGAAGGGCACCTTTTGATGCTTTACCGTACCGGTTCTAAGCGTCTTTTCAATTTCATAACATTTGGCTTGACATTTATTGCATGTCATAGTCTCACTAAAATTGGTGCATAGACAATGTGACCAAATAGTAAAGAAAACTTGCAATGTGTATATGTATGCCTATCTTGGCTTCCATACATGTAATTTTATAAATATAAGTAATATTTATATTAATTCTATGTTTTTTCCAATGAGTTTTTTGGGCATGAATATTGCTGTAGGTTTGTACTGTATGCTACAGTTGATTTTACTGAATATAAAAATGTTTTTAGGAGCACAATCAAATTTTTACTGAATACAAGTTTTGGACCAAAACATCACCTTCATCAATAATATGTATTATATGACATTGTTACCGGTTTTGGATTTCTATATAATTTGGCTCAAAGTAAGAGGAAATATGTAGCATGTTTTTGTGATGATACGGAATCTTGACAAAGACTCCAACATACTTTACTTTGGAATTTAATTTTACTCTTTTCCAAAATTTTGCTGAAAAATATGCATTTTTTCATGATTAATTCAATAAAAAACATTCATAATAATTTCCTCAAATACCTTTTCTGGTATGAATGTAATGCCTTATGTGTCTTGGATCAAATTCAATTGACAGATCTTGAAAATACACAAAACTAAAGTTTTGCGACACATGAAAAAGGGGCCATGTTTCATGCCATAGTGGGAATAAGTCAAGGTGGCTTTTTGGAATCCAGTTTGGATTATCTAAGAAACTAAATGCATTTTCAGAGCTTGTATATGGTCCTCCATCACCATGCAGAATTAAAAGAAAATCCATGCGTGGGCAGATTTGAGACACCCCCTTTGACACTTCTATCCTTTTAAGCCTTTCCCAAACGGCGATGATTTGGGGTTGTCCAATTTGAAAGCTGATGCAGACGACAATATGGATATTATTTAAGATATGATTTATGTGTAATATGGCACAGAAAATATTGGGACAAAAGGAGAAACTGCTGGTTATCAGCAGTTTCTTCTTTTGTCTCAATGTTTTCCCAAGCCTTTTCTATTAGGGACGTCAAAACCAGGTCTTGTTTGGGAAAGGGTTAAAGTATATTTCCAAGAAATCAACAATTTTCACAAAATTATATATCCAAAACTTTTTCAACAATGAGACAATTTCACCAACCCCGCCCTAAACAAAATAAAGTGACATGAATGAAAATCGGACACCGTTTTACGCATTCCACTAGAATAGTATGTATACTTTAACAAGATCTATCATCAAATTACTATACCAACAGTTTCTTTATTTAACCCTTTCTTAAACAAAATCTGGTTTTGTCATCCTTTATAGGAAAACCTTAGAAAAACACTAGAGCCAAAAAAGAAGATGTTCAAAAGCATCATTTTCTCTCTTTTCCTAATTATTTTCTGTGCTAAAATGCACACAAATCTTTTCTCAATGAATATCTGTTTTGTTGCCTTAACCCTTTCCCAAACAAGCCCTGGTTTTGTTGTACTTAATATAAAAGGTTTGGGAAAACATTTTGGCAAAAGAAGAAAATGCTGATATTAAACATTTTCTCCTTTTGCCTCAATATTTTCCATCCTATTTGTGGAATGCTTTTTACCATTTCCAATGTTTGAGCCTTGGTCTTCATGTTCATGTTATAGAAAAGGCTTAATCCTTTCCCAAACAAAGCCTGGTTTTGATGCCCTAATAGGACTGGTTTGCGAAAAACAATAGCTTATTAATTTATCAAAGCATTACCATTTTCTACTTTTAACTTTAAAAGTTTTGTCATCAGCAATCACTTTCACATTGAAGCAGTTCGAAATCATGTGTTTGGTAAAGGGTTAAAGCATTATCAAAAATCATTTTTTTGCAGATTGCAAAAAAAATAGGATAGCTTTAACAAGAGCTGTCACTGTAAGATGACAATGCCCTCGACACCGCTTTGATCGTCATAAGGTCAAGGTCATCCAGGGGTCAAGGTCACCAAAGTATGTGCCTACAGAAAGGTAATGTACCAAGGAATGTTGTGGTAAAGTATGAAGCGAATATGTTAAGTAATAAGGAAGTTATGGCCAATGTTAAAGTTTTTGGACGGAATGACGGACGGACGGACGGACGGACAGACAGACAGACAGACAGACAGACGGACAGACGGACGGACGGACAGACGGACGGACAAGTCAAATTTATGATGCCTCCCTATCGGGGGCATAAAAACATTGACCGAAAACAAGAAATTGATTAATTAGGGAACATAAAATTTGGATATTTTTTTTTCTGTTTTTTGGCCAGCAGCAAAGAAAACGATCAGACTTATCCAAATTGATCACAGTACTGGCATACCTTAACCCATTACCACACAGTGACACCTTTTGACTCCTTTCAAGATAATTGTTTAGGAAAACAATGTGGTAAATGAAGAAATTGCTTGTGACAAGCAATTTCTTCATTTACCACAATGTTTTCTACACAAAAAGACCACAAAAATTTAAATTTCATTCACATGAAATTGTCGTCTGCAAAATCTTTGAATTTGGACAACTTCCAAGATTTTGCTGTTTGATATTGGGTTAACAGTATCAGGAAGCAAGTTTCAAATACAGGATGGAAAGGATTACCATCACTTTTCAACAAAAACATTATAACTGAAGCTTACAACAAGCTGCAGTTACCAGGTTTTTGTTGAAAAGCATTGTTATGTTTCACCTCACTCCCTATCTATCAAAATTATAACAATGAAATTTTGACATCTGATACCAGGCAACCAAACATACCATAAAAATAGTAAAAAATGGTAAAAAACGATCAAATTACCCCCATTTTACAGGTGACAATAAAATTCTCAACGATGCACAGTTACAGATAAGAGGGGTGAAGCCTTTCAAAATGCATTATTTCATTTATTGTTCATTAAACCCTATGTTGTGAATACTCATTAGAATTGCCTTGTTGAAATGATTAAAATGAGTACCCACAACATAGGGTTTTGAATTGAAATAACAAAGTTAGAGTGTCTTTACCCCCACTTACCTGTAACTCAGAATGATGTATTAAAGTGGGCCATTTATATGAATCATGAATGACAACAGTTTTTGTACATTTTTCTTTGTTTTATTAAAATGATTGACTCGGTGACATTTATTTTTGTCAAATTATGGTGCAGTTGACCATGTCTCCCGAAGGAATATCTTATACAAGGACAAACACAACAATCATTCAGAACAAACGGGATAAACCATTTCACTAACTGTAAATTGTTAAAGCCAGTCCAATTTGAAAGCTGTTGCAGATGAAAAATTGATGAGGATAAAGATAGAATTTAACAAAATAGCACAGAAAATTTTTAGGCAAAAACAAAAAATGAAGATTATCAGCATTGTCTTCTTTGTCCATAATGTTTTCCCAAGACTTAATCAGATACATCAGAAGGAGGTCTTGTGTGGGAAAAGTTTAACCCTTTCAAAAACAACAAATTGTTAGGGTGGTTCAATTTGAAAGCTAATGTAGACAATAGAATAGGTATTGATATAAAGATGTGATTTGTGTACAATATAGCCAAGGACATTGTTGAGGCAAAAGAAGAAAATGCTGGTTAATATTTTCTAGTAGTGACATCAAAACCAGGTCTTGTTTGGGAAAGGTATAATATTAAGGATATAACATGGATTGACCCCCACCCCCTTTTTCACAGCAATTGTTTTGATGTAAGAAAGACAACTCATTCAAATCATACTCAGTGTCAAGAGAAGTAGCGTCCCTTACATTGACACTTGTACATAATGTAGGAATGACACCATAGCCCCCCCCCCCCCCCCCCCCCCGAGCCTTCATGGTAATCAATTCAATCCTTTCCCAAACAACAAAAATTTAGATTGTTCAAATTTGAAAGCTGACGGAGAATATTAAATGAATTATGATGAAGAAAGAATTTGAGTAATTAAAATATAGCACAGGAAATATTGAGGCAAAAGGAGAAAATGCTAGTTCTTAGCTTTTCTTCTTTTGCCTCATAATTTTTCCAAAGCTTTTTACCCCAAACCAGGCCTTGTTTTGGAAAGGTTTATATAAAGATTTTCAGATATAACTTAGGTTAACGATAAGGGTGTTGTGGTAGTACTGGTTTGAGAAACAACAGGAATCCATGGGTAGGTGCTCCAGCCGCCGCGATATAACCCTGGCAGTTGAAAACGGCGTAAAACCCAAATACACTCAAACTCAATTTTGTCAGAAAGGGTATTTGCCACGGTCGCTTACCAACATAGGTTAACGATTATCAAACCGTTGGTGGGTGACATTTTTGTCTGAAAGGATTTGCTGTGGCCGAGGATCGAACCTGTGCCCTCATGAGTGACAGTCTGATGTGCTACAAACTGTGCTATGGCCGCGGACCGAAAGTCTGCTATCAGGGACATTAACCCTTTCCCAAACGACAAATTTTTGGGGAGGTCCTATTTAAAAGCTGCTGCAGATGACAATATTGGTGTTGTTAAAGATATAATTTGTGTAGAAAAAAGCTAAGAAAATATTGAGACAAAAGGAGAAACTGCTGGTTATCAGCAGTTTCTTCTTTTGTCTCAATGTTTTCCCAAGCATTTTCTAATAGGGACGTCAAAACTAGGTCTTGTTTAGGAAAGGGTTAAAACCAGGTCTTGTACAGGAGAATGTTGACCCTTTCCCAAACAGCAAAATTTTGGGGTGGTCCATTTTGAGAGCTGCTGCAGACAGCAAAATTGATACTGATAAAGGTATCATTTGTGTACAACATAGCAGAGAAAATATTGAGGCAAAAGGAGAAAATGGCAATTATCAACATTTTCGTTTTTGCCTCAATGTTTTCCCAAGCCTATTCTATTAGAAACTCAACCACACTGCAATTGTTTTATGAATATCTTTGATTATTCCAGAAAATGCAACCTATATACCCCCTAATTGTGCTAAAATGGCACATTTTCACTGTTTTTTCTCTAAGAAAGTCCCCAAAACTATTTTCGCTCTCATGCTACACCTTGATATTTTTATTACAGGTGCCAATAGGCATAATCTAGACTGGGTTCCAGACTGATCATTTTTCCCTCCTTTACTTTCTCCGGTCCAAAGATCAGTCTGGGGTCAAGCAAAAGCGCCATCTGCTTTTTTCACAATTTTTGGGGGTAATTTCACGAACGGTAACTCGCCCAGATAATTATCTAGTGCTATATTTAGTAACAGAAATCCCCATGGACTAGACTGGTACCCGTATTTCTTCATGGAAATCGGGTACCCGTCTTTTTCAAGATAATTCTAATTAGGCTAACAAATATTGCACAATTCAGCAATTATTGGATTTTATATCTTTTTGGTAAACTGTTATTGCTAAGGGTTAAACGGTTGGCTATAAATCCTACGGTGTCGGTCGCTTAACCCTTTTAAAAACGGCCAACATTTTGACCGCTTTATTTTGAATGCTGCCGAAAGGGATGTTGAACAGAAAAGGATGAACCAAGAAGCTGAGAAAAAACTGAGGCAAAAGGGGAAATTGCTGTTTATCAACATTTCTTCTTTCGCTTTAATGTTTCCACAAGCCCTTTCAATTAAACACGTTGAAACCAGGTCTTGTTTGAGAAAGGGTTTGTCCTTTCCCGAAAAAGACCATAATGGAAACGGGTGATCTAAAAAAAAAGAAGAAAAAAAGCAGAAACTTAATATTACCATCAGTTTTCTCCTTTCATCTCAATATTTTCTTTCTGTGTACAAATGCAATCTTTATCAACAACAGTTTCTGGTTTTGCAGCGTTTTCAAATTGGAGCAGTCGAAGGGCTGACTAATAACCAGAAAACAAAGTTTCAATCTTGTCTAAATTCTAGATGTTGCAGACGACATTTTTAAGTAAATCATTTAATGATATGTAACTTTTTTTTTCTTTTTGGAGAAAAAATTGCGAGAAATTAAGAAGTTATGTGCCACAAGCAATTTCTTCATTGTCCACAATGTTTTCAAAAAGCTTTATCATGTCGGGTGTCAAAGGCGTCAATATGTGGGAATGGGTTAGTGTGACACACTTACAGTAGACAATAACACATATAACACCTCTTCTTATCAGTCTGTTATCTTATCCACCAATTTACACCTTAACAAACGACCGCAATTTAGACTCCCATTTTAGAAGATGCTTGCAGGCGACAAAATTTGTGATGATAAAGGTAGGATTTGTTTAAAATAATGCAAGAAAATACTCAAACAAAAGGAGAAAACTGTTAGTATCGAAATATCTTCCCAGCCTTTTCTATTGGAAAGGTCATGTTCGGGAAATGATTAAATAGTTTAAATGGCCCATTGATGAGTTAGTTTTTACATAAAAAACACCCATTTCTCGAAATATTTATTAACTATTTGTCAAATTGCGTCATAATAATTTTTCATTTTTCTCTCGACCATTTTTTTTACATTTTGTATCAGACAATAGTAAGAAATGGAACATAACATTTTTCATTGTTTTTCATGTATAATAGAATTTCAAACAACATTAATTTCTCCTACTGCTGTAAGTTTGAAGGAATTTAATAGTTAAACGAATTTATGTTCGAATAAAAGAAAATAAATAAAAAGGAAAAGAAGAAGACAGAATAAAAATCGTTTGCAAGGGTTCCATCCAAGCTTTAGGGTAGTTCACTGTTGAGCTTTAAAACAATCATTTTGTGTCGATATAAACCAAACAAAAGTCGTGCTTGTTCCTTAAAAACTTTTTTTGTAATTGTTACAGAAAAAATTATATGCAGTTTGGGAATGGTTAATCTATCCGCATTGGATTTGCCATGGCTCACATAAAAACCTTTGTCCCCCAATTGCATTCTTAAAAATCTATTCATCCGTGCAAAACCAAATTTTACCTGACAATGAATATGTGATTTTGACAACCAAAACGAAAGAAGCACATTGGAAACATTCTTGGAAAATAATGAGAAAATGCTAGAATTTGCAGAAATTTAATTATCTCTCAATATTTCAAACGTAATTCATTCCATTATAGTATCGAGCCTCGTTTTAAAACGACAGGCTTTAAATAGGTTATACGTCTAAAAATAGATCAATCGGTTTATCGGTGTATCATTGGAAAATACCGTGCTTGTTCCCAGGCGTCAATATCAACACGATCAAAAACGGATGCCGCGATATCTAACGGGTATTGATTTTTTATGCGCTATCTTATTGACCAAATTGTATATTGACGACTGAACCCAGGCTAGGCATAATCTACCATGTATAGAAAATTTGTGGTGTCGCATGCATGCGAACATACAGTTAGGGGCCATTTTAAACAAACATCAGTGAAAATGTGTTATTTTGGTGTAAAAGGGGGTATTCAAGGTCGTTTTTATGGAATAATTAAAAAGATCAAGAAAACGTTTGTGATGTGGTTGATAATGGGCGAGAACATATTGTACAAAAATGCTGTCACCAATAAGATTTTGAAAGTTTCTAAAAATGCCATTCAACAGAGTGTCCCAATAAAAACGGAACCCTAATTCAAAGTCAAATATTTCAAAGCGTAAGCAAAAAATCTAATTTTTGAATTTGCAGTACTGAAGATACATTATTTTTGCATTTGTGTTCCAAATTTCACTTAAAAATATGCATCTGTTCAAAAGTTATAAGCAAATTAATAATGACACTAAAAAACTGATCTGATATGATATTGATTTTTGCGTCTTGTTTGTTAGTGAAAGCGTACTAACGGTCAGCTAATGAATTCTGTAGCGTTGTACATGTATGTACCGATTTTCTCAAAATTTAATATGTACACGTTCTGTACGTTCAAATTGAGTTCATATGGTGGTTGTTTGAATTAATTAAATTATTATGTGATTCATTTCACATGGCACAGTTTTAACTTTTATTTTCATACACTACAAGCTTGGTATGCTTCCTAAAAATAGTCCAGCCTTAATTTTCTTGCATAGTATACATTTCTGTGGACTATGATTTAATTCTTTTTGGTGAATTTTGTCTTATTTGTGTTTTGCATAAGGTCAGTGTCAGGTTAAATGAAACCCGTAATACTTTAAATTGAGCGGTGACCGGCATGTTGGTCAGAAATAAAATAAGTGCCTATGAGTATTATTCATGAGTATGTGATGCACTTGGATATTTTATTTGTATTCAGTTTAGTTACATCGCAGCTCGCAGCATTAACAATTTATTTATTAGCAAAAAGGATGAAATGAAAATGCACTATTGTGAATACAATGTTTCAAAATCATTTTTGTATTGTATTGAATATATCAACCAATTGTAAAGCGTCAATTTATTCAATGAGTGTAGGCGCGCGCTGCAAAACGAAAAGATCGATATCGTGTTAAAATGGTTTTCCGGGTATATTCATTTCAATGTCAATATTTTCAAAACTAATCATTATTTTTCGACCAAATTTTAACTGCTAATAGAAAACTGTCGTTGCTATTGCATATGTAAATTTGGTGGAGAAATATTGCCTGATACATGAGAAATGTACTTTCAAAAATGGGTTCCGTTTTTTTGGGACACTCTGTACAGGGCCATTTTAGCTATGCATGAACCTAGCCCTTTGAGCTTTGTATGTCAAATACAGACGGACATGAGTAAAACTATATGACTCGATCTCTTGATACCGGGTGCATTAACCCATTACCAAACGACAAAATTTTAGAATGCTCCAAATTCAACAAGAGGCCCAGAGGGCCTTATCGGTCACCTGAATCAAATGAGCAGACACAGTTAAGGAAAATGTTAAAAGTTAACTAATAGCGCACCCCCCAGCACCACCATTTCTTGACAGTTTTTTTTTTCTCTTGTACAAACTTATTTAAAGACTCAAATACCAAATGTGAATTCAATCCAACAATAGAACATTTCTTAATATGTACCCTATTTACCCCCTTTTGGCCCCTTTTGGGGCCTCAAAGGGAGATAACTCCATGATTTGTATAAATCTGAAGCGGCTTCCCAATGGGATGCTTCCTGCCAAGTTTGGTAGAAATCTGTCTCAAAAAAAAGTAGAAAATGTTCAAAGTTTAGTAATAATGCGAACCCCTCCCATCCCCGATCCCCAGCACGACCATTTATTGACAGATTTTTTCTCTTGTACAAACTTTGTAGTCCTTGCCCTAAAGACTTTAACTTCCAAATGTGTATTCAATGCAACAGCCGGTTCATGAGAAGAAGATTTTTTAAGATGTACCCTATCAACCCCCTTTTTGGCCCTTTATGGGACCTCAAAGGGAGATAACTCCATGATTTGTACAAAATCTGAAGCGGCTTTCTATTTTAGGATGCTTCCTGCCAAGTTTGGTTGAAATCCGTCCAATGGTTCTTAATAAGAAGTCGAAAATGTTAAGTTAACTAATAACGCGACCCCCCTCACATCCCCCATCCCCAGCACGGCCATTTCTGGACGGATTTTTTTCTCTTGTACAAACTTTGTTGTCCTTACCCTAAAGACTCTAAATACCAAATGTGAATCCAATCCAACAGCCGGTTCATGAGAAGAAGATTTTTTAAGATGTACCCTATTTAACCTCTTTTAGGCCCCTTATGGGGCCCCAAAGGGAGATAACTCCACGATTTGTACAAATCTGAAGCGGCTTCCCATGGGGATGCTCCCTGCCAAGTTTGGTTGTAATCCGTCCAATGGTTCTCAAGAAGAAGTCAAAAATGTTAAGTTAACTAATAACGCGACCCCCCTCACATCCCCCATCCCCAGCACGGCCATTTCTGGACGGATTTTTTTCTCTTGTACAAACTTTGTTGTCCTTGCCCTAAAGACTCTAAATTCCAAATGTGAATCCAATCCAACAGCCGGTTCATGAGAAGAAGATTTTTTAAGATGTACCCTATTTAACCCCTTTTAGGCCCCTTATGGGGCCCCAAAGGGAGATAACTCCATGATTCATACAAATCTGAAGCGGCTTCCCATGGGGATGCTCCCTGCCAAATTTGGTTGTAATCCGTCCAGTGGTTCTCAAGAAGAAGTCGAAAATGTTAAAAGTTAACGCACGACGGACGACGCACGACGCACGACGCACGACGACAGACAAAACACGGTCGCAATAGGTCACCATGACCTTCGGTCAGGTGACCTAAAAATGTTGCAGACGACAATTTTAAACGAATGAAATTTTAAAAAGATTGATCACTTTGGGTAGAAAATACTGTGAAAAATAAAGAAATTGCTTGTTACAAGCAATTTCTTAATTTTCCACAATGTTTTCCAAAGTCATTAAATTGTAGGGAGTCAAAAAGAGTCACTGTGGGGTAATGGGTTAAAAAGATTACTAAACATGCCTACCTGTTGACCAACAGACACATTTTGTGGTACAGAAGCAAACACAACCTTCTCTGCAGCAGATCTGATGGGTTTATACTTTCTGAAGTAGGCTGCATATGCCATGATGGCAATGTGGTCCACCTCCGGGTCGCACATCTCCCGCGCAGACAGCAATGGCTCAATACTGAGACCTTTAGCTCCATTCATACCTGGAACATAAAATAGTAGCATAAGTGATTGCCATTAACCCATTACCAAACAACAAAATTTTAGACTCGTACAAACTCAAAGGAGTTTCAGATGAGAATTTTAAGAGAATAAAATTTTACAATATTACAATATCTATTTTCCGAGTAGAAAACATTGTAAGAAATGAAGGATTCACACAATGTCGCACCTGTATCAATGCCTATTAAAATATTGAGACAAAAAGGATAAAATTTGGTTGTATACAGCTGCATTAAATTGAACAAACACCTGCTGTCAATCAAAATCATTGATAAGCCAATGGACAATCAGAAAAATGCCACACCCACATTGTTTGTCTTAAATTCTTCGTTGCATGGGATATTGTATCGATCTATTGACAGAAAATCAAAACAATCAACATGCCAATGCCCCCAATTGTTTGTCTTAGATTCTACGTTGGGCGGAGCAATCTATCGATTAGCGTTTGGTCAATTACGACCTTTTTTGTACAGAAAAATGTAACAAAACATTGAATCAAACTTAAAATGTCTTGTACCAATCTGCAGATCTGTTATTGTGTAATTGCAAACACCAATGCCCCAAAAAAGGCAAATGTTAAGTTTTCATGTTAAGTTTCCGACAGACAGACGAACAGATGGAGGGACAGACAGGCAGACAGACAACGGTAAAACAATATACTCCTGGCCCCGGTTTCTCGAAAAAACTTAAGTACGTTCTCATGCTCAAATCTGAGCACCGTACTCAAATCGCATGAAATTGACATGAACTTCAATCGAATACCGTTCAACGTTGGAGAGTATCCCTTTGAAGTTGAGCATGTTCTCGTGAGAATATACTTAAGTCTTTTCGAGAAACCGGGGCCTGATCTATCGATACGGGGACATGAAAATGGTTGTTAGCAATACAGGAATATACTCTATTTTATTCAATTAAACTTGAACCATGCTTTAACCCTGTCCCAGACAAGACCTGGTTTTGACGTCCCTAATAGAAAGGACTTGGGAAAACATTGAGACAAAAGAAGAAACTGCTGATAACCAGCAGTTTCTCCTTTTGTCTCAATATTTTCTATGACATATTTTACTAAAATTCTATCTTAAATTACTTCAATTTGTCATTTGTGGCAGTTTTTTGAAGTCGATCACCCTAAATTTTTTTCATTTGGGAAAGGGTTAAGAAGGATAACCCAACAGACTTACCAGCTTGCATGTTTTCTATAGGATCTCCCGTCATGGCGGGCCAGCCTGTCACATGACCACCCACAGAGGTCACGAGGTTACACAGCAGACGTCCATCACTCCAGTCAGTCTGAAATAATGGCAAATATTCATTGATTTTCATCAAAAATCTCGTAACTGCAGCTTGTTTTAAGCTGTAGTTACAAGGTTTTTGACAAAAAGCAGCGTATATAAACATGAAGTCATGTTATACTGTAGTAGAGATATATAATCAAATATATCATGTCTTCCTATTAAATTTTCAAACAGAGCAATCAGATTTATAACATGTCATCAATAATTTACTTATATGTTTTTTGTAATTTATATCTATGACTGTAAACCAGGTATATTTTTGTCAACAAATTTTTGTTCAGTTCAGATATAGTCAATGAGAATTGTTGCGGTGTCGACTTATACAAACCCCATCCCCATATCCTCACACCCCCGCCTGAGAGAAATCCCCCTTACACCTTGTTTGAATGACATAAGTCAAATAATGTCCACTGATTCATTTCAGAGAGCAAATAAATTTCATCAGGTGAATCTCCATGTCATGTTGATTATTTATGTCAATTTTCATCCACATGTGGATGGAAAAACAGATGGATGGACATTACGACTCAGATAATACACACATACATCCCGCCAACTTCTTTGCACTAAACAGCCTAAGGACATTCTTAATCTGTCATTTCAAATCTAAACCTGTGTCTTGGGTATTCATTTTTGAGACCTTTTGGTATATAACAAGAGCTATCCGAAGACAGTGCGCTCAACTTTCTAAGTTGCTTAGTATAAAGGGGGCATAACTCAAAATATAGTGGAGCCAGGGTCATGGGCCATGGTAGTAAGGTAGGGGGTGTGATGGTGAATAAGTATTCCAAGTTTAGGTTGAATCCCTTCGATAGTATGGAAGTTATTGATGTTTGAAAAAACTTTAACCTTTGTTGCAACGCCAACGCCGACGCCAACGCCGAAGTCCGGGTGACAGTATAAGCTCTCATTTTCTTCAAAAAGTCGAGCTAAAAAGGGTTAAACAGTTATATTTTTCCTGCCTTCCTTGTAAAATTTGCACATCCATTCCTGCCAGTTTCAAGTCACTCAAAGCTAGTTTTATGCAATGGCTATATAGTACTGTTGTTTCATGTGGATAAAAAGAATTTATTTACAGTTTTTTCACAAGTAGATTCAAAATCTTTATCAGACTTAACAAGATAAGAATTAGAAATCTGTTACATTTCAAATGTTGCTACAATGGACCAACTACTGAGCTTTTCAAAATCAGACAGATTTTCATATTTCACACATCAATTCACCTCAATTCATCTGTACAGTGAAAAAACTCAGAGAGTTAATACTTTTGTTGAACATAAATCTTAACCATCCCATTACCAAACGACAAAAATTTAGGGCGGTCCAAATTGAAAGATCATGCAGACAACAATTTTAAGTGAATGAAATTTAAATTTTAGTTGTCTTTTTGGATGGAAAACATTGTGATAAATGAAGAAATTGCTTGTAACAAGCAATTTCTTCATTTTTCACGATGTTTTCTAAAGCTTTTATCTTGTGGGGAGTCAAAAAGAGTCACTGTGTGGTAATGGTTTAATCAAGAAAGCTTTAAAGCTTTCAGAGAAAAGACGAAATGCTGACTGTAGGCAATTTTTTCTTCTCAATGATGTTTTATTTCATTATAAGTATAATGTTACTTTTGTTGTCTGTCAATTTGGACCACCCCTTCATATGGATGTAAGAGAAAAGGTTAAATGTGAAAAACAAACTATTCACTTATTTTTGTTGAAGATGAATTAATTTTATCCTTTCCCAATCAAAGTTTTGACAATCCTATCAAATAAATTGATTGGAATTTAACACCATTTCAACTGCATTGGTCATATCATGATGGCTGTTACAGAACCTAGCAATGAATTCCTGGCATTTCTCAGACCAGTACTACCACAATATCCCAATCTGAGCCTCCTACTGCTCTCTCACTTAGATGATTCACATCTATTAGTGAAAGACAAAAAAACTTGTCATTATCAGAGAGGATATTGGTCGAGCCCGGTTAGAACCTACAGTCCCTGGATTGATAGACTCTGGCTTAACTGAGCTAGCCGGGCTCCCAGCTTGCAAATAGCTGAAGAAAACTTGAAACAGAAGGAATTCAAGCTTTTCTTACAAAGTTTTCAACGCCCATTGAGTTTGAATATGAAAATCTTTAAGCAAGTATTGTATTGTCGCTTTTTGACAAACACTTTGTAACTGCAGCTAGTTTTAAGCTGCAGTTATAAGGTTTTTGTTTAAAAGCAGCTATATCTTACCGTAAAGTTAGTGACTGTTCCACTGCGTAGTAGTCGACGAACCAAGCTTAATGTTGCCTTGTACCCGGGTGAGTCCACTTTCATGAAGTAGGAGAGATAGGTCATGCCGGACAGTTCATCTAGATCCGTACTCGATAAATCTTCTGGTCGCACAACCAGCGGGATGTCAAAATTGTCCTTAGCCAAGGTCATGGCATTACGGCAATTACCAAGCCTAAAATGAAAGTAACTTAACCAATTACCAAACTGCAAAATTTTAGATTATTCCAAATTCAAAGATGTTGCACAGATGACAATTTCAAGTAAATAAAATTTTACGGAATTTGGTCTTTAAAGGTATAGAAAACATTGTGTAAAATGAAGAAATTGCTTGAAACAAGCAATTTCTTCATTTTCAATGCTGTTTTCCAAAGCCTTTATCTTGTAGAGTATCAAAAAGTGTCACTGTGTGGGAATGGCCAGTTAACTAATGAATCAAATACTGGTATATAACTTTAAATTTTTTGAACAACCCATGCTACATGTAGGATGTCAAAATTGTCAATGTCATGGCATTACAACAGTTGCTCGTACCAAGTCTGTAATGACAGAAAACAAAACTTTCCTGTTTTCCCTGCTAGTTTTTTATTGTATACAATTCCTGTTTTTGTCAACATTTGTTTTGTCATCAACAGCAGTTTTAAATTTAGACTGGTCTAAAATGAAGGGTTTTTTTTTAAATAGATAAAAGCAATTGCAACAATGTATGTAGATATTATAGAAACATAAATGTAAAACCTTAGATCTGTCTACATGCTTGTAACAGATGGTACTTGGCTATGTGTTTGTAAAAGTTATATACCATGAATACCATCAATACCATCATGCAGTAGAAGTGAAAATGTGTAAAACTTTGATAAAAGAATTATCATCCATGCACCTTAGTCTTTGAATATCAAGGCAAGAGAGGAAAATGTTAGTAACCAGCTTTTAAGATTTTGCCTCAATATTGTCTGTACTATATTCCTTTCTTAATCAACATCCATTTTGTCATCTGAGCAGCTTTCAAATCCAAAGTCCCAATTTCCCCCTTTCTAGAATCATGGTGGATAATCACGTGATACAATATTTTCAGCAAATCTTCAATAATTTTGTAAATACTGGACTGATTTAAATTCTGGTTGAAGCAGAGAATGTGGACAGACGTCACACATTAGATGTACGTGGTTGAATTTTGAAAAATCAACTGATAAAAAAGTTATTGAAGATAAACCAAAATTTTGGTTTATCTTCAATCAGTTTTTTATCAATTGATTTTTCAAAAATCCAAAACTTCCAGCTTATTCCTCACATTTTCCCACCATCTCTGCTTCAAACTGGTCAATTATTAAAAAAGATATTGAAGATTATCGGAAATTCTGAGTCATGTGATTATACGCCGTGGAATATGTTATTGTGACTTACCCATCAGATCTACTCAAATTTCTCCAATCAGGGCACAGTCCTGGTTGACAAAAATCTATCAGGGCACTGAAAAATTGGTATCAAATATGATGAAGGATATAATGATTATACATACTTATATAACAGCAATATCTTCAGTAGTGATTGTCATTTTTGTTTGTTGCAAGAGTCATTATATGTTGAAAACATATTTTTGATCTTTAATGAATGTTCCATAGAAGATTTGATAAGATAGCTATACTTTGGTATGAAATGGGATACAACTTTAATCACTAAAATGCCAAATACATTACCATGATTATTCTAATATGGGGTTCATTTCAGCTATAATGATATCTAAGGATGGACTGATGGATCTACTTGTAGGTACACTGGCATAGAGTGAAATTATGAACACTGGCCCAACAATAGTACTTACTGTAGAGCGATACCATCGTTCCAGTCGGAGGTGAAGTTTGTAATGTTGCATTCTGGGATGACGGCCTGTAACCATGCCAACATAAGTTTCTTGGTGGGTGCCTTGCTCTTCCCGATCTGGTATCGGAGAATTAAGTGCCATACTAGACCCAGGATCAGTTTCAAGTTACCGTTTACTATGTCTTCTGGCCCTAAAAAATAGAATGTTTTCAGAAATCAGTTCACACTCAAGGAATCATCGCTCAGGGATTTCTGATCAGATCAAAAGTTTAATCATATCCATCCAAGATCTTATTGCCATACACATTTCCACAAACTTTAAGCAAGAATGACTCATTTTTGTGGATGTTGTGTCAAATTGATGCTACTTTTCAACAAAAACCTTGTAAATGCAGCTTGTTTTAAGCTACAGTTACGAGGTTTTCTTTGAAAAGCAGCGATGAGTTTCTTGGTAGGTGCCTTGCTCTTGCTATCGCAGAATTAAGTGCCATACTAGACCCAGGATCAGCTTCAAGTTACCGTTTACAATTTCTTCTGGTCCTGTGAAATAACAAGAGGGCCAAGATGGTCCTGGATCGCTCACCTGATAGAACTTTCTCCATGCAGAACAAGACCCACCTTTTACATGACCTAGGTATCTCTATGACAAGATCACGAAACTTAAGATGCGAGATTATGATTCAGCTGAAAACAGCATTCTTAATCTTTAATGATCAATATTTGTGGCTGTTGAAGTGAAAACCAAGTCGATAAAAAAACATCAATTTTGTCCATAATCCAGGGCACATAACTCTGTTCTGATAAAGATATTCTCATCAACCTTATGTCCAAGTTGGGTTTTTTTATTGGTCAATATTTATTGCTGTTTGAGTGAAATTAAAAACGAAATCGGCAATTTTGTCACCATCAAGGGTACACAACTCTAGCTTTTCTAGTCCGATCGATATGAAAAATGAAATCATATAAGATCTCATGGTCACCAACATTGTGACCAAGTTGTGTCTTGATTGGTCAATATTTGTGTTTTTTAGAGTGAAAATAAAGTCGAAAACAGTAATTTTGTGAAATTCAAGGGCTAATAACTCTGTTTTTTCTAGTCTGATCAAGCTGAAAATTTAACTCATTCAGCATCTTATGGTTACCAACATTGTTGTCAAGTTTTGTCTTGATTGGTCAATAAATGTAGATGCTAAAGTGTAAACAAAGTCGAAAACGGCAAATTTGTCAAATTCAAGGGCACATAACTCCAGACTTCCTACTTCGATGACACTGAAAATCAAACTCATTCATTATTGTACGGTTACCAACATTCGAGCCAAGTTTTGTCTTGATTGGTCAATATTTGTAGATTCTAGAGTGGTAACAAAGTCGACACTAGCTATTTTTGATATTCAAGGGCGCATAACTCCGGACTTCCTGATCCGATCTAAATCAAACTCATCCAAGAGATTATTGTCATACATGTTTTGACCAAGTTTGGTCAAGATTTGTCCATATTTCTAGATGCTAGAGTGGTAACAAAGTCAAAACTAGCGATTTTTGATATTCAGGGGCGCATAACTCCGGACTTCCTGATCCGATCTGACCCAAAATCAAACTCGTCCAAGAGATTATTGTCATACATGTTTTGACCAAGTTTGGTCAAG
Organism: Fragum sueziense; assembly: GCA_963680895.1. Classification (NCBI taxonomy): domain Eukaryota; kingdom Metazoa; phylum Mollusca; class Bivalvia; order Cardiida; family Cardiidae; genus Fragum; species Fragum sueziense. Next base: position 39,659,547 of record OY804607.1, on the reverse strand, counting down.
ATTTGTCCATATTTCTAGATGCTAGAGTGGTAACAAAGTCAAAACTAGCGATTTTTTATATTCAAGGGCGCATTACTCCTGACTTCCTGATCCTATCTGACTCAAAATTGAACTCATCTAAGAACTTATTGTCATACATGTTTTGACTAAGTTTGCTTAAGATTGGTCAATATTTGTAGATGCTAGAGTGGTAACAAAGTCAAAACAAGCGATTTTTGATATTCATGGGTGCATAACTCCGGACTTCCTTATCCGATCTGACCCAAAATCAAACTCATCCATGAAATTATCGTCATACATGTTTTGACCAAGTTTGGTTACAATTGGTCAATATTTGTAGATACTAGAGAGGTAACAAAGTCAAAACTAGCCATTTTTGACGTTCAAGGGCACATAACTCTGGACTTCCTAGTCCGATCTGACTCAAAATCAAAGTCATCCAAGAACTTATGGTCATACATGTTTTGACCAAGTTTGGTTAAGATTGGTCAATATTTGTGGGTGCTAGAGTAGTAACAACAAAATGTGGACAGACGGACGGACAGATGGACGGACGGACGGACGGACAAACGCCGACGGACAAAAAGCGACCACAATAGCTCACATTGAGCACTTTGTGCTCAGGTGTCTCGCTAAAAAAAAGGATTGGAATTTACAGATGAGTGGAAGTTTACCATTTTTAGCGAGATCTGGTTTTGATTTCTGTAATAAAAAAACATTGAGACAAAAAGAAAATGCTGATAATATACAGGCTATTCAATATCTGTGCTGTTTCCTAATGGCTTTTTAAGCAATATAACAAATCTTTCAACTGCTATAGTCATATCACCACAGTATGAGCACCTAACTGGTTTCCTTGTTTTTCTCTCACCTAAACAATCAGAGCCTCCAGCTGCTCTCTCACAAAGATAATTCACACAAATTTGTGAGAGACAAGTGATTTTTGTAAAAATTTCAAATGTCAGCAGGGTTTTCCCTGGGCATACGAATTTGGGGGGTCATTGTAACCCCTTTGCCTTCAAAGTTGGGGGTCAAGTCTCACATTTTGTGGGTCAAATTTTATAAATGCCATAGGGTTCGAGGCTTGCAAAATCTGGATTTTAGAACTTGCATCATTTATGACCCTCAGATAGATTTCTAAAGCTGTATTTGTTTTTAAATTGTGATGATGGCGCGCAATTTGTGGGTCATGGAAATCCCTGTGTAAGAACAGACACCGGCCAAACTGTGGTTTGAACTCAAGACCCCTGGAAAGACAGACTCCGACATAAACGACTGAGCTATCCAGGCTCGGCATATGAGTAAAAGAGGAACACTGTGGCCATCCTTAAGCTCTCAATGTCTATTATTGTTAAAGAGGTTTTAATACAGTACATACCAGTTTGAATAGAACAAATAATCATCCCATAATTGTTATAGAGAGAAAGTTCAAAAGTGTAAATATGTATTGTGAAATCTGAATGCAAATATTGTCTTTTTTCAACAAAAACCTTGTAACTGCAGCTTGTTTCAAGCTGCAGTTACCAAGTTTTTGTTGAAAAGCAGCAATATATTATAAAAACAAATATGAAGAAGACCCAGTGAGTAATGTCTCATTATTCTGCCTACTACCTATAGTCTGATCTTAACCCTTCAGCAAACAAGACCAGAGGCCCGTATTATCAAAGATCTTAAGATCACATTTTTTGTGTAAACTCTGCTGTAACAAAACATTTCATTGCATGAGAAATCAGATTGGGTGATCAGATTTGTTGTCACAAGTAAGTGCAAAATATGTCAGATCATACAATCTTTGATAATATGGGGGGCCCTGGTTTTTGACATCCCTTATTCAAAATACTTGGGAAAACATAGACTAAACAAAAAGAATTCGTCGGTGTAAATGCAAAACCTCGTATGTCGATTCATGCGATTTTCAAAGTACAAACTTGCATGCCCAGTTACAGACAATTCTTGCAGGCTTTGAAATATTTAACTGATCAGTATTGATAACAAATCATTTGTGAACAATATGTCCAAATTTCAAGCAAAACATTTCAGTTTGGGAAAAATTATTACACTTTTTTCACTCCCCTTTGAAATTTTCCTAAAACGAGATACGAGGTTTTGCATTTACAACGACGAATTGCTGATAATGCCGACTTTTGTCAAATATCAGATTGATTTATTGGGGTTTAGCACCATTTTCAACTGATATGGTCATATTGCAGTGGCTGGAGCAAGTATCACCACAATATTCAAACCGAGCCTACAGCTGCTCTCTCACATAGATCTCGATGATCCACACACATTGGTGAGAGACAAATAGCTTTTGTCAAATGTCAAAGTGGATATTGGCCAAGCCTGGGTTCAAACTCACAACCTCTAGATTGACAGATTTAAAATACAGATTGAGCTTTCCCAGCTAAACAAATTCTTTCAAAGTTGAAAAGAAGTTTAAAGTAAAACATGCTTATGACATATGTGTGATTAAGCTGTATGTTTGGTATGTTATATAATGTACAACAAAATAAAATAGTAACCTCAAGCAAAATGGACATTTTCATTATGTTTATTATGTTTACTTTATAAGGTGTGCTATACGCCCTCTTAATCTTTTCCCAAATAATGCAGTAATGGTTTTAATGTTCATCATTTTGAAGCCTGGGAAAACATTGAGGCAAAAGAAGAAAATGCTGATAATCAGCATTTTCTCCTTTTGCTTCAATATTTTCTGTGATATTTTGTACATTAATCCTATTGTTATGAACATACACTTCGTCATCTGCAACAGCTTTTTAAAAAGAGTAGTCTAAAATTTCGGGAAAGCGTTAATAATCTATTATATATCAGACAATTTTTACATTGGTTTATGCATGAAGTGGTTTTCATTGTGAAGACTGTTTTGCACATAATCACAAAAATCTTCATTTTAGCATGCTCAAAGGCAGTGCACAACATTTTGTCAAATGCCATTTCGCCTAAAGGACACCTTGTTGAATCATTCTTTCTGATTATTTCATCTTTTTCCTGTATGTTACCGGTACTTTGTTTTTTTAAAACCATTCATATATTGTTGATTTTCAACAAAAACCATGTAACTGCAGCTTAAAACAAGCTGCAGTTACGAGGTTTTTGTTGAAAAGCATGGATATTTAGTTACCATGATGAAGGCAAGGACAACAGAGAAAATTCTCCTTTAGGTTACATTTGGTTTGAATAATTAATGGTATTGGTGTACTTAATCTTTCTTTTCTTGTGCTATTTATACATGACTGTTGTACACAATTTTTGTTTGTGAATTTTTCTTTTAACGGTCATTATCAGATGGCAAAATTTTAGACTGATCAAAATTCAAAGATGACAAATTCAAGTGAATTGATTTAATATTTTTTTTGACTCCCTTTGTAGAAAATATTGCGGGAAAGGAAGAAATTGCTTGTCACAAGCAATTTCTTTGTTTTCCGCAATCTTGTAGGATGTCTGAGGCGTCACAGTGTGGTAATAGGTTAAGATGTAGAGTATGATTTTGAAAAGTTATGATAGAAAAGTAGTCCTTGATAGAATTCTCAACATAGCTCCGGATTCATTCTATTCGTACATAATATTATGACGCCTTTTGACACCCAACAAGATAAAGGTTTTGAAAAACATTTGTAGAAAATGGGAAAATTGTTTGTGATTTTTTTTCCACATTTTTTACCAAGACAGACAAAAAATAAAAAAAAAATGTTCACTTGAAATTGTCTTTTGCAATTGAGCATCTTTTAATTTGAAACAGTCTTAAATTTTGTTGTCAATTAAACTTAAAGGGTGACTCGGAAGAAAATGCTCATAAATAACAAGCATATTCTCATTTTTTAGCAATATTTCCCTAATGTTGTAACAACAAATCCTGTCTTTTTCAGCATCCCTTTCCTCATATGCAACAGATAATTTCAGATTTCAAATTGGGACAGTTTAAATTTCTGTTTATTTGGAAAAGGATTAATAGTTTGTGAAATAAGAGAAGGTATTTTAACAAAGATCTTCATCAGCTTTATGCATCTGCATGTTTTTAAACTTAATTACAAAACAAAAGATCACTCACTGTAAAATGTTATTAGTTAACCTTTACCCAACTGGAAAAAAAAACTTGGATTGGTCCAAATAGAAAAGACAAAAAACATTGTCACCATCAAGAGATTAACTCTTTCCCAAATGACAAAATTTTAGGATGGTCAAGTTTGAAAGCTGCTTAAGACGACAAAATTCTTTGGGTTGTTTCTGTTTAGATAGAATTTGTTAAAATATAGCACAGAAAATATTGAGGCAAAAGGAGAAAATGTTGCTTAAAAGGATTCTAGAGGGTGTAGTACTAAAAGTTTAAACAGGGTAAAAAGCAGAGGTGATAGAGACCTATTACCTTAGGGTGGGGAATTGAGTCCAAGTTACAAATGAAGATAGGCAGGGTTGGACTGGACTTTATTGAAATGGGAATTCTTATCATTTGAAAAATATGTATTGATATTGCCAATTTTTATACTTCCTAAATCAGATAAGATTTTAAGTGGTTTGAAAAGATCTGCATGATAATCCACATCCTTTTGTACATTTCAACCCTTTACCAAACAAGACCTAATTTTGAGGTCCCATGTAGAAAAGGCTTGGGAAACATTGGGACAAAAGAAGAAAATGCTGAAAAGTCACCATATTCTCCTTTTGCCTCAATGTTTTCTGTGCTATCTTTTACACAAATCCTTTCTTTTTTGCATAGATCTGTCTTTTCTGTGGACCACATTTTGAAGTGAATCTCCCTTTACCAACAAGCCCCTAATCTAAGAACTCTGTTAACTATTTAAATGAGTATGTGAGACACGAAGAAAACTCAGAAAAATATTTCTCCTTTACTCTTAATGTTTTCTATCTAGATATCTAGATCTAAAACAGATTAGATCTAACAGTATACACAGTTACAAATGATCAAATCTCAATCTTTTGATAATATTGACTATTTTGTCGTTTGAAATGTATTGAATTTGGACTACTTGAAATATTTGTCGTTTGGGAAAGTGATATTTCTATGCTTTTCAACAAAAACCTCGTAACTGCAGCTTGTTGCAAGTTGCAGTTACGAGGTTTTTGTTGAAAAGCGATAGAATTTACCTATGTTGACAAGTCTGATATTGTCGTCTGCTATAGCGGACAGCGCGCCAGCAACATTCGCCAGTTGTTGATGGTGGTTTTTGGGATTCTTGATACTCCGGATGTTCTTCCCCTGCAGAGCCGCAATCAGGGCACACAGACGGACACCGTCGTCAAAATCCGTCTCGAAATTCGTAATGTCGTCAACGTTTGCGTTTTTCAGCTGTTCATTCACCCAGTTCCTAAATGTGTTGTCTTGAATCATAACCCACTTGTCGACACCGGCCGTCGCTGCGTGCCCCTTTAGGGACCTTGCCTCACGATGTAAATCCATTTTTATTCCTTTTTATTTCACACAAAATGTATAATTTTGAATAATTTCTGTCCGCTCCTTGTCGAAAAGTTGGAATGGGTTTGCCGAGTACTACAGAAAATCTAAAAATAGCCACGCGCTGCCCCAAAAGACTCACCCAATCTTGAAATTATTCCAAAAATTGATGAACCGATAATTTCTTTACACAATTAACAATTCACGTGCGAAATTAGGTCAGCTGCTGAAGTGTAATTAGCTGGGCGTGACAGGTTATGGTTGCAATTTGTCCTTAATTTTCTGTCTGACAATTCATTTATTCTATTTGACACACCGCAACTCACTTCAGAAAAACCGGTTTACCTTCAAGCTATTTTTAGATTATACAGGTAAACACGGGCTTTAGCCTCGATTTGGAAACGATCGATTTTGATTGGTCCAATACGTATTTTTCCTCATTCTTTTCGTCTGTCTTTCATTCTGGTAAAGGATGCAATAATATATGTCTGAAAAAGCAACATTATTAAACATCAACACTTATTAGAACCATTTTATCGTTTCCCAAACAACAAACCCCAATTTTAGAAATGGGTATAGTTCAAATTCCCCGTGCTACCGCATAGAAAAACAAATTATCGTGGGAAAATGAGAACTGCTGGTCTATTCTCTCAACGTTTATCCTGTGTGTTTGTATAGAAGCATCATATCAGGCTAAAACAAGTTGTTTGGATAGCTGCTGAAGGGAAAATCTTGGGAATAATTGATGAAAACCAGAAGATCCTCTTATTTTCTTCAGATATATTTTCCATGACATTGTCTTAGCCGCATTCGAATTTAACCCTCTCCCAAACAAGACCTAGTTTTGACGTCCCTAATAGAGATGGTTTAAGAAAAGATTGAGGCAAACGAAGAAAGTGCTGATAATCAGCAATTTCTCCTTTTGCCTCAATATTTTCTAAGCCATATTGTACCCCACTGTTATATTCTTTAACACCAATTTTGTTGTCTATAGCAGCTTTCAAGTTGAACTGCTGAAGAATTTGTTGGTTTGGGAAAGGGTTAACCCTTTCTCACAGCAATCCCTGCCCTGCGACGGATCAAGTATTACTGTGAATCGGATCCTTTTACCAACATTACACAATTTTGACTGAATTTCTGCATGAACATGAAATAATCGGGCTACAGAGGGTGGGTTCGTTCGAACCCCGATCCCCATCGGGATCCACCACTGATGTCACGTACGACGTTAGTTTAGAAAGCACCGGCGATTAACCATTTCCCAAACGACAAAATTTTAGGGTGACCAACTTCAAAAACTGCCACAAATGAGAAAATTGATGTTATTAAAGATAGGATTTGTGTGAAATATGGCACAGAAAATATTGAAACAAAAGGAGAAACTGCTGGTTATCAGCAGTTTCCTCTTTTGTTTCAATGTTTTCCCAAGCCTTTTCTATTAGGGACGTCAAAACCAGGTTTTGTTTGGGAAAGGGTTAAGAAAAAGAAGAAATGGACGATACCCAAAATCGACCCCTTTCCATAGAACATTTCTAGGCTTTTTTCTATATCAATTTTCCAGTAACTCCTTTTTGTCATTTGCAAAGCTTTAAACTCGGAAAAGTTGACTTTTCTATTGCTTGTGTAAGAGGTGACCAAATATAGACTAAATCAGTGTTTAACTCTCATAAATGGCAAATACTTAAGTTTTATGTGAATCAATATGTGTTGAATAAAGGTAATAATTTTTATGATATAGCATAGAAAATACTGAGACAAAAGAATGAAATGGTGGTTATCGGCATTTTCTTCTTTTGCCTAAATGTTTTCACAAACCTTTTCTATTAGATCCGTCAAAAACCAGGCCTTGCTTTTGGATTCAAGTCAACAAAAGAACATATCAAAACGTTACATGTGTTATGGAGAAATAATCTAACCCTTTTCCTAGAAAGCACATTTTCATTCTGCTGCTAACTGAAGTTATTGCAAGTCTCCACCAAATGCCAATAAAATTTAAAAATCTTTAAACTATAGCATTAGAAATCATTGAAAGAAAACGAGATAGTACTGGATATCATCTATTTCTTCTTTTTCTTATGCGGTATGCAATCAAAAAGCATTATCCCTTTGTATGGTAAAATACAGACATTGTATGGAAAATGGCTACTTAGCACATTCACACATAAAACATTGACAAATGGGAAATTTATAGCTACAGTCCATACTACGATTTGATAACTAAGTGCATTGACCGAGCACCTACTTTATCCTTTCCCATGCGAAATATTAGTTTAGAGAAAAACGGAAAGCATTTTGAGCGAAATGAAGAAATAATATTGCTGATCATAATCGATTTTTCCCACTTTCCCCCAACCTTTGTTAATACATCGATGCTTTTCAACAAAAACCTCGTAACTGCAGCTCGAATTAAGCTATAATTACGGGTTTTTTGTTAAAAAGCGACGGCATACAATTATTTTCTCATCTCCCTAGATATGACATTTATTGTGCAGGGGTAAAAGTTGAAAATTTTGAAAAACCTGAAAACCTGGGAAAGTCTGTATTTATATAGTAAAAATCGAGAAAATGGGGCATTTTGGAATACTCAAAAACCTGAACTTCAGGCATATGCCTGAAAACTTTTACCCCTGATTGTGTCACCATCACACCCATCCAAGTTGGACAAGTAGGTTAACACAAATGTTGTTTGGGAAAAGGATAAATACAGTCGACACTCGTTGTGTCGAAGTCGGTGGGGCCATCAAATACATCGACATATCCGGAGTTTGACTCATCCAATTTTGATTATTTTCGCTGAAACGATATTCAACCATTTTTGATGGGCATCATATGTGTCCATGATTGAAATATAGTCGGAAAAAGAAAGAAATTGCTCGAAATGAGCTATTTCTATCATTTTCCTACTAAATTTCAATTGATATTGTTTACATATGTGGGCGATTAGTCAATTGGTGTATTTGTTTCGAAATCATTTTTATTAAACATTTTGATATCCATATGTTGAGGAGGACACATGACTTTCACCTCGACTTAAGCGGAATTTCGACTTATCCGATGTCGAGATAACGAGTGTCGACTACAGTTATTTCGTGATTGTCATCAAACTTCAATCCCACACAATTTGCATTTACGCCTAATTCATGATGGTTTTCTATGACAATTTCTTCAGTGTGTTTTTTTTTTTTGAATTGTGGGCTAACCGAACGAACGTGCATGCAAAAGTTGCTGCAGATGACAAAATGGATGTTGATATAGATTGGAATAGTGTACAATATGGCCAAGAAAATATTGAGGCAAAAGGAGAAAAAATAATGCTGTTTCTTTAGTTAGTCCACCCGTGGGCACTAATGAGATTCACGGGACATCGGAATTATTCGGGCGCGGTCGTAAACATTCGGCGGTTGAACTTTCCTCCACCGAATGTTTACGACCGCGCCCGAATAGGCTCGGACACGAAACGACACAGCTCGAAAAAATCCCATGTTTTATGAATTTCAAGATTGCCACATTACGGGTATTCAACCGTAACGATGTTTTTTTGGACAAGGGAAATAACCGCTTCGCATTGTAAGAAATCATTTGGAGTTGTCTCCCGTACCAGCCTACGCTATCCATTCTAACCCAAGATAGGCTTTCAGACCCTGTATGTATGTCTTTCGGGAAAATAAAGACGCACAACCATGACAATCCTTAGTGCATTATTGTGCATGTATACATCATCATTGGTCTGAAATGAAGGGCCTGCTAAATCAGTCTTTCAGTACAGAGACTTTCAATTTCATTTAATATTCTTTAATCTAAAAAAAAAAAAAAAAAAAAAAAAACGGACCCACACACGTGCAATATTAAACTCTTGTATTGAAATGAGTCGCATACTAGTTAGCATTTTCTTATTGTTCCCATCCCATAGTAATAAATCTGATGCTGTTCTGAAACTAGAATTCCTAAAAAAATGCTTTGAATGACCCTTCCTAGATAATGGCTCAAATGTAGTACTTTATTATTATTTAGTGTTCTTCCTAGTTTTTGGACCAATGAAATTGCAGTATATTTGTCAATTTCGGCGCTACATTTCACATAAACGCACTGTCGGTCTGTTTATGTCGCGGATATACATAGCCACGCCCCCGTTTCCTGTGCAGTTATGAAAAATGATGTAATTTTTGGGAAAATGATGTAATTCTTGGGAAAATGATGTAATTCCAGTAAGATCCGCTCGATAGTAGCTCCGGTCGGAGGCGTGGTCTGAAGAATGATAGTAGAAGCGTATGTTTTCATTGGTTGACGAACACTAAGTCAGATAGAGTCTGTATAGTAGATTCTACGTGACATAAACGTTCAAAGGCTGCGCCTTTTGAACGTTTATGTCGCGTAGAATCTACTACACATACTCTATCTAATACGTACCATGCACCTAACGTCGTGTTCCTCGTATTTCTCACACCAGTATAATCACGTCATTCAATCTGAGAGACCGTGTGTTGATTCCACACATACACACGTTTATGACACCGAGGGGATTGATTACTGCGTAATTCAACTACTGGTTTCATGAAATCAATTTATAGAACTCGTCATGGGATAGGGGGATATTCGGGGAGCCCGTAATGCATTTATATAGGCCTAATATGCAGACCGGAAACATCAGAGGTCAATCAGGTATGAACAAACATGTATTCATAGAACTAGAAACGTTTATAAACATTCTAAATGGTCAGCCTGCGGAGTCCGCGCAGGTTTACTAGGGTCAATATTTCCCACGTGGTCCATCTTTAGTGGTTGGTCACGATAACAATAGTAAATTCAGTCTATAAGTGGTGATGGTCTTACCTAGGTTTGTGGCTTTTTCTTCTTTTCCCTAAATGCTGTTCAAACTAGTTTCTGTTAGAATGCTGTTTTGGGTAAATTGTAATTGTCCCTAGGAAGCACTCTTCTAGATTGGAAATGGGGGTGGGGTAATTTTAAACCAGAGGGAGTTGACTGTTTCGAACATTTTAAAAAAATCCATAAAACAACTAAAGTTAGACTGAAATATGGGTTAAGCCCATTCCCCCCCCCCCCCCCCCCCCATTGACCTCGTGCCCCGTAGTAGCCTACATGTATACTGAACAAAAGTGAAAACTTTACACAACAAGATTTCTTATTTCTGGAAAAGTATCGAACTAAAAGCCTGAAATATATTTATATTATGTTATTTCCCAGGCATTCAGCAATCGTTTTGTCGAAATTCCATTGCCTTGTCTCCTTTAATGTCAGAGTTGCGTTTAGATCTAATTGCCTCTAATGCCACATATGCGCATGCGCAGGAAACGATTCATTATTTTTTTCGGAATTGGTCATATCCGGGTTTCCAAAAAACACAAAAAATCTCTTTTATCACTTGTAGCAAGCTCTGAAATTAAGGTCTAATCTTTCAATTTTATGAATTACCTTGACATAAACAAATAGGGAATTTAAAGTGTTTGATATTCACAAATTTATCACGGTTTTAGTTTTCTTTTTTTTTTTTTTTTTTTTTTTTTTTTTTTTTTTCTTTTAACATCATGCAGCCCTTACAGGGAATTTTAGAACCCTTTTTCGACTAGGATTGTTCCCAGATGTACGTGCAATATCGATTTAAATTTCCTATGGAGATTGCATTGTAAAATTTCCAAGCTTTGCAACATAATGAAACTTCTGCTTTTCAAACATTTTTTAAAAGCTCAAACAATGTTATGCAAGCTTCTTTACATTTTTTGACTGGTAAGTTGTCAGACTACCATTCCTTGTATGTAGTAGTCTGGCATGGTTTGTATTTTTCTGCTCGGATTTCTGAGGTTTTAAATTTTGTAAAATTTCCGTTCAAATTGTACACCTGAAAAACGGACCTGACACACTTAAAGGGTCCGTTTTTCATCCCCGTAATTCAGATGAAAAAACGATTAGTTTTTGGCACAACCAAGTCAATGAACAATGCGAAGCACATTCATTTGATTTCTTTACATGTTGTATTTAGAAGAAATATGACAAGCAATGTAGATGTAAAGTTTTCACTTTTGTTCAGCATATTTCTATGGGGATCAAATGCCAGAAAGCCAAAACTATGACGGATTACAGGTAATCGATGTCGGGATTAATATATAATCAACGGAAATCTTATACAAGCTTCTGTCAATGTAGGCTTAACGAAGCTCAGGCAATGAGTTTGCAACAATGTATCGCTTAGTTACTTTCGTAGTAAATGCCGTACATGTAACTACAGCTTTAAACAATACCCAGTTGACACTCGATAAGTGGACATCGGTTTATTCGAAAAACTGTTATGGAAAAGATCTTGAAATGAACATAATTGAAATGTAGTAAGAAAAGGAAGTAAATTGTTCGTTTCTTTCCTTTCCTACTACAGTTTTGTATATTTCAAATATGAACGTACTTGATAGTTAATACTTGACCGACTTGAATTCGCTTTGGAGCAGAGAAGGTGGGAAAATGCCAGGAATAAGCTGGACGTGTTGGATTTTTGCAAAATCAACTAATAAAAAAGTTATTGAAGATAAATCAAATTTTTGGTTTATCTTCAATAACTTTTTTATCAGTTGATTTTTTCAAAAAATCAACCACATCCATCTAATGCGTAACGTCTGTCCACATTTTCTGCTTCAAACCGAATTCAAATCGGTCCAGTATTTGCAAAATTATTGAAGATTTTCAGAAATTATTGTATCACGTGACTATCCACCGTGATTTTGATCGCACATAAACATAAAATGAATGAGTCGAATTCCGGATATCTCGAGGACGTTCGCTACGACTTGGACATAACGGGTTTCAACTGTATTTGGATCTAAGGGTCAAAATACGATACAGAATACCGACTTAATTTCCCAGATTAGTTATTTAGACTGATCAAAATAGACATAGAAGTGCAAAATTTAATTTGACTCAATGAATATGACTTAATGTGGCAATTTTCTTGTTTGGTATTTACAGAATGAGAAAAAATGTTAAAACCCGTTTCCCAAAACATCAAAATTTTAAGGTTGTCCAATTGAAAGCATCTAAAGTCGACAAAACGGCCATTTAAGTAGTCGATCCCTAATGAGATTCACAAGGCGTCGGAATTAATCGGGCGAAGTCGGAAATATTCGGCAGTGGAACGTTCCATCGTGGAATGCTTACGACGTCGCCCGAATAGGTTCGAATGTGACCGACGTCGCAAAAGTTCTGACGTCGCGTGAATCTCATTAGGGGTGGACTACCCAAACAATCAGTGTTGTGTCTATTAAAGCAAATATATATGCAGAAAGTATTGAGGCAAAAGAAGGTAATAAAACGTTTTTCTTCGTCTGCTAAATGATTTTAAGCCTTTTGGATTTCAAGATTTGGATTTCTTGCGTACAGGGTAATACTGATATATTTGTTCTTCGATTACTATATTGGCATCGTATATCACGAATCTTAATTAAAGATTCCTAGAACTAATATAGAAGTGAACAGCCTATAGATTATTGCAAATCGATGTCAGAATTAATTAACGCACATAACGTTAGTTGCGTTCGAAATTATCGTAATTACTGCTTGAAAAAGTAGTAGTTACGAGACGTTTTTGAACCTCAGTTAACGACGATTTGTTATTTACCAAAACGGCAAAATCATTTTCTCAAAATGTTTTGTTTGAAAAACTGCTGTAGATGTCAAAATGCTTGTTGACAAAAACAGGATTTGCGCAACAAAATAACAAAGAAAATATTGAGACAAACGGAGAAAATGCTGATTATCAGCATTTTCTTCTTTTGATTCAATGTTCTCCCAAGCATGATTATTCTATTAGGTACGTCAAAACCAGGTATTGTTTGGGAAAGGGTTAACTGAAGGCCATTAAAGATGCTTAGACTACCCGTACATGTTCACGGTGGGGAATCACGAGGTACATCATGTTCAATATTCTTTTCAATAATTCTGTTAATGTATGACCGATTTGGGAAAATGAAGCAAATTCTGTATGATTATCGTACCAGCGTTGACACGGACAACTTTTTACTTTTTGGGATAGGGTTAAAGTTGATCAATGACAGGAGTAATTAGCTGTATTCACATCGTCGGACACGTTTATTGCAAATGCAAGTATATTAGTTAACCCTTTTTCAAACGATGAAATTTAAGGTCGGTCAAAACGAAAACTAAATTTAATCAAAGTACTGAAAGTATTGTTGGAGAGCAAATAGTAGTTTGGATGTGGCACATAATGGGCAACGCTTTGGGAAAATCTGTCGATAATTATTGTTTTATTCTACTTTACAATTGATGCTGTCTTTTCCAGTTGACTAGACGGTCTGTAGCTTCAATGTTTTAATCACAATTTGAAAGCTATTAACCCTTTCGCAAATAGACCTGAAGCACGTATTATCAACGTACATGTGTTTATTTTTTGCGTAATTACGTGAACCTGATATGCCGAATCTGATTTCCAAAAGAAAAACGATCGGATTATTTTTGTAATTTTTCCTAGCAAGTTGGGATCAAATTTTGCCAAAAGTACGCAAGGGTTTCAGGTGAGTCATACATCAGCTCGGAAAGAAAGGAGTACATGCAACAAACCGTTTGGAAATTGACTCATAAATAAGAAAGTTATTGCAAAATTTCTTACCTGAAGCGAGATAAATTTGTCCGTAATTATCGTTTCGTTTTCTGGTCGGTTGGGATCATTTTTTGGAAAAAGTAAAAGGATTCCACAAATGATTAATATTATCTGAGCAAAGAGCGCAGTTAGAAGGGGTGCATGCAATAAACCTATAAGGGTACATGATGTCGATCTGTGATTTATGTGGTGTAGTTACGACTTATGACGGACAAATACGTAATTCTTCGACAACGAGCTGATTACGGAGGCGCGACGTAGGTCTTCCAGAAGCAGAATATTAAGTGACAAGAGATTTCAAATTACGTGAAGATGTGTAGAAGACAGAATACCAAATGCAAATCGAACATGTCTCGAAAACTTTAATTGGGCACCCTTTCAGCACAAATTATGTCCAGTAATTCGTATGGAATAATTGTTAACCATCTATAAAACGCAATACTGTTCAAAACAATTACACAGATGGAAAATTTACTAATGATGTGATTAAATTTTCAATTAGATAACATGGCTTCTGAGGGCTCCGCCATATTAGTATGTACACGACTCTTTGGAACGTAGTAACGTACATGTAGTGTAGAAGGGGAAGGTCTGTCAAACTACCTCGCTACTTGAGTTCTAGCTTCGAGGAGCACGTCCTGAGTCATGGAAGAGACATACATGTATGCATACGTGTGATATGGAAACCTTTACTTCTGTCCTTTCTCAAACAACACCTGACTGTGACGTCCCAAAAAGCTGGTCCACCCTAACGAATGTTCCTTACGAATCCTTATGGATTGGTCTTTTGCGACCAGTCGTAAAAATCTGTAAACAATCCGTTGGCTTCTGTAAATAATTCGTATGTATGAAATCTTAGTCGGCTGCGATTTTTAGCAGAATACGCAATCAATTTCTTCCTCTCCAATGTTTTCCAAGGTCAATCTCTTTCGGGGCTTCAAAACCCGTCCATATGTGAGAATGGGCTAAGGAAGTTTTTCAGGTGCCACAGCTCAGGGTTACTATATTCCTGCATCGAAAATTTCAGAGAAAACCAATAATCGGTAGCTCTGGTTATGGTGAACGCGGAGCTTTAGTCAAATAACAACACGTAGAATTTTTGTCAATAAATTCTGGCCGCCATTGGCACTGCTGTCTCTTTTCACCTCCGATGGTTAGAGAGTAGACGACGCCATTACTATACGGAGTGTTTTCCATTTTTACAAGGCTGCAAGCTTCCGTTATTTTTGGCGGTTTGAAGTTGCGGCTTTTGGGAATTTGGAGGTGCTGCCTTATCGCTTCTAGATTTTTAACTATCGTTTGAATTTTGCTTTTAAAGTTTTAATATTGTTCGCCATTGTTAGGACATATTCTGGATTTAAGGCCTGATCTAATCTACGTTGCTGTACCCTTAATTGATTGTTCACAGAATATCAAATAGCCGCTAATTCCAAGGTAAGACTCTTGCGTGTTGTGATACGATGCTTTACTACAAAAACTCGTAACTGCAGCTTAAAACAAGCTGCAGTTACGAGGTTTTTGTTGAAAAGCTACGATTAGTTGTTGTTCGCCATTTTGTTGTGCGGTCCTATCAACATTCAGAGGCAATATTAACACTTTCCCACACAATGACGCTTTTTGACGTCCCACACAAAGAAGGCTTGGGAAAACAATGTTGAAATTTCTTCATTTTCCACAATATTTTCTACCACGAAAGACAAAGACATTGTTGAAAGAGAGGGCGATATCGGGTCTCCTGACACGGATTATTTCCTTCTTTCTATACAATAACTATTATAATGCTTCTGATATACATATATCTCATGTTACACATGTAAGGTCATTCAGTTTAGTTTTATAGGAACACATGCGAGATCATTTTCGTTCGTCCGTCCGGTCCGTCCATTTAGCTTTTCTCCTCCCTTAGATCATCGTTATACTCCAAAACGATCGAAAAGCAATGAATTTTGTGCTAAAAATAGACATGTTTTGATAAACAGCAAGTCGTAGTTACGAGATTTTATAACAACACATACAGAAATACTATTATTTGTCCGAAATTACGTCAGTGTTTACAATATACATGTACAATCGTTCCCTATTCGATGGTTAATCGACTATATCTGCATGGAGGGTAGGCCTACAATGTAACGTGATGGGTCACATTTAGAAACCACTGTCACAATTTTCAATTCCAGTGGGGATTGCCTCGGGCGAATTCAATAGTAATAGTAATAATTTCTCAGAAACGTGTTGAATGTGTTAAACCATGGATATCACGCCAGTTATTATATGTTAACCCATTCACAAGCAGCAAAGTTTTAGGTAGTTCAATAGGGAACAATTTTATCCAGTTAACCGTGACGTAATTTCGGACCAACAAATAATATTTCGTGGTTGTTGTCATAAAATATCGTAACTACGGCTAGATTTATGCCGTAGTTACTATATTTTATAACAACACTGGCGGTTTATCAAAATATAACTGTAAACCGAGTCTATTTTTATCACAAAATTCATTGCCATTCGAAAACTGTTCAGTCTGTTGAAGACCATGAACTTGGTGCTAATATACAATAGTCCCAGCCGAAATTGACAGTGACGTAGGCTTATGTTTACTACTTTACAACCAATCAACTCTGTTCGTATTTGTAACGGTGCAAATCAGACGAATTGATTGGTATTGCAGCAGTAAACATCAGCCTACGTCACTGTCAATTTCGGCTGGGACTATTGTACATGTAGATAGAATTTGTGTACAGTATATTACAGCAGCAAATGTTGAAGGAAAACAGAAAATGATGGTTCCTAGCATTTCCCTCTTTTACTTCAATGCCTTTTATCTACATATATTAGGGGCATTATACACGGGTGGTAAACAGAGAAACTAGCTCCAAAAAGAGTCAACGGTATTTTGTTTCCTCGTGATATCCGACCTTTACCGAGGTAGTTGCATAGAGCGAAAATCTGTAAACAAAGGTAGGTCACAAACACATTTTTCTACAATTATTTCTTTTACAACGAGTTATTGAAAAATCCGGCGATGCTGTAATATGAAGAAATGGTCTAAGTTTGTTGTGCACGAGAATATACGGTGTTAGTGAGCAGAGTTTGAAAACAATCGTTGAAAAACATTTCAAAATCGAAAATACAGAAGTTTTTACTTTCGATTTTGAAATGTTTTTCAACGATTGTATTCAAACCCTGCTACTAATACCGTATTTTCTCGTGCACAACAAACTTCGACCATTTCTTCATACTACAGCATCGCCAGTTTTCTCCAAAACTCGCTTTAAAAGAAATAGTTTTAGAAAATGTGTTCGTGACCTACAAATTTTCGCTCTATGCAACTACCTCTTTTTGGAGCTAGTTTCTCTGTTTATCACCCGTGATTATAAGTCAAGTCTTGGTTTTAGAAAGGTTTACGACTCTGCTATTGCAAAAGCCGTTTTTTGAAACAATAATGATAATAACTGTTTGCTATGGCTCAAGACAAATATTGGGTTAGTAATCAACATGGCAATCCCAACCTTGCCAAGAGTTGACATTTTGACATAAAACGAAACTACGGAATCCTGTTTCCGCCATCCACTTTTATACCTGCATAGGCCTACGGGACGAAAAGTCGAAATTAGTGGGACTAACTTCTACTTTTGTACCAAAATTTTATCTAGAAATGTAGAAAACTTGAAGTTTTGTCAATAACAATTGCCAGAAAAAACTTCAACATTTCTACATTTCACAAACTCAATTTTCATAGAAAAGTGGATGGCGGAAAAAGGATTCCGTACGAAACACAAAATACGTCGGAAGAGGAAATAAAATGCTTTCGTCATCTTGTCATGGAATTGGAAGGAATAAATCAGTATAAATCTACTGCTAAACTACTTTTCGTCTATTCTCTATTCGCCCTTGCATGTGGTCACGATATTTTGCCGCATATTTACAACATTAAGCTATGTAAACAAAATGATATCAAACTCCAAACTACAGTAATTTCCATGCGATAGTGCGAATATTGTAGGTGTCTTACACCTGCAAGATTCGAACCAACGCATGCAAAATTATAGTGAAAATTAAGCATGGGCGGATCTAGGCGGGGGTCGGGGGGTCCGGGCCATCCCCCCTTGGAATTTGACGAAAATTAAATTTTGACTATTCAACGTTAGTATAACGTTACATATTTAACGCATAATTATAAAGCCATCACTTGGACTTGGACCCCCCACCCTGGAAAAAATCTGGATCCGTCCTTGTTAAGAACGCTTTTCCTTTGTTTACATGGGTAAAATGTGTAAAAATGTGTCGACATCGTGCCTGGACTAGGAGACTAGGCTCCCCTATGGCGTACCAAATGGGTCAAAAGTCTAGATACCAGGTGCACCTCTAAAAATGCCTGCACCTGTATATTCTGAGGTGAACGTATAAAAATACAAGTGCACCTCTAAAAAATACAGGTGCATGTATAAAATTTATACGTTCACCTCAAAATATACAGGTGCACCTGTATTTTTAGAGGTGCACCTGGTATTTAGATTTTTGACCCATTTGGTACGGCATACTCCCCAACTAGCACCTTCACGGTGCTCTGTGTTATCAGTCCCACATATCAGGCGGTTTCAGTCAAATGGAGCCTAGTCCAGGGACTATGTACTAGTCATCAGTGTTTTGTTCTTTTCCCCTCAATTTTGTCCTAATGGGTAGAGACTTTAAAATCAAGATTATTTTATTTCTTTGAGAAACAGTTACCCCATTGCCACACACTGACTCATTTTGACTCCTCACAAGATAATGGCTTTGGAAAACATTGTGGTAAATGAAGAAATTGCTTGTGACAAGCAATTTCTTCATATCCCACAATGTTTTTTACCCCAAAAGACAACAAAAATTTGAATTTTATTCATTTGAAAGTGTCGTCTGCAACACCTTTGAATTTGGATCAACTCAAAATGTTGTCGTTTGGTAATGGATTAATGGGGGAATGAACACGCGTCCAGATGGTAACTGAATATGATCAACGTTTAAACCCCTTTCAAAGAACAAGTCTTTCTTTTGACATGTCTAATAGAAATTGCTTTGGAAAACATTGAGGTAAAGGAAGAAAATGTTGGTGACCAGCATTTTCTCCCTTTGCCTCATTATATTCTGTGATATATTGTACACAATTGCTATCAACATTAACATCCATTTTGTCGTCCATAGCAGCTTTCAATTTATACGATTCTATAATACATCGTATGGGAAATGGTTAAATATTTGTCTTGTAATTGATAAATGGTTGTTATGGTAAATTGATAGAGTCTACGACAGCGTCTCCATGGCAACGATGCACGCGCTAATGTTATCTCAAACGGCATCATTATGGACTAGTCCGAATTGACAGAGTCAGTCAAGCGACATGATTGCGGACATGTCCACATTGAGAGAAGAGGGGCTAAAGAAAGTACGACAGAAAAAGTGTCACTAAATGTACGAAATTGTGTAGCTCATTTCATGGTGGACCTTCAAAGAAGAGGAGAAAATTTCAATGCTTTTCAACAAAACCTTGTAACCGCGGTTTGTTTTAAGCTGCAGTTACGATATTTTTATTGAGAAGGGACGAAATGGTCATTGTCATTTCAATGTATTTCTGTTGTCTTAACACTTTGCAAAGTTATATTGGTCAAAGATTTTAAAGAAATAGTTTTACTCCTAGTGGAGACACATCGAGGGCTTGGTGCAAAACTATTGTAACTACATTTTGTAAAATTTTACAGTAGAGGGAAAAAACTTATTGATTTTCTCAAAGTTAAAGAGGAAAAATGTTTTTAAAATTCTAAATATCTCTTTAAGTATTCAGAATTGAAACATATTATTAAAACACATGATGTATTCCTTCCTAAAGATTCAGAAAATGCAAAAAAGTGAATTTCTGAAAAATATGTAGTTACAATAGTTTTGCACTGAGCCCTCGACATGTATAACGTGATAAAATATTTCTTTAGTTGGGAAATAATTTTGTTACCACACTATTCAAATTATTCTAGAATTTCGAGGATTTCAAACGAACGGTTATGAACCTTGCTGAAATTGGATTCCGTTCTAGTTGCAAAAAAGTTATTGTAATGGTACAATTCTATTTAGAACCATGAATAAAATATGTCGAAAACAGTCTAAATCGATATTTTTTGTTATCATTCTTTTATTTTGTTTCTGTTTGAAAAACGATAGCCCATGTCTCTTGTTAATGCATTTGTTTGAAATATGATTTAATATTTTAATGAGAATACTTTGGTAAGTGATAATTTCGTTAGGGACCAGAACCCCGTAACTACTGAATTTCAAGCTGCACTTACGAGGGTTTGGTCTCCTACTAACGATATTCAGCATAAATGCGTCATCCAATAACGACGTTTTCCTATGTTGCAACACAAAATGGAATAATCTGAGCGACCATTTCTGTCGTAAATGACCGAAAAGAACTTTTTCAAACTTTAGTGTGTATCACAAATGACATTTAGGGTGCTCCAATTTCAATGCTTTTCGTCCCTTGACAGCCAGAAGTGGCTATCAGCAGTTAAATTTTAACTGCTGATAGCCACTTCTGGCTGTCAAGGGACGTTTTGCAAGCAACAAATGGAAAGTTGATGAAAATAGTAGGCCTACCGTCATTTTGTTTACTGTATAGCACAAACAAAATTAAGGATTTCAGACCTGCAATGGACTTCAAATGAATGTGAATATTCCTTCTTGAGGTTTGATTGATTGATTGATTCTTTTATTTCCTCCTTGAAAAGAAGAGCATGACAATACAAACAAATACAATAGAATTTACAATGACCGACAAAAAAGAAAGAAAAGAAAAAGAAGGGACAATCTATGCATGTCTTCTTCTTTTCTCTCAAATTTTACCCAGACAACAACTATTGTACACGTGACGTCTACACAATATCAACGAGGTTATTGCAAAGCACCGTAGCTCCAGCTTGAGTAAAGGTATAGTTATTGGATTTGCAATACCAAAGAACATATTATGTTATTCGGTAAGGGTTAATGGATGATTTTACTAGGTTGTGGTAACAGGACATGGTGACGAAATGTCAACGATGCTTAATTGATGATATCAGTAACTTTGAAGCCTTCTCATTTTATTTTCTTGGCAATCCGGTGGCTCTTGAAATCTGTAACTTGTTTTGACCACAATCCTTTTACGGAATTTATTTCGATTTAGAATCTACGTGGGTTGATTTAAAACTTCTATTCAAAAGCTTTTTATTAAGAAATATTTTCAGAAAATCTGTCCGGAAAAAAATCTCATAACTGCAGCTTTAAACAATCTGCAGTTACGAGGTTTTTGTTGAGAAGTGACGAAATGTAAGTCGTCAGGACGATTGTTTTTCTTTGGGTTGTTAGATCTGATATTAAATGGCCTGATGTTGGACACGAATGACGTCACAGAAATGTCTGAAAATGATTTAAATCCGTTTATGACAATAAAAATAAATCTGAAACCATCATTTAGTTTTTAAGCAATCCTATTTTAGAAGAGAATCTGTATAAAGCTCACCACACTATTCTAAAAACAATAATTACTTCGGAACATGCTAACCTTTGTTATTTCCAAGTCGTTCTGTCGGTAACGCTGTGCAAAAGGCCCCAGTGTCTTTTTTATGACTACGCTCGAAAACGTCGTTACGACGTTTTTAACGTAGCGGACTATTCACAATTCCGTTTCCCTGTCCCTTGACATGTTAGTATCCGTTCAGATTTTTGTCAGGAAATTTGTCTCCTAGAAACGAAAGAATTATTTATGTATTGTTGTATTTTTATTTTTATTTTTATTTTTTTTTTATTTTTTTTTTTTTTTTTTTCGTTTGGTTGGTTGGTTGGTTGTTGTTTTTTTTTTGTGTGTGAGAAAAGTAGCCTGTTCTACAGATTTGATGTTGTGTTCGTAAACCGACTTGTGTTAGGAAGTCCATGGAGGCAATGTTTGATGAACCGGTCGTAGTAATACATAAGCATGTAAACCGCAAACAGAAAAAACGATAATAAGCAATCAAAAACAAAGTAAAGTGACATAAAACTTGATCACAAGATCGTTGATAATACGAAACCCTGGTCCGTCCGACTTGGTTATAAGATCGTTCATAATACGGAACCCTGGTTCGTCTGACTTGGTCGTAAGATCGTTCATAATACGGAACCCTGGTTCGTCCGACTTGGTCGTAAGATCGTTGATAAGACGGATTTTGTGTGGGTTAATCCTTTTGCAAACAAATATGTTGATGAAAAACATCTGCACTGTATGCTATATTGTTTGGGAAAAGGTTGAAGAAAATGGAGTAAGTGCTACTTACCACGATATTCTCCTTGTAACTCGAATTACAAAATGACGGCCATTCATAAGGTCCTGGGTTCGATCGTACCAGTAGACAGCAAACATCCTTTCTGACATCTGCCACCCATTATGGTTGGATAATCGTAAACTTCTGTGGGTGAGCAGCTTGATGCGCGGAAAGGATGTTGTGGAAGTACTGATGAGAAAACTGACATAAGTCCCATTCAATCAATGAATCACAAAATACAAAAAAAAATCATGTTCTATCATAATAATAATAATTTCCTCTTACAAGCCCTTTCAACATGACAGTGACCGAAATATCGTCAGCGTAATTGCTAAACCTCGTATCTACAGCTTGATTAAAGCTGTAGATACGAGGGTTTGCATTAACACCGACGATATTGTTGCCTGGACAAGGATTAGACCGTCTAATACGATACCAAGATTAGACAATATGGTTTATTGATTCCGAGGTGAGAAAACTCGGCTCAAAATCTCATAAAATTGGAATTACACTGCAGACGTCAATGCTGCAGACGACTCGTGTAAAAAGGCGACGTTTTAGACTGCTGCGTTGTTAAAGAAGTTGCGAACGACAAAAGAAAATGATATCAAAAGAAGAAAATGCATATTATGTAGATTTAATTACATAGAAAATGTTGAGGGAAATGAGAAATTGCTTTTCCTCAGCAATTTCTTCTCTTCTCTCTTTGTTTCCCATCCAAACAGTTTCTACTTTCCAAGATTGGCAAAATAAAAAGTCCGCGTCTTATAGGTTGCCAAAATTTGTCAGGCGTCAAGGTGTCAGACGACACATAAAAAGGACAAATTTGTGAATATTCGCTTGCAATGTATTTCCAAGTCTGTTGAATGAATAGTGAGGTTATACTTTGTAGGTTCAGTGTGAAGATCTACATCTTGTTTTGCGTCCTTTTTCTCCAATGATTTCAATTCATTTTTTTCTGCAGATCGTCCTAGTGTTTTGGAAAAAATGGAACCCTGAAAATCGCCTGACCGATACCGTATTCGCAACATTTAGATAAGTCTTAATTGTTTGCTATCACTCTGATCGAGACGTATTGTTTGCTGTGTAGTTTTGAAGGTATGTCAAGAATAAGACCAACTGAGGTACTACACCCCTAATGAGATTCGCACGACGTCGGAATTATTCGGGCGCGATCGAAAACATTCGGCGGTGGAACTCTCCACCGCCGGGTGTTTATGACCGCGCCCGAGTAGGTTGGGATACGTAACGACGCCGCTCGAAAAAAGCCGATGTTTTATGAATCTCAAAATGGCGACATTACGGGTATTATACCTTAACAGGAAATATTTGCTTATTGTACTTCGATATTTTAACATTTGAAATGGACGCCTACATCTTTTGTTTGCTTTGAAATATTTTTACAGGAAAATGATACGTTTCACATTCACTAAAACGTGAAACGTAAATTACCGGGTAACCCAGATCTCCACTGATAAAATGCATTTCAAAGAGACATGTCATTCCGATTCTACCATTGAAGAGTATCTGTTGTTGTGAATATTGGTTAGGCCTATTCTAATAATGTTTACTGCTGTTAGTTTGTTTTCTTAAATTGTTGTTGACAGGTCAGAAAAATGCCCTCGAAGTTGAGACGAAAACGACGCAAGTTATTTGATTTAGACTAATGCCATCGGTAGACTGGTTACCGTCCCTAAAACGTTGAAGATACGACATACAGACAAATACGGCTGGATACCAGCTGAGTTGGAGACACTCCACAATGGGAAATGCTTCCCGATCGTAGTATACAAACATAGTTCCGTCAAAAACGGATTCGCTCCTTTTGTTGCATTGATTCTGTGTCTATAGAATAGGCGGATGCATGAAATGTGGTTCTGCATACTGACAGACCATCAGTGTACTGCTATGATGTGTTTTAATGAAATTGTCGAGAACTAGTTTCTTGCGCGGTCGTGACCTTTCATGGGGGTGTGTCACACGCAGATCCCGAAAGAGATGGCAAATTGCAAGGGTGGCTGTGTTCACGGGTGCGTGATTTTAACTGGTGGTGCTATTGATACCACTTTCTTGGCATTTAATTAAAGACAAATGAATGGTCTATTAAGCAAACTAAGTAAAATGTGCCACAAAGACTTCTGAGAGAAGCTAGAAGCTGCCAAATTGACCCATTTTACTATATATATTTAATATGCCCGTTTCGTTGAGGAGTGACACCAGTTGCAGTTTACTAGTCTTGTGCCCGCCCCTGAAATCTACTACGAAATACAACGTAGTGTATCAGAGGCGGGAACCAGACTAGCAGTTTACCACACTTAATTCAACTTATGAGAAAAATATTCCTCGTAAGCGACACAATTCTTTTACTTTAAAAAAAATCAGAACTTTCATAATAAATCAACCTCTTTCCGATAAAAAATAAAAGTAAAATTCATAATTGAAGATTTATGGGATGTCTCGTTAATATCAAATAAGGAAACAAAAAATATGCTGATTTTGATGTGATTTTTACTTTCTAGACATATAAATCTTGTTTTTGTATGTTGCTGTTTTAGATTTCCGCGATAAAATGTCCTTTTTTGGTACAGGAATGTGTGTTGATTTGAAAGTGACTTTTATTATCTAGACAAATAAATGCTTCTTAGAATGGAATAAAATGGAGTAACATAGGGCTGCTTTGGATGAAATAAAATAAAATCGGCGTTACGTTCTAAGGACGTCGCGCACGGTATTGCGTCACTTTTCAAAAAACGCTACCCTCCGCGATTCATAATTGTATAATGTAGGAATCGTTTTCGTTCTCTCAACTTTGTTATATATCAAAATAAGCGTAAAGCCTTGATATTTTTCAAAGTTATACTCATTTCAAGTCCTTATTTAATATAAATTTGCTAGAAAGATTTTTTGTTCGTAAATTCGGCGAAAAAACGCGTGTAACATGTAACATAAATGTTCAAGAGTAGTGGATATTTATTAGCTATTCTGCGATTAAGTAACGTCAAACACATGGTAAAATATATTTTGTGACAGTGGAAATGCTGTAGGATGTTTTACCGATCGGAAATAAAATTTCTACGTCGATTACGCAAATTACCCCAGTTTATTTACCAAAAATCGAAGTGTAACAATTAGAATTACGTCGCAGAAAAAAATACAATTTTGTTGAATATTTTGTTAATTAATGACTCTAATGCAACCAAACTTGATATAAAAAATACCATTTTTCTCTTTTTCTATAATATATAGATGAGATCCGTTAGCATAGTAAACGAAACAATTATTATATAAAATGCGTGTGGACAGAAATTGTTTCATGTCGTTGAAAACTCTAATTTTTTACCATTTAGACTTAAAAAAATACAAGTTTTCTTATTCATACAAACATTTAATTTCAATGTGGAAATACCATTTTTTTCTTGTTGACCATATCAAAATTTCGACGCAAAATTACGAAACGTATAAGAGATATTCAAATTTTTTCTTGTGGACAGAAAATGTATAAACGTATACTTCATTTATTTGACGTAATCCTGAAATTATCTAATTGGCGCATTTTAAGGTGAAAAAAGAACAAATTAAAGTGGCGGAAAAGCTCTATGAAGACAAAAGATGGAAACAGTGGAGTATTTCTTAAAACGTGGTCCTGTCTTTATGAATCAGTTTAGATTATATAGAGAGTAAACATTAAAAGCACAACACAACCGTCTTCGCAAAAACTTATCGCTACGCAATTGACGTTCGCTAGTTTGACGTTACATTTTAGTGCCGCAATACCGTGCGCGACGTCTAGGGAAGTCAATGTCTTATTTTCGTGGTTAACCCACTCCCCAAACATTAGCGCTTTTTGACGCCCCACACGATAAACACCTTTGAAAACATTATGGAAAACCTTTTAATCGTTTGTGACAAACAATTTCTTCATTTTCCACAATGTTTTAGCTCACCTGAGCACGAAGTGCTCAAGGTGAGCTATTGTGGTCACTCAATGTCCGTCGTCCGTCCGTCCGTCCGTCCGTCTGTCCGTCCGTCTGTCCGTCCGTCTGTCCGTCCGTCCGTCCGTCTGTCTGTCAACAATTTGGTGTTAACACTCTAGCATCCAGAAAAGTTGGCCAATCTTAATCAAACTTGGTCAAAGCAAGTATGGTCATAAGTTCTCGGACGAGTTCGATTATAGGCCTGATTGGACTTGGAAGTCTGGAGTTATTTGCCCTTGAACATAAAAAATAGCAAGTTTTGACCTTGTTAACACTCTAGCATCTACAATTATTGATCAATCAAGACAAAACTTGGACATAATGTTGGAAACTATAAGATCTCGGATGAGTTCAATTTTCAGTCTGATCTGACTAGAAAGACGAGAGTTATGTGCCCTTGAATTTGACAAAATTGCCATTTTTGGCAGTTTTCGACCTTGTTTACACTCTAGAATCTACAATTATTAATCAATCAAGACAAAATGTGGACACAATGTTGGGGATCATAAGATCTTGGATTAGTTTGATTTTCAGTCTGATCTGATTAGAAAGTCGAGAGTTATGTGCCCTTGAACTTGACAAAATTGCCATTTTTGACTGTTTTCGACCTTGATAACACTCTAGAATCTACAATTATTAATCAATCAAGACAAAACTTGGACACAATGTTTGGGATCATAAGATCTTGGATGAGTTTGATTTTCAGTCTGATCTAATCAGAAAGTCGAGAGTTATTTGCCCTTGAACTTGACAAAGTTGCCGTTTTTGACTGTTTTCGACCTTGTTTGCACTCTAGAATCTACAATTATTAATCAATCAAGACAAAACTTGGACCCAATGTTGGGTATCATAAGATCTCGGATGACTTTGATTTTCAGTCTGATCTGATCAGAAAGTGGAGAGTTATGTGCCCTTGAATTTGATAGAATTGCCATTTTCGGCTGTTTTCGACTTGTTTTACACTCTAGACTCTACAATTAGTAATTAATAAAGACAAAACTTGGACACAATGTTTTGGACCACAAAATCTCAGATGAGTTCGATTTTCAGTCTGATCTGTTCAGGAAGTCGAGAGTTATGTGCCCTTGAATTTGAAAAAAAAACAACTGCTTTTTCAGCTGCTTTCGACATTGTTTATACTCTAGAAACTACAATTTTTTATCAATCAAGACAAAACTTGGACACAGTTGGGCACCATAGGATCTCGTATAAGTTGGAATTTCACAACGCTATTGACCATAAGTTTGTTCTCAGTCTTAAAGTCATAAAATTATATTAATTGAATTTAACAAAAGTGTTGCTCATATCATTTTGGTTCAGGTGAGCGATATAGGACCATCATGGTCCTCTTGTCTATTTAAAAAGTTAAAAAAAAAATACAATTTTATTCATTGGAAATTGTCGTCTACAACATTTAGGATTTTGGACAACACTAAAATGTTGCCGTTTAGCAAAGGAAAAATGCCCATGCTGCTAGAATCCTGCGTGTCTGGCACAACACTAGTACAGAACTTGGTGATTGTTTCAGATTTGTACATAAACAATAAGTGATGCCCTTTCGCAAACGACGAAATGTGCCAGCATACAATAATGGACTGGAATGTAGAAGAGTGTCCGTATGGTTTATTATACTAACATTGATCAGAGTAAACTTCCTTAAAGTGTCACCACGGAGAATTTAGTGACGCAACATTTAGATATTTTTCAATAATTCTGTCAATTAATGGTCGATTCGAATTCACGTGACGCAACATTTAGATATTTTTTTTTTCAATAATTCTGACAATTTATGGTCGATTCGAATTGACATGACGCAACATTTAGATATTTTTCAATAATTCTGTCAATTTATGGTCGATTCGAATTCACGTGACGCAACATTTAGATATTTTCTTAATAACTCTATCAATCTATGATCGATTTATATTTTGAAGTGAAGTATTTTATAGTTTAAGCACAGAAGGCGGAAAAACGCCGGAGATTTTTGTTGAACGCGAAATAAATTTTGACAATCTGGTGATAAAACCGTTATTGACGACCAACCAAAATGTTGTACTTAGCATATGTATCACTGATAATCTCAAAGGTCATAAAGGATGTTTTGTCAGAACCCAACTCAAAATAAATTCACGTGGGCTTACGAAAAAAGGCTTATTTAAAGTATCAGATTACACTTTACTGTCTTACATTTTATAGATCACAAAAATCACCAGGAAATCACGTTGTTAGAGCGAGGAGGAAATGGGCGTTTTATTATCATCGGTTTTTCCAAATAAAAAAATCTGGTTTAGAAAAAAAAACCCAAGTTTTCCAAATCAAATATTATTTCTGGAATTGGTTTGGATTGATTGACACCAGTGAAACACGTAATATTTTAACAGCACATGTGAAGGTTTACACAAACCTAGGGATAGACAACTCCTAAATAATACAGACTAACCTTTTCGCAAACGATATTATTTAGAGAAATACAATTTGGAAGTAGAAGAAAAAATCGATGTTCATAAAGAAAGGATTTGTGTATAAAATTACAACGAAAACATTGCGACAAAAGGAGAAAAATGCTGATTATCATCATTTTCTTCTTTTGTCTCAATGTTTTCCCATGCCTTTTCTAGTAGATGCGTTCAAAGTTGTCAATGATTGGGAATATAAGTATTACAGCGCATGTGAAGGATTAGATAGACCTAGGGATAGACACCTTCTAAATAATTCAGACTAATCATGGACTGGGTCGCCTTATACTTTATTGTCTAACAGACCTACGGATTGTATAAGAGGGGTAATGGCTTTTTAAAGTGCAATACGTATTTTATTATTACATTGTTTATTACTGATTATTTGATTATGTACGAGTAATAAAACAATGATGCCTTTTTTATATGCTTTGATAAAGGAGAAATAATAAACACAGAAGCGGATTTTAGAAAAAAAAATACATAGTTTAACCTAGATCATTTACCTTTTTTAAATCAAGACATCGTTTAGACCCCTTTGTAGAATTTTTAAGAAAACATCGAGAGAAAAGAACAAATTACTGATTATAACACATTTCTCTTTTTCCCATATAATGCACACAAGTCCCATCTTTGTAATCGCTCATTTTGTCGTCGCAAGCAGCTCTTAATTTGGAACAGGCTAAATATCTATCGTTTTTTGAATGGCTTAGCCCTTTCCCAAACAAGACCTGGTTTTGACGTCCCTAATATAAAAGGCTTGGGAAAACATTGAAACAAAAGAAGAAACTGCTGATAACCAGCAGTTTCTCCTTTTGTCTCAATATTTTCTGTGCTATATTTTACACAAATCCTATCTTTAATGATATCCATTTGCCTTTTGTGGCAGTTTTTGAAGTAGATCAGCCTAAAATTTGTCGTTTGGAAAACGGTTAAAGAAGCACCTGTTGTCATTTCCTCCTTTATGACGTAAATAATGACGATAAATAATTCAGAGAATTGCCCTCATAGGACACCTTACAGATGACTTACACGGGCAATCTAGACTTAATTTCTCCAGCGTTATTGAGTTACCAGAAATAAAAGGTTGGTTTAGTAACCTATTTATCGCTACTTTTCAACAAAAACCTCGTATCTACTGCTTGTTTAAAGCTGTAGATACGATATTTCTGTTTAAAAGCGACGTTATTACATTACATGAAAAAAGCGAGCACAAGGTCAAGGGTTTTGATGATGGGCATTGGCGTAGCCAGGCGAAAGAAAAGTGCGCAGGGCCTAAGGCATCAGAGTAGGCTGGTGGGGATGGGTGCGGGAGGAGGGTATCCCTCTACTGCTGGGGCGGATCTGGAGGACATCTGACATATTTTTCTACATCTAGATGCATCTGAAATACCTACCAAATACCCACCTGAATCCACAAATGACCATGGTGGGTATTTAGCATGTACAGTATTTTAATGGAAATTTAGAAGTTTATTCCAAGGGAAACAAAAAATCCATTTCTTACGGATGTTTACTATGTGAGCATTTTTGCACACGAGTTGCTAAGCCTATGAGTGGTATACCTAGGCCTACATTGTTCTTATGCACGTACACATTCTACGAAGGTTTGACCTGTGTTAAGGATCGCATCACTATATACAGAAAAGGATAATATTACTACGCGTTTCATGTTCGCCGACATATTGAGAATAGGTAGTCGTAGTGCTTTCTCAATAAAGCCTGAATGAGATATGATAGATGTTTGTATGCGTAAGTTTTCATTCGTTTCGAAATAGCAATCAAAGTACTGAAAGTACTGTTGGGAAGCAAATTTGTTAATAATGTAGGCATGTCCAGAAGTAGAGTACTTTGATTAGGTACTTTGATTGTCCATTTGAATACCTTGAATACTTTGATTCTTAGAGTACTTTGACTAGGTACTTTGATTATCCATCTGAATACCTTGAATACTTTGATTCCATGTATCTATTTATAGCTTTGAATTTTCATAGTTCTGTAAACTTGACTGGCCCATTTACAAGGAAGGCCATTGCACTGATCTTTGAACCATAATAAGGCAAATTACTACGTCGATCTTTCCTTCTCTTAGAGACATGATTAATTGAGCGTTTCATTTTCAGTCACACAATTCAATATCTACACATAATTTTAGACTTACATATTGAATATTTGAATGACTGTTACCTCATCAATCTTTGCTTTTGGTAGAACTTTTTATAGTGAGGAGGACCGGAAGATGTTGTGTGGTATGCAGAGAAAGGCGGCTGTAAAGAGAAGCAAAATTTGCTTCCCAAAAACTACAATATTTCAGTTTGAAAGCTGAAACAGATTGCAAAATGGGTTCTTAGAAAGCAGAATTCACGTACCAAATGGCAACTGGCACATAAAATATTGGATCAGAATGTAGAAAAAGTTAAAATCAATTTATCAGTATTTCTTTTTTTTCCCACACTGTTACTAGATCTATAAACCAGCACTTCTATGGAAATGAAAATGATTAATTTGAGTTTGTCATACGGACACGTGACAAAATCCGATATCATTTCTCGTGCAATGACTATCAATTGAAATCTGTTCTCGTAATTACCCAAGGGACCTACGAGATTTCTAATTTACCGCGAGATTTGATCTGGGATCTCATTGTCTTTATACATTCACATTTTCTCTAAATAACAATAAATTTTGTGCTAAAAATAAACTTGTTTACTGTTATGCTTTGATAGACCGTCGGTGTTGTTATAAAATCTCGTAACTACGGCTTGATTCAAGCCGTAGTTACGAGATATTTTAACAACACCTACGAAATACTATTGTTTGTCCGAAATTACGTCACGATTAGCTGGATAAATTTGGTCCCTATCGTCGCTTTTCAAGAAAATCCTTGTAACTACAGCTTGCTGCAAGTGTACTTTTTCGAAAGAGAATACCGTGGGGATTCAGATTAATTACAAAATTACACCTCTATAATTATCCCTTTCCAAATCACCTCTAATATAATGTAGACTGGTCCACTTTGGCATCACATTCAGACTTCAAAACACATTGTGAATGGTGAATTATGTGCTTATCACATCGCAGACCATATTGAGACAACAAAAGGACATTCTGGTTTTCAACGTTTTCTTCTTTTGCACCAATGTTTTCCAAAGGGTTATGATTATCTGATATGAACGTGCAACCCAAGTCTTAATTGGGAAAGACCTAATAGCAGTCTCGAGTTTCTATAATTGCGAATAATTTCTTATAATAGCTAGGTTTGAGAAGAAAAATGTAGCTATGGTGATATACAGAATTAACCAAAATTGATTAATCCATTCCAGGAAACTACCAAGTCTTGTAAATTGTTTCACACAAATAAGAATACATGCAAGATTTATTAATCTTTGAACAGTTTGTTTAATTTCGCTGAGAATTAATGATTAAATCCGATTCTAACTGCGAAGAAATATCTGATTGGCACAAATATGGGTCATCATCGATGACCTTTTCTTCTGATCAATCAAATAAGTGGTTAGGCTACAAGATTATGAAAGCGATTAAAACCGAAAACTATCCCATGATGACATTAAATGGTGCACAACGATATGTTTGCTTGTATTTGCCAGGGAAAACCATATGTAACAGAAAATATGATTGGATAGATTGAAAATAACCGATATTGGTTTTTTCGGGGTCGTTGAAAATGCCCTTCTATTGGTGCCTGTCAGGTCTTAAAACAATTCAGATCTGATTTTAATCAGATTGCTTAGAATGTTCTCTTCCTCGGTAATTTGCTAGCAAGAGGTGGAAGGAGAAACGTATTTGTCTCTCCTCTTTAATAGTTTACGAAGTGAATGACCTGACAGGGCATCTTTAGCTTATCGCCACATATGCTCTTCCATGTTATTTATCGTGAGCTATACGTATCATAAGTATGGTTTGTTGTTTTACCAAGTAACATAGGCCCTAATCTTGTAAGGCGAAAGTCCATGTACTTTAAATTAACTGTTATTTTTTGGTAAACCATGCTATGACAGTACAAAATAAATATAATTACTATAGGTTTGAATAGTTTATATCATACTGGTATTCCCCTGTCGGTTCTTGGTAGACACAATGGAACTTTTGGAGTCAAACTTATATCAACTATTCAATGCTCGTGAGACTATCGCACTGTAAAACCACAAAGAATGTAAATTGTGTTTAAGATCCTTTTCTGTTCTTTTTTTTCTGTTTTCCCCTTTTTTGCATTCCTCGAATTCATTTTAAATCTATAACAAAATTTTGTTTGATTGATATGGTTTTGTTTCTTTTTGAGTAGTATATCTAGAATGGTAAGTGTTTTTACTAAAACGAATGGATTTTAAAACATTTCATTTTAGTTGCATATTTCCTTGTAAACGATTACAAAGTAAACATGTTATTTGATATACATGTATTGACGCAACGATACCTTTTGATCATAGAAAAGCCACGTACTATGTTTAATTCCCTGCGGTCCTATAAAACTGAATAGATTGCCACAATAAATAGTTTACGATCAGAACACAGACATTATTTACCATGTGTACGTATAATCAATTCTGTGTGAATAGATATATCCTGCTTTATACGTACTTTTTCCAGTTTCCCAAAACATGTTTTCAAAAAAAACATTATAACCATACACAGTGACAGATCAAACGTGGATTTTTGATTAAGATATCCCATTAGGTATCCCGTCTATCAATAGATAATACAAACACTTTGTATCATGAAATACAGTTGGAAACGGGATAAATAGAATATATGGTTGGTGCCGAGATGGATAAAGTTTATTCGACTCGGCCCGAAAACTGAAGAAAGCTCGCTAAAGCTCGCCTCTTCAGTTTTCTAAGCCTCGCCGAAAAAAGTTTATCCATCTCGGCACCAACCAGACGTCGAAATTATTCGGGCGACGTCGAAAACATTCGGTGGTGGAACTGTCCACCGCCGAATGTTTACGACCGGGCCCGATTAGGTTCGGATACGTAACGACACTGCTCGAAAAAATCGGATGTTTTATGAATCTCAAAATGGTCACATTACGGGTATTCTATTTTAAGGTTTTATTAGCTTTATTACAATAATGGTTAACAATCCATTAAGGCTTCATTACAAAGAATGACAGCGGATAAACACATGCAGAGTTACAAGCAATCAAACAAAACCAACCCGCAAAGTAATCGATCTCATTTGCCTTTATTTTCATTTCATATTATGTTATAATGGTAGATATTAATATTGTAAGCGATGACATAGACTATATTCTCATAAGAAAACATGTTTCTGTTTCGCCAAAAAAAACTTTCCTGACTTTAAGAAAAAGTATCTACAACTTTTAAAACTACAGTTGTCGCCACATCGTATGGCACAATGTTTATGTTTTGTTCAAATGTAATTGAACGTTAAAGAAAACATAAACACGTGCCATACGATGTGGCGACAACTGTAGTTTTCCACCATCTTGTTGTAAGTTATTTTTCACGAAACTGAAATTCTACCTTTTTGGACGCAAAACACATTTGTCAAATGATCACTTTTCGAGACAAAAGAATATTTTGATGACATTTTTTGCGCAAATCGAAAGTGAACAGTAATATTTTTATGAGAACATTATCAAACAAGTATAAACACCCTAGAGAAATTAATTTAGAATTTCAGCTTTATATCTGTGGTAAAAATGTTTAATATTTTGTAATATGATGCCGCAGAACCCGCATAAAATCCTTTGAGGTTTTATCGATTCTGTTACTAGACAAGAACGAATCCAGAACATTAGATAAAAGCAGGTAAATACATTCTAAATTCGTTATTTTACTTCCAGAATTTTGTTTGTTTTTTTCTATTTACAATTACGCATTTTATATGTACCCCAGTCTGGGTCCTTTCAAATGCATTTTGATATGTGTGCCAAATGCATGTAATTTCGCGTTGCAAAGAGAAACGACACACGCGTACTTGGATTATCGAATAGTAAGGAATGCTCAAATATTTACTTGATTTTTTAGCTCACCTGAGCACGAAGTGCTCGAGGTGAGTTATTGTGGTCAGTTTTTGTCCGGCGTCCGTCCGTCCGTCCGTCCGTCCGTCAACATTTTGGGTGTTTAGACTCTAGCATCCACAAAAGTTAGGCAATCTTGATCAAACTTGGCCAAAACAAGTAGGATCATAAGTTCTCGGACAAGTTCGATTATGGGACAGAAAGTGCTGACCTATCTGCCCTTGAATGTCAAAAATGCTGTTTTTAAGTTTGTTTACACTCTAGCATGTACAATTATTGATCAATCAAGACAAATCTTGGACATGATGATGGAGACCATAAGATCTCGGATGAGTTTGCTTTTCAGTCTGATCTGATCAGAAAAATGAGAGTTATGTGCCCTTGAATTGGGCAAAATTGCCATTTTTGTCTGTTTTCAACCTTGTTTACACGCTAGAATCTACAATTATTAATCAATCAAGACAAATCTTGGACACAATATTGGGGACCATAAAATCTCGGATGAGTTTGATTTTCAGTCTGATCTGATCTGAAAGTCGAGAGTTATGTGCCCTTGAATTTGAAAAAAATGCCGTTTTCGGCTGTTTTCGACCTTGTTTACTTTCTAGAATCTACAATTATCTATCAATCAAAACAAAACCTCGACACAATGTTGGGGACCACAAGATCTTGGATGAGTATGATTTTCAGTCTGATGTGATCAGAAAAACGAGAGTATGTGTCCTTGAATTTATTAAAATTGCCATTTTCGGCTGTTTTCGACCTTGTTTACACTCTAGAATCTCCTATTATTTATCAATCAAGACGAAACTTGGACACAATGTTGGAGACCATAAGATCTCGAATGAATTTGATTTTCAGTCTGATCTGACCAGAAAAACTAGAGTTATGTGCCTTTGAACTTGATAAAATTGCCATTTTGACTGTTGTCAACCTTGTTTACACTCTAGAATCTACAACTATTACTCGATGAAGACAAATCTTGGACACAATGTTGGAGAATATAAGTTCTCAGATGAGGTTGATTTTCAGTCTGATTTGACCAGAAAGACGAGAGCTATGTGCCCTTGAATTTGATAAAATTACCATTTGTGGCTGTTTTCGACCTTGTTTACATTCTAGAATCTACAATTATTTAAAAAAAAACAATGTTGGGCGCCATAAGAGCTCAGATGAGTTTGATTTTCACAACGTTATTGACCATAAGTTCATATTCAGTCTTAAAGTCATAAATATCAATTGAATTGAACATAAGTGTTGCTCATATCATTTTGGTTCAGGTGAGCGATATAGGACCATCATGGTCCTCTTGTCTTCGTAGTTTTGTTTTGCTGTAACGATTTCATGTGATTATGTATTGGCCGATCTAAAAACAGCAACCATTTTACAGGGATAAAATATGTATATGATGTTTGGTCGTTAATTTTCAGCGAAGACAGCAAAATAATACCATCCCAGGCTATCTTTGCATGTGTAATGGTCTTCTGAATTGATCTAATGAACGTTAGCACGCAAACACTTCCTATATCATATCGTGTATATAAATCATACAACATGGAATCCAAGAGTTAGAGGGGACGTAGTACCAGATCATTAGGTAACGGTTTTTCAAAATGCAATATTGCATTTATTTTTCATCAAACCCCTTCATTATGGGTACTCATTAGAACCCTCTCATCGAGACGATTTGAATGAGTACCCAAAACATATACTTACACGTCAGAATTTGCATTTTCATTGACAACATTTCATACACACGCTTTTTTACGGATGCCAACGAATTCTTTACGAACTACGACGTAATTCGTTAAGGATTCGTACCGAAAATCCATCGGCGGGAATCCATCTCTAACACTTTATTGTCGAACCGAGGAATTGTTTGTTTTCGGGTCGGAAAGGGGTAACAGAGAGAAATTCACCCAAGAAAGAATGATGTACGTGTTCAGCATTTTCTTTTTGACAAACACTTCATTGGCTTGAGTTGCTTCTTCACAAATCAAGTATTCCTGATAAGGGTTCATACCACAAAATGGTTCTAAAAGAATATTAATCGGTAAACATTAGATATTTGTAGATATTTTATAAACATGAGATCTTTGTGTCTGGCATCCTCGATAGAATAACGTTATTTGGTGCACTTATTTTGACCAGGTTTGTCTGTGATTGATCGAGCTCTAAAGAAACAAAAACCGATGTCAGAAATGATGTAAAAGTTAACATAATTAATCCATATTTGTCTCACATCTAAGGGTTCATTTGATATTGTCGACATTTAAATCTGTCTAAAATTGTCTTTATGTTTCATTGTATTTCAGTCTACCAGCTTCATTAATTTTTAAAACTGCTTATGAAAACGTTGGTTCTATACATGTATGTACACTCCCCGTTGTGTGAACTAGTGGGTCTAGGATAAAATTGACAGAATTTATAGTTTGGAAGACCTGGCAATTGTAAGTTGACGCTTTTAATGCAACACTGCCATTGGTCAACAAGGTGTCGAACTGTCACAAGATACGCCCGTAACACTGCTTTATGTCGACAGGGGAGCAGGTTGGTAAAAGTTTCATGGTTCTAGCTAGTATACTTTTCGAGATATGCCCTGGACAAAAATGAAGTATGAAAAATAACAAAGGGCAATAACTAAAAAAAGGCCAGGTAGAATTATGGTTCTTGTGCACTGCACTCCCCTTTGATGAGATCTATACACCCATGAAGTTTCATGATCCTAGCTATTATACTTTTAGAGATATACTCCGGACAAGATTCAAGTATGAAAAACAACAAAGGGCAACAACTCAAAAAATAGGCCAGGTAGAGTTATGGTTCTTGTACACTGCCCCCCCCCCCTTGGTGAGATCTATACACCCATGAAGTTTCATGATCCTAGCTATTATACTTTTAGAGATATACTCCGGACAAGATTCAAGTATGAAAAACAACAAAGGGCAATAACTCAAAAAATAAGCCAGCTGGAGTTATGGTTCTTATTCACTGCACTCCCCCATGGTGAGATCTATACACCCATGAAGTTTCATGATCATAGCTATTATACTTTTAGAGATACATGTATACTCCGGACAATATTCGAGTATGAAAAACAACAAAGGGCAATAACTCAAAACATAAGCCAGGTAGAGTTATAGTTCTTGTGCACTGCACTCCGTAATGATGAGAAGAATATAACTGCCAAGTTTAAAGTCAATCGGACTTAAGGTGACAGAGTTATGCTCCGGACAAAGAAGTGGACGCCGCCGGACGCCCGGACACCCGGACGCCGGACACCACGGATGATCCCATAATACGTCCCGTCTTCGACGGGCGTATAAAAATGCAAATATTATATGTCACGATATGGTACATGTTTGACAACTTGACCTATATAAACAACGGAAAATCGTTTAAATTTCAATACTATATTTATGAGTTAGTTCGAATCTTGCATGTGAATTCGAACCATTACATGCAAAATCACAGTAGTTTGGAGTTCGATACCGTATTTTTTACAAAGGTAAATCTTGTAAACATGTACCATAACATCGTGTCTGGACTATAGATACTCAAACAGTACGTGACTGTGCAAATTATCATATAAAATTATATTATGTAAACATTATTCACCAAACATATATCTTAAATTTAGACTATTTTGACATTAGGTTAATAATAATCCGAGTCTTCTCTGATGTAAATATGCTCTTTGATATTTTGATTTTTCGCTATTTACATCAGAGAGCGTTGCTCTTTGAAAAAATCAAGAAGTTCGCAACAAATTGTTGCGCATCGTTCACCGTCCGATCTTAAACGCTATCGTTAAAACCCCTGATGATATCGATAAATGAACCATTTATTGTTATGGCTGCTGAAAAAATTACGTCCAAAAAGTATTTCTAAAAGGCTAATAGGCAATGTTTTGCAACAACCCTCACCTGAGCAGCCTTTGTTTACCTTGACCTTCCATTCAAAACCAAAGGTTATACTCATCCAGCAGGCCGATTTGAAATGAAATTTTTGGTCAGGTATGACAAAAAATGATTTATTGATCTATACCCTACAGTGTTTTACCGAGTGATTCGATATGATACACAAAAACAAAGCTTCAAGTTATTTGTAACGTTACCGAACTTTCCGCTGTTTTCAAAGAGCAACGCTCTCTGATGTAAATAGCGAAAAATCAAAATATCAAAGAGCGTATTTACATCAGAGAAGACTCGGATTAGGTTAATAAGTGTAATGGAAAAAGGATCGGAGCACTGGTATTTTCTTCTTTTCTTGCAGTGCTTTTCGGAACTGTCTTTGTTAGGGACGGCAACACTATGTCTTATTGAAGAAAGAGTTAAAAATAACTTTGTTATATGCCTACATGTTACATAATTAGAAATTCATAGATATGTATGTGGCACTTTAGCAAATAATATGCTCAATCCTTTTTCTTGAAAAATAGAAAATTGAAAATTAGTTTCGGAAAAATGGGACCTAAGGAAAAAAAATGCTGATATTAATTTGGTTGTATTCAACATCTTTCATTTTGGACTTGTCAAAAAGGCATTGTTTTGAGTAAGGGTTACAAGTAATAGACGACATACTTTATTCGTACAAGAAAGCTTTAGGGGGGCAAGTTCAAGGACATAATTAAGCTTCTATAATTGCGAATAATTTCCTGTAAAAGCTTGGTTGAAGAAGAAATATGTACATAATTAACTCAAATTAATTAAATTAAAGGCAGAAAACTACTTGTAGCCTAAAAAGGTTTCACACATTTTATAGTACATTCCGGTACATGTTTACATCGAAGAACTTCTACATCAGAATAATATTTTCTTTCTTAAATATTGTACAATCTAAAGATAGAGACATACACTTACTTCTTTCTCCTCTTCCATATACAATGTATGTTTAGTATTGTTTTGCCTTGCAACATCTCTTAAAATTATATATGTTCACGAATGGCCAAGTATTTTCAATTCATTATCAAGTTGTTTGATAAAGTGCTGTTACATGAATGATACTCGAAAACTAATCTCGCGATTAGGTTAGGTGGAAGTGTTACATTTTCCCGGCATCTGTCAGATTTTGTCCACTGAACGTCCGCACTATAAACAAGGATCAATGTGAGTTCTGATTGGTCAAAAATGTAATAATTTAGAATTAATTTTCTTTATTTATAAAATTTGATATTTTGGCAAACAATTGCAGTATTTTTTAAAGAATTTAGAACAGTTTGACACTTCAAGTTATTTTTAGACATGGGTGTATATTGAGGAAAGGCCAGTCCAAATGGGTGTCCGATGAGGGTCATGTCAAAAAGGGTCCAAAAAGACTGTGATAAAAGGGATCATGCCATATTAAAATTGCTTGTCTTGGATGTATGAAGGATTGTTCTTGAATTTGAGGTAAGCCATAACATTTTGCGGACTCATGGGCTGAGCTATAAGCCAAAACGTTATAATGGTCGGCTATGGGAAACGTAATACTTCCATCTAACAATTATTTACCGATACAGAGTAGATTTATCGTAGTTTTAATACTTCTATAGTTTCATATTCCATGTGCGGTTGGTAGACACGGTTAAAATTCAGTGCACGCGACGATCATTAAACTATAACCTCAAAGAATTTAAGTTTTGTTCCATACCCTTTCTGTTATCTTAAAGGGGCACATGCTAGATTTTTTATGCTTCCGAACTACCGGTATTCGGGAACTCATGTTTCTACATGGAAATGCATTAAAACCTCAATCACGGCGAATAACCATCTTTTGTTTGCTATAGATCAATCCTTCACAAGCGTGTTTACAGATTCTATTTTTAATCCAAAACGAGACAAGGTCAAGGTAAACGACACACCCCATGGTCTTTCCTTTGAACACACCATACAACCGCCTGCGTCGAAGACAGACGATGGTCAGTGATTGTTTGGAAATACGGCTTCAAATCTGGAAGATAATTTATTATATCATTGAATGATTAAACTTTATACGTGTACAAGTGCAACTGGCACATATTGAGAGATATGCGAAATATTCCAGCACGAAGTCAAATTTCGTTACTTTTTGTAGGAAACCTTCGAAATAATTAATGACGGTGACCTTATTTGTGAGGGATACGTGGGAAACTTTATTTTGTAGAAGCACTGAACATTAATACGCGTATTTATCAACTACAGAATACCAAAGATCCTTTCGTATTTTTATAAAGGTACTACCATGCATCTAACATTAAATGCCGAAGCTGTCTTCGCTGTCCAGGACCCAGCCGGTTGTATGATGTGTTGAATCTCGCTGAACACAGATGGCATAGTCTGGTTCCCTGTCGTGCTATGTATTTTAGTACGTCAGGCATTCACTGAAAATGGCCGCCTCCAGTGGGGTAATTTAATTACAAAGATAAAGAGCAAAGTCCATGCTTTTTGAAAGCAAAGATATGACATTTATGAATTAGATAGATTTCGGTATATTTTAACATTAGCATTAACATTAACATTCGAACCAGGGACCTCTAGAATACAAGCCAGACGCTTTATAGTCTGGTAGTCCAAACTCGAAATTTCAGAAGTGGGAGGCCGGAATGTGTATGCACAAAAGTTGTGTTTTTCCGATTGCCCAACATGTAGGCAACATGGTTTGGCCTGTCTGCAGATTCAAATTTGACTCTTAAGGTAAGAACAGGAGTCAAAGGTCATTGAGTGCAAAAATGACATATTTCGCTATTTTTCTGGATATCTAATCCTCAAATCCAAAAGCTAAATCTTTAATGATCAAAAGTTGTATTTTCTAGTTGTCCAGAATGTTCGCTACAAATTTTCACAAGTCTGTATATTCATTATTGGTTCTATAAGGTCAGAAAATGGGTCAAAGGTCACTAAGTGCAAAAATCCTTAAAATTCATATATGTCCTTTTCAAGACATCCATCCGGACATGAAAGTTTGAGTTACGAAAAGCCGAAATTTATTCTAATTATGCAATATGTTAAGGATTTTTTTTGGTCCTGTCTGAAGATTCCCGACTAGTTATTGAGGTCAGAAGATTGGGTCAAAGGTCACTGGGTGCAAACACACTATTTGAAATTATTCCTGATTTGATTTAAAGGTTTTGAACGTTGGTGTTTGCTAATTAAAGAAATCAAAATTGTATTTTATGCCTGCTAAATGTGTAAAAGATATGTTTGCCCATATCTGCAAATTCAAAATTAGAATTAAGAGTTTGTACAAAGGGGTCAAAGGTCAAAGAGTGCAAAAAATAACATATTTGGATATTTGGCCAGATCTCTAATCCTCAAATCTAGAAGCTAAGTCTTTGATGATCCAAAGTTGTGTTTTCTAGTTGTCCAGAATATTTGCTACAAGTTTTGTCAAGTCTGCATATTCATATTGGTTTTATCAGGTCAGAAAGGGGGGGGTCAAAGGTCACTAAGTGCAAAAATTCTTAAAATTCATATATGCCCATTTAAAGACTTCAGGACATGAAAGTTTGAGTTATGAAAAGCCGAAATTTATTCTAATTATGCAATATGTTAAGGATTTTTTTTGGTCCTGTCTGAAGATTCCCGACTAGTTATTGAGGTCAGAAGATTGGGTCAAAGGTCACTGGGTGCAAACACACTATTTGAAATTATTCCTGATTTGATTTAAAGGTTTTGAACGTTGGTGTTTGCTAATTAAAGAAATCAAAATTGTATTTTATGCCTGCTAAATGTGTAAAAGATATGTTTGCCCATATCTGCAAATTCAAAATTAGAATTAAGAGTTTGTACAAAGGGGTCAAAGGTCAAAGAGTGCAAAAAATAACATATTTGGATATTTGGCCAGATCTCTAATCCTCAAATCTAGAAGCTAAGTCTTTGATGATCCAAAGTTGTGTTTTCTAGTTGTCCAGAATATTTGCTACAAGTTTTGTCAAGTCTGCATATTCATATTGGTTTTATCAGGTCAGAAAGGGGGGGGTCAAAGGTCACTAAGTGCAAAAATTCTTAAAATTCATATATGCCCATTTAAAGACTTCAGGACATGAAAGTTTGAGTTATGAATAGCCAAAATTTATGTTTTCTAATTATGAAATATGTTGAGGAATTTTTTGGGTCCTGTCTGCAGATTCCCAACTAGTTATTGAGGTCAGAAAATTGGGTCAAAGGTCACTGAGTGCAAACACACTATTTGAAATTATTCCTGATTTGATTTTAAGGTTTTGAACGTTGGTGTTTGCTAATTAAAGAAATTGGTTATATTTTATGCCTGCTAAATGTGTAAAAGACATGTTTGCGCATATCTACAGATTTGAAATTAGAATCAAGAGTATGTACAACAGAGTCAAAGGTCAAAAAGTGCAGTTTTTGAAACTTTCATATATGTGTGTTCCAAGACTCCCAAACATGGAACGAATACTGTATGTGTAGATATTTTCGCGGAGCGAAATTTTCGCGGTAGGG
Organism: Fragum sueziense; assembly: GCA_963680895.1. Classification (NCBI taxonomy): domain Eukaryota; kingdom Metazoa; phylum Mollusca; class Bivalvia; order Cardiida; family Cardiidae; genus Fragum; species Fragum sueziense. The sequence goes on along the minus strand of OY804607.1, from coordinate 39,616,342 downwards.
TCCCATTTTCGAGTTATACAAATATTCACGCAACTTTGAATTCGCGGACAGACAATTTAAGAATTCTTAATTTCGCGCACAGCAAAATGAATGTAAGTGCTGGGTAAATACTCTGTCTTATTTGCAGTATCTTAAACACTCGGGAGTAGGAGATTAAACGGATATTGCTCCACTGTAACTAATTATTTTCTTTAGGCATACTAATAAAGGGTTTGTTACATGCATTTAAAACCAAACAATGACAAACAATTCATTGTCCGATAAAGTGTTAAATGGCCATTCACAGTTTTATTGTTAAATTACTTTTGATACATGTATCTATATTTGCGCAATCATGAATTCGCGGGCCAATGCTCTAGCGCGAATATAGCGAAAATTAGAAGCCCGCGAATATTTCTACACATACAGTAGCTATGAATAGATAATACTTTTCCAGTTTTCCAGTTGCTGTACAATTATGTGTTTGGGATCTTTTGTTTCCTATCTACATATCCTTGGTTGGTTTTTAAGGTACGAAATGGGAGCCAAAGGTCAGCGAGTGCAAGAACACTATATGAAATTAATCCTGGTCCATGAAACGTTTCAAAACATTGGCATAGGCTAATCAATGAATAAAAGTTGTATTTTATGCCTGTCCAATGTACAGATTACATGTTTACCCCTGTTTACGTACTCAAAATTGAAATATTGGGACTCAATAGAGGCCAAAGGTAAAAAAAATGTACTAAAAGGTTAAATAAATTCTCAGAAAATGTGATGCGTATAAAAAAAGATATGCAAAATTGAGGTTTCAATGATACTCATTCTGACAATAACTTTGGTTTAAAGTGTGTTGAAGTAATCACAGTAGAGTTCAATAAGACCAGCATCAAACGATGAAAGTACTGAATAAGGTTATCTTGACCTCGGAAATTAACTGCATGTGTGATCTTGTTACAAAGATTTAGGCAGACTAAACAGAGAAAAATGAAAAACGAAATCGATTGGCAGTGTCTTAATATTTTTTATTACAATACTATAAAACCTTTGTCCAACAATGTATCTGTATAGAAATAATTTGCACAATCAGATTTTGGCTTCATTTTTCATCGTCTAGCTATGTATTGTTAAAAACGACAGAGTCATTGTTGCAGCAATGATCTACATGTTCCTTTTTATATAAATCCTGTAATATTTCTTATCTTAATTTCAGTATTTATTGCGTTCATGTCAAATTACATGTATGCATTTGTCATATAAATTGTTTATTAACCAACCCGTTTTGGGGTATTGAGACAAAGCACAACTTATTTTTGGTAAAAATGCACCGTGTATGCGTTCAACTTTGTCCTTGCCATCATTTGTATATTATTAAATTGATATCAAATTACTTTGGCAAAACCATTCTCTTCAATGAATGAGTATGTTATCTATACAATTTTGATTAAAGCCAAACTTCAAATCCTTTTGTAAGTACTATACAGCCTTAGGTTCATACCAGGATCTAATTCACAGAGCAAAATCTGTTCCAAAACCTTGTTCAGCTTCGGATATGTGCATCTTGCTTTCACATGACAAGTCCGAAAATACTCATTTTCATTCTTTGATTGAAGTAGGGACTTGATAACAGATCCCTACCGTGTCTACCATAGGAAGACTTCTGTGTGGGTAGAAGAATGCATGTGTCTTCTTCTCCTGACTACAATTACTACAGTATGGATGAATTTTCATATGGTTTTACACAAGTTCTTTCAATGTCTGTAAATTTTTCACATGAGGCACATATTATAATTGTTCTCTTCATTAGTGAAGATAAAACAAAAACTTACAACAAGAGTGAGTATACGTGTTTGTGAATGAACCCAGCAATATGATACAGATTCAAAACCCATATATGCCTTTCACTGTTTATGTGTTTTCCGCAAGGAAGAATCTACTTGCATTCAAAAATAATTTCTATAAAAATACAATAGTATTAAATGTATCCTTGGTTGTAAGTTTGTAAATTTGCATGGAATGATTCAATTCAATCATAGGTTTGTAAGCAATATTTAACAAACTGAGTCAACAGAGTAATGGATAGACCCGTTGCCATCTTTGGGACAGATTTTAAGAAAGAGGTCACATACCAGTAGTGTTTGATTTGTAGCTTAAATGCTTAGTCTGTGCTGTACTGCAGTCTTCGATATGTGTTTGTACATGTACAAATAAACCTTAAAAATGTATTGAAAAAGAGGAATGAACAAGTGAATATCGAAAATGACTATTACCTCTGTTGTAATTTCAATGAAAACTATCTTGGTATTCTAGATGGCTCGATAGCTGTCTTTACCAAGTGAGGAATTTCGGAGATTTGGGTTATAGACCCTAAGTCCACATCTCAGTCTGCTCATTTACATGGCTGATGGCCAACGAGCGCAGAATCATCTTGAACATGAGTTATCATTAAAGGTATATAAACTATATATTATGTGGATATTTTCATATAAAAGAAATCACGAGAAATAATTGTTGTTAAATGCTATATTTCACATGAAACAATATATTTATTTAGATCTAAACATTTGACTTCTCAGAATGGATAAAGTGTCATTCAGTGTTATTTTTAATCAAATCTAGTTCTTTCTTTATTATGGACTATCATTTTCGAACAAAAATGCTACCAGATTAAGTACCAATAGAACTTCAATGTTTAATAACTGTTTTTGAGTTCACGTCCATATTTTCAAGCATTTATATCTTTTAAAATGTTTGCACTCTTTGACCTTTGACCTCTATTTTGTTATCTCTAAATCCTAAATTTGAATCTGCATGAAGACAGAGACAAATATTTCATCTACATATTTACTAAATATAACTTCTGTCCAATCATAAGCCAACAAAAGTTTAAAATCTTTATTTTGAACTTTGAATAAATCCAAATAGAGCATTTAGCACTCATTGACCTTCGGTTCCCTTTTCTGACCTTAAAAGCCAGACGGGAGTCTGCAGACAGGAACCAAAAGCTCCTCACCATAATTGGTAACTGAAACATAAAAATATTCCTATTCATAACTCTTCGTTCCATGTCTGGAAGTCTTGGAATGGACGTATATGACATTCAAGGATTTTTGCACTCAATGACCTTTGACCCCTTGCCTTCATGTTCTTACTTTTATTTTTGAATCTGCAGACAGGGACAACCATGTCATCTACATATCTGACAAACATAAAATACAACTTGTGTCTATTTATAAGCCAATATCATTGCTTTAAAACATTTAATTTTATCAAGGAATAATTTCAAATAGCTATTCTGCACTCATTGACCTTTGACCCCATTTTCTGACCTTAAAAACTAGCTAGTGGTCTGCAGACAGGAGCCAAAAATTTCCCAAGTATATTTGGTAATTAGAAAACATTAATACTGTCTATTCATAACTCAAAGTTTCATGTCTGCGTGTCTTAGAAACAACATAAATGAATTTTAAGAATTTGTGCACTCAGTGACCTTTGACCCCTGTTCTGACCTCATAGAACCGACAATGAATGCAGACATGGCAAAATGTGTAGCCAACAATCTGGCCAACAAGAAAACACAACTTTCATTCATTCACAAGGAAACTTCTTGGTTCGAGGATTTGAAATGTAACAAAATAGCGATTTTTTACATGTTTGCACTCAGTGACCTTTGACCCCTGTAACTCACCCAAAGGTCAATTGCTGACTTGCAGACAGGGTATTTCTGGTGCAGCAGAAGTTCCTGAACAACCTCCAGTATAAAACTTTACATACACATTCCGGCCTCCCACTTTCGATTTCTAGGCCTCTACCAGAAAAAAACTACCAGACTATTAACCACTGAGCTAATCGGACTACGAGGTAGAGTCGAATCCAAATTGCCTTGATATAGTTTTCATGTACATAATTTAAAACCGTTTTATTTCGGGTTAGCGAAGATTCAGCGTTGCTATTACAACGGATGGATATTAAAACATTTCATTTGCATACTTCCATTTAAACGGTTACATAGGCCTAGTCAACATGTTATTTGATAGACATGGTATTGACACGGCCATAGTTACTTCTGATCATAGAAAAGCCACGTACTATGTGTAATTCCTCACGGTCATATAAGACTGAATAGATCGCCACAATAAATAGTTTATGACCAGATCACAGACATTATTTACTGGGTGTATAATCAATTCTATGTGAACAGAATACATTCTGTTTATAAGTGCAGTTTTTGGTTTCCTTGTGATGCATGCCTTAGATATTTACAAGTCGACAGAAAACTTTGACAGTTAGGAGATAAACTTTCCCTCAATAATTGGGAAAATTGCCGTTTGACTACTCCGTATCCATGTACCTTATTTAACCCACGAATCCAAGGTTAGGTGCTCCAACCACCATGATACGGCCATAGCAGTTGAAACAGGCATCAAACCTCGATTAATTTTAAGCCTTTTCTACACGGCCAAATTACAGTCCCATATATACACATGTATATTTTCTTTTTCATCTGAAATTCCCTAAAGACTTTTATAAATCTGCTTTGCAAAAATTGAAATTTAAAGAAAAAGAGTTCATTTGAACCTTTGGGACGCAAAACATACTACCATACGTTGCCTGTTTTGAGACGAAACATATTCAGGTGTCAATTTGCTCGCAAATCCAAAGTGAAGCGTGATTTTTTTTTGCGGGGAAATTATCAAACAAGTATAAACACCATAGGGATATTTCTTTCAAATTTCAGTTTTAAAGCTGTGGTGAAAATTCTATATTATTTAGTAGCGGAATTAGTATAAAATCATGTTAAGTTCTATCTATTATCAGAACAACAGATAAGATTTTTTTATTTAGAATTGAAACCCTATGTTGTGGGTACTCATTTGAACTGTCTCGGTGAGACGATTCTAATGAGTACCCACACCATATGGTTTTGTGAACAATAAACGAAATGTTACATTTTGAAAAGACATTTCCACCTCTTATCTGTAGCTATAGGTTATTTAGTGTTCGATCTACTCTTTGGACCAATGAAATTGCAGTGTATTTTAAAATTGCACTGCTCTATTTCGCATAAACGGGCTGCCGGCTAGTTTATGCGACGTCTATACATAGCCACGCCCAGTCTCCAATGAACCGCTAGCGAACACTAAGCCAGATAGAGTCTTATAGTAGATTCTACGCGATATAAACATTCAATGCGCTGCGCGCATTTGAATGTTTATTTCCCGTAGAATCTACTATATACAGCCTCTATCTAATACGTAACTAGACAATAAAGAAAAAAAACAAGATCAATGCATTCGTTACTCTTCTTCAAATTTTATGGTTTGGGTACTCATTTGAATGAGTAACAACAACACAGATTTGATAAAAATGGATGATATTGTGGGATTTTATGTAAAATGTCTACGGTGCTATTGCAAATCCGTGTAACCCCAGCTTTGACTAAGCTGGGGTTACGAGGTTTTGCAATAACACCGACGATTTATGTAGAAAATCTCTAACTTGGTCTGAATCCTTTCAAATACTTTCATCTGTCAAACGCATATAACGTTCGTCACCCAGAGAAACGACACATGTGTACGTGAATTTAGCTACTTTTAGTTTGAAGGAAAACGAATCATCCAAGTACCTTTCTACTCTGAAAATAAAATCATGTTGGTTTGAATTTCTTCTTTACAAATCAAGTGGCATTCCTTATGTTGGTTCATACTACAATAGTACCAGAAAGAATAGTATTTGGTCGACATGAAATATTTTGTAACTAGCAATCGCGATGGAATAAAAAGTTATTTGGTGCATTTACTTTTAACAGGTTATGAGATTCAAAAGACTTTGAATGACGGAGCTGAAATGAAACATAAGACTACTAGTATTTGGGTTGGTACTTGAAAGGATGCGAAATATATTTGTCTCACATCTAAGGATTCAATTGATATCGTCCACATTTTAATACGTCTAGAATTTTATTATTTCCTCTATTTGGTTGTAGATCTATTTTAGTTAACCTGCTAGATCTACAAGCAACTCATTTTGATTTAACATACACAATTAATATTTTAGATGTATGTCGTATGCTTACGAATAAATGTTTAATGACACTTTTCCGCTACAGTTTCATTTTACTGTGAAAAAAATATGTACAAATCCATCGATTCCAAAAACTAGAAATGTCATTTAGAACGCCTACATACTGCTCCGTCGTTTGTAAAACAGTATGTGGCACTGTTATAAATATTTCAAATAATTCACGGCTTTATCTGATTCTTACTAAATGGCCAACAACGCTTCCTTCTCTGGTTCACATTTATGGTTCGAAAATTTTCTTTGGAGAAACTTGGTATTGTAGCGTCCAATGTTTTGTATTTTAGTGTCATTCACTTCCTAACACGTTCCCGAAAAAAGTTAGTTCTGATGGCCCGATTTTTTTTTACCATTATACGAACTACGTTTTGTAATATTATGTTTTAAAAGAAATTGCTTTGCCTCTAAAAACAAGTTAATTTCAATATTTGATTAACTGCAAAAGAGTCGATGAGACACCATTGAATAAAGACGTTGAGTTCGGTATGGCCCGTTGGGACGGTATAAATTATTCAGTTGTTGTCGTCTTCCTAGTTTATTTCTGCGTCCAACTAATTGCCCAGCGGTGCTTCCTTGATTGCCTAACATTAATGTTTCCATCGTTTTCTGTTAAAATATACTTTAGTACTTCGAAAATGTCTTCAAAAATGTTGAGGAGGATAATTAAAATTCTTCGTATTTCCTTTCTGTTCTCAAAGTACATTATGCATGTATTTAAATAGCTTTTCACAAAATAATCACGCGGTCTTACTTGAACATGGTGGGGTTTTTTTCTTCAATGTATTGGATTGAATGTATCTGTACTTTTTTGACGATTATTGAGAATATAATGAATAAAACAAAATCACCGGTGTTATAGCAAAACGTAGTATCTTCAGCTTGATTAAAGCTATAGAAATGAGGTTTTGCAATAACACAGACAAAATGGCGTTTGTTTTAAAAAAAGAAATAAGACAGAAAGAACACATGCAAATGACAGGAAAAAACATATGTTCTTGTAAGTAAATACGAATGTAGAAATGTTTAGCTTGAAGCTCATTGTTTCTATAAGATATAAAACACCTTTGACACAACTCTGTGGTATATAGGCCATCGCCATAAAATTGTTAATAAATAAAGCTCTGTTTGTTTTTATGAATCAGTCGCGTACGTGTTGGTGTTTCCAGTGAGTTGTGATTTCATGACGGACAGAAATACGAAACTTAAGTTTAATTAGGGTATCCCGGCCACCATTATGTACCAAACACGTCGTGTAACTTCTGGCGGCTTCTGTGGTAACGGAAATTGACAATGGTATCCTGGATTTTAAATTCTGGATATAATCGTCAATTTCTGTTGCCACGGATGACGCCGAGAAATTCACAGTGCTATCCGGTTTTTGAATTCCGAAAACCGTCGTCAACTTCCGTTGCTACGGATGACGCAAGAAGATGCAAGTGCTTGGTATCTAAGTATTAGATAGAGGCTGTATAGTAGATTCTACGCGATATAAACGTTCAAAAGGCGCAGAATCTACTATACAGACTTTATCTGACTTAGTGTTCGTCAACCAATGAAAACATACGCTTCTACTGTCATTCTTCAAACCGCGCCTCCGACCGGAGCTACTATCAATCGGATCTTACTGGAATTACATCATTTTCCCAAAAAAATACATCATTTTCCCAAAAGCTACCATCATTTTTGATAACTGCAGAGGAAACGGGGGCGTGGCTATGTATATCCGTGACATAAGCTGACCGGCAGTGCGTTTATGTGAAATATAGCACCGATATTTTCAAATATACTGCAATTTCATTGGTCCGAAAACTAGGACGAACACTAATGTTCGATGGAATAACTAAATATACGACATCATTCTGTGATACAAAAATCATAAATACAAAGACCAATTAACAAAAGCTGAAGGTTTCACCGAGTAAATCAGGCGTAAATGTTTGTCATTCTGATGGATATTTACAGTTTTCTGATGTCTTCCTGATCAATAAGAACATTCCGGGTCAGTGCGGGTACAATATGATCAGAGCTACAGATAAGAGGAAATAAATGTATTCTAAAGTCGTTATTTCATATCCAAAACCTATGTTGTGGGTACTCATTTGAATATTCTCGATGAGACGATTCCAATGAGTACCCACAACATATGGTTTGATGAACAATAAATGAAATAGTTCAATTTGAAAAGCTTTCACTGGCTTTATTTGTAGTTCTGGTATGTGATACCAACTGACAGAATTTATTCGCGATTGTCTTCCCTATATTATTATACCAAGAAATCATCTTTTACGTGAAATGTGGCTTTTATGAAAATTTGTATTTGAAGAGAAAAATGAGTTGTATGACTTTTAAGGCAATAATGGATCCATATCAACCATAATTTAAAGACACCTACGGAATATGCATGTATGTACTCGTATGTATATCAAAGGACCCCATGCTAGGTTCTCAGACATGAAAACAGGTAAAACACTCGTTCTCAGAATAGGACGTCGATTCCAATTTGCTAATTGAGCAAAAATGAACTTCTTCAAAACCGTTGTTTTTCCTTTTCATTTCGTAGAACAACCATTTATGAACAATAATGCGAAATATCAGAACTCAAATACAGCGATTTTTATTTTTGCAATACTTTTCTTAACTCTGGTATAAATGAAGTGAAATCTGCGTTATGAGTAAATAATTGACAATATTTTACGGATTATTTTACATTTTACTGTAAGAAATGATTTAATCATATTTCTTGATATTCAAACTGAGAGGTTTTGTTATTTTTTATTCTGAATTCCCATTCTCAGTCTTTAAATAATCATTTTGAATATCTGTCGACGGTGAAAATACACATTCTTTCAAAACTAAAAATAAAAGTAGATAAAAAATTATAAAGTTGTCAATCTACTACTGTTATCCTGTGAAAAATGTAATTTACTATTTAAACAGATATAAAAAGTATCTATTCTCTGTGCTTGTTTGCGAAATTTTACTTTCAAAATTGCCTGTCCTCTTCATAACGCAGATTAAATCACGACATAGAGTAGATTACACCAAATTATAAATGCCTTATTTGAGCATAACAAACCGTAGGGTGCCAAGGAAAAGACTATAAATATGCTAACAATATATGGGAAGAAGTTTTTAGACATTTATGAATAAAAAAAGTCTAAGGGAAACTATATTTACCGTAGACAGAACAAGAACAGTAACAACTTAAAAATTATAGACTGAAATTCTCCACGCTATTGCTTTTACTTCCACGATTTTTTTTCTGAATATCAAAACCTTACATTGAATAGGTATAATGATTTTTGAAAAAGTTCCTTATAAATTTTCGAAACAATCTTAGATGTGCACAAGCGAAAAGAAAGGGGATATCATACACGAACAATAATACCCCTTTCCTCCGAAGTCCTGGTTCTGATCACCCTCTAAAATGGAAAGCAAGAAATAGAAAACGGAACAGAAAATGCCAATAGTCGGCATTTTTTCCTTTTCCTGAAAAGTTTCTATGTTATGAATAACACACTGTCTGTTTTGAGTAACATTTGTTTCACCTTCAAATTTGGGTTTAAATTTAGACCAGTCTAAAATTTCCCGTTATTATCCATATTCAGAATGCCTATGTTATATGATTTAATATCATATGAATATAATAATAAAGGCTCTGTGATGCAAAAGTCAAATTTGCACGGATCTTTTTTTTGTAATGAATATATTGTTTTCAAAATATAAAAAAATGAAAGAAAGAAACGAACGCATCCATATCAATGTACACATTGAGGCAGGACATTTAAGTGTCTAAATTCTTTTTTTTTTCAATGCTCTCTCCAAGAATAGTGTGTCTTCGACAGCCTCGAAACATGGCACATGGTGGAATGATTCTGCGTACAATGCCATCACGCTTAACCAACAGCTGGTCAACAGGGACAATTTCGTAAACAGCAAACAACCAGCCTTGCAATTGAAACGATTCTGTTGATGACAAAGGGGGTGTTGATATTGAACGAATTTATATGAAATATAGCTTAGGAAATAATTATTCAAAAAGAGAAAAAACTGAATAGCAGCATTTTTTGTCTTTTGTTTAAGTGTTTTCTCAAACCGTTTCGTTTAAGGGCATCAAAACAGTGAAAAATCAGTAAGAATTAATGCAATCAGTGCATTGTGACACTTTTAAAATGTAAAATTTGATTTGTAATCTACGTTATCTACTTTGGTAATCTACATTAAGATATCAAATTAAATAACTTTGATTCCACATGGAAAATCCATATCTAATGGAGTATATTTAGAAATTCGACATCTTAAGCCCATGATAACATAGGTTAACATGCTATGATATCTTAAAGATATACTGATAGAGCTTTAGAGCAGATATATATCCATTTTTTTCGAAAGCTACGTTATCGCCTTTTTGCACAACATGTCAATTCAATCTTTTGAATAAAATTACAATTAGAACATGTCAGACAATTATTGTGCTTTTAAATTTGAAAACAACCCACATTTTTTAAGGATTACATTTAGGTTTCTGTAATAATGGACAATGAATATTAGAGGGTTAGTCAAGAATTCTCAACACGAATTCAAAGTTTGTGTTAATAAGTGTGCTTTAATCAGGTCTGTTGTCACAATTTGGAAAACATCTTATACAGTTTTTGTATCAATATATCCTTCATAATATGAAAAATTATAAAACCGTAAAGAAATTGTGGAAATTCTTAAAAAAAATTGAACTTACCTCGAATTCTGCCACCCGTCACATACTTCTAATGACACTCCACGAGACTGGCATGTTGGACAATGAAACAAAGAACATTATTTTTTCAGACTTTGTATGTATATCCTACAGTTTAACAACCAATTTATCTCTCTATCAGGCTCAAAACATCGAATTTCGTGTTTTTCACTAACGTAGCTTACATAACGTAAATTACTGCAATGGAAACTTTTCTCAATTGACAATTCGGAAAAGGTATAAAAGAGTAATTTATTACCGCTATTTCCTTCTCAAGTCCAATCCTACTTCCTACTATATTGGTTATTTTTTGTTTTTCTTCTTGTATGGGAACAATGTCACTAACGTAAATTACAAGCTTAAAACAACGGTCGTACGTTGGTTGCATTATTGTGTTTTTAAAGAAAACATGGAACACATGCGTGTCTATATTGCAGTCTGATTATTCAAATGCTTGTTTAAGATGCTAATTTCGTTGATAACCGTTGTTTTAAAGGAGTTCTTGAATTATTTATTATTTTTTTAAACGACGCTTAACGTAGATTACCTAAATTCGGGGACAAAATATTATTGCGGATATTTTTTTTTCTTTTTACCTAAATTAGTGAAGTATTACTTATTTTTACGTTGGCACATAGTCATTTATCAGTTTCGAAAATATCTTTTTTGTATTGCATTTTTCCAACTTGCCCATAAAAGCTTCAAATCAACAACAAACAGCGCGGGGACATGTGAAAAATCGACCCCTTGGTATAAACATGGATTCCCCAAAACAATACAGTTGTAGACTATGATGAGTTTTACCCATTTTTCATTTATACTATAAATCATATTGAAGGTATGCAAACTTATTTTGAACTATTGATGATTTTCTGTTTTTGGAAAGCAAATTTGCAAAATTTGCTTTTCATTGCAGTCGTGATTCTCTGCACTTTTACATTCTCTGCATACCACACAACATCTCCCGGTCTTCCTCACTATAAATAGTTCTATCAAAAGCAAAGATCAATGACAAGAACAACCTTTCGAATATTCAATACTGAATTCTATAGTTGTACATAAGATATTCAATTGTGTGACCGATGATAAAACATTCAATTAAACATGTGTTAAAAGAGGAGAAACGATCACGTAGTAATTTGCTTTCATTACGGTTCAATAGCCAGTCCAATATCTTTCGTTGAAAATGGGTCAGTCAAGTTTACTGAACTATGAAATATGCGACCCACTTCAAGCGCTAAAAATAGGAACTAGGACACGTCTATTTTTAGAATCTTTCTATGCCCAAATTCTTGCACGTTTTGATGTCCGAAACTAAACAATGATTTTCGATAAGCCATGCATTTAATCGCGTTCACAATAATTGATTGATCAACTAAGTGGGTATTTTAAGGTTAATGACATAGACATCTTGTCTAATAGGCCTTGCTAGTATTTGCGTGTAGCTAGGCATTTCAAAGCGAAAGTAGAAATCTGGGAAACCAGAATATGTGATGATATGCTCAAAATGCATAGAAATCAGACTAGCAATCCTTTCACCTCTTGGTTTAAAAAACGGTGTTAACTTTTTAATCTATAGATATAGATCTAGATGAATAGGCATACATAGAATCAAATCAATTTACATTGTTGGTATGTTAACCATTTCCCAAATAGAAACATTTCAGATTGGTCAAAATAAAAAAAAAGCCGTAGCAGACGACAAAATTGGTATATACCTAGATAAAATTAGAACTATTTGTAGATAATACCAAAGACAATATCGAGGTTAAAGTAGAAAATTCTGATTATCAGCAGTTTCTTCTTTCATCCCAATATTCCCACGAACATTTTCTTTACGGGCTGTCAAGCCCGGTCTTATTTGGGAAAGGGATAAAGTAGTTACGGAACACATGTTTTAGCAAGTAAGACATGTAGTTTTCAGAGATCAAATGCATTCTAATTAGGGTATAGACTCCTTTCATTTATGTTTTAGTCCGTACCCGCAAAGCACTTCCGGTAATCCGAGACTTCTCTGATGAAAATTCGCTCGATGATACTTGGATGTCGCTATTTACAACGGAACGCTGTCCCAGTCAAACACAAAAGGAAATTCCGACACAGCGACATAACTTGTGTCGGAATTTTCTTTTGTTTTTGAATTGGACAGCGCTCTGATGTAAATAGCGACATCCAAAAATCGAAGAGCGAATTTTCATCAGAGAAGACTCTGATTAACTTCCGGAGGCAAACAATGGGTTTATGGGAAATTAACATTGTATACATGTGAATTGTTACTAAAAATAGTAACAAATCGACATTTTCAAAACGAGGCTCCCAAAAAATGCGGAGAAATCGATGACGACGCACATGCATTCAATATACAGCGATTAAGCGCACGCGCATGCAATATACAGAGATAAAGAGAAGTTTTAAGTGGAACAAAAACTATGAAATTGAATGAATTCGTTGATAGCCAGATAGCCGGTTATTTTATTTGATTTACAGTCAACCGTTCCCAGTTAAAAAAGTTCGCCTTTTGCCTGTAAGGACAACTTCCAGAGGCTGTTGTGTGTGTGTGTGTGTGTGTGTGGGGGGGGGGGGGGGGGGTCTTAGTGGAAACTTGTCCAATGTACCGAATTTTGCAAAAGTTCACGTCAACCTACTTCAGAACATGACATTGGGTATAGGAGAACATATAGAGTGCTAGAATGCCTTATAGTCGTTTTCGGCTGGGAGAATTCGGCCCCCGGGTAGGAGGCTCTGCTCTCCCAGTCCCTGTTTGGAGAGGACCCAAGACCACATGCCTTCCAATTTCTTGCTTTCTACATCATTTCCTTATAACATTTTATTGAAAATTAGTGCCCGAAATGAGTTAAAACAGCACTATGTTTTCGGCAGTTGGATTTTCCATAGAAACTTTATAGAACCTACCATAGTATACTAAACAAAAGTTAAAACTTTACACATACATTGCTTGTCATATTTCTTCTAAATTCAACAAGTAAAGAAATCAAATGAATGTGCTTCGCATCGTTCATTGACTTGGTTGTGCCAAACACTAAACGTTTTGTTGATCTTGATTATGGGGATGAAAAACGGACCCTTTAAGTGTGACAGGGGTCCGTTTTTCAGGTGTGCAATTTATGAATATCAAACATTTTAAATTCCATATTTGTTTATGTCAAAGGGGGGTAATTCACAAAATTGACAGATTAGACCTTTATTTTAGAGCTTGCTACAAGTGATAAGAGAGATGTTTTGTGGGTTTTTTGGCAACCCGGATATGACCAATTCCGTAAAAATAATGAATCGTTTATCGCGCGTATGTGGCATCAGATGAAATTAGCTGTAAATGCATTAAGGGCCGTAACTCTGACATTAACCCATTACCACACAGTGACTCTTTTTGACTCCCCTAACGCAAATGGCTTGGGAAAACATTGAGGAAAATGAAGAAATTCCTTGTGACAAGAAATTTCTTCATTTCCCACAATATTTTCTACCACAAAAGACCAAAAGAGTTTAAATTTCCTTTACCTGAAATTGTTGTCTGCATCATCTTTGAATTTGGACTAGTCTAAAATTCTGCCGTTTGGTAATGGGTTAAAGGAGACAAGGCAATGAAACTTCGACAAAACGATTGCCGAATGCCATGGAAATATTGTAAAAATAAAATCAGGCTTTTAGTTCGATACTTTTTCAGAAACAAGAAATCTTGCAGCGTAAAGTTTTCTCTTTTGTTCAGTATATTGTGCTGATATGGAACAGACATTATCCTTTCATAATTTGTATTTTGTAACTTTCTAAAGAATCAAATTCAATTAATTACTTTTATCCAACTCCGTGTAATTCATATTGCTAACAACTAGAAAGGCCTTTAGACATAACCAGCAAATTTGCTTTCCAACAGTACTTTCAGTACTTTGATTTATATATATTTTTATAGCGAAGACAGCCTTTTTCAGAAATCGACGTCCTATTCTGAGAACGAGTGAAAATATATGTGACCCGTCACGCTAAAAGGGACCTTATCGGAAGTGTGAAAAATATCGACCCTAGCCTGTCTGCGCAGTCCGCGCAGCCAGACTAGGGCCGACACTTTTCACTTTTATGTAATTTTCTAAATCCGGAATGTTTTACCTATGTTACTATATGCTCATTTTTCGCATACGGGATCTGGTTCACATGTGCTAGGCCTGACAAGTTTGTCAAAATTTGGGTTGTTGGAGTTCGGATGAGGTCCCTTTTAGCGTGACTGGTCACATATAATAAAATATCGTTTGGAATAGTCAACCTGCATAGCTCGATCATCTCTGTTTAAGGAAATTTCTTAAGTTTATTTTATCCTTCTTAAGTAAGTTTGTATATAATTAGCTTACTCGCACTTTTTATTTAAAGTAACATTTATGGGACACCGGACCTTGATAGATAGCTCAAAACTTGGCACCAGCGCTAAATTCCATTCTTTTTGTCCCTAGATAGTGCAATGCACAACACAATAACGCCTACTCTGATTGTCCCCATGTTGTTCTCATCCCTGAAAATCTATTATGGTCCACTTTAACCGAAGCTCGATGTTTAATAGAATAAATCAGGCGTAAATATTTATCATTCTGATGCGTATTTATGGGGTTTTGATAATAATTTGTGACCCGTCGCGCTAAAAGGGACCTTATCGGAAGTGTGAAAAATATCGATCCTAGTCAGTCTGCGCAGTCCGCGCAGCCAGACTAGGGCCGACACTTTTCACTTTCATGTAATTTTCTAAATCCGTAATGATTCCCCTATCTTACTGTATGTTCATTTCTTGCATATGGGATCTGGTTGACATGTGCTGGGTCTGACAAGTTTGTCCAAATTTGTATTTTTGAGTTCGGATAGGGTCCCTTTTAGCGCGACGGGTCACATATATCTGTCTAATTAGCAAGAACATTCCGGATCAGTAGGAATACATTATTTTGTATGATAACATCCGAAGCACTTTGTTTATGAATTTCTTCTTTGTATAATCAGGTTGACAACCGTATGGGCCTAGATCTCTTATAGGGTTCGAAAAATATAGAAGAAGTTATTTTAGAACAAACGATCAGCTTGATTAGACTGCGTATATTCGCGGATTGAATGATCTGGATTGAAGTTGGTTTCAAAAGCCACAAATGTACTCTTCATACCACGGTGGATAATCACGTGATACAGTATTTTCAGAAAATCGTTTTCAGAAAATCGTCAATAATTTTGTAAATTCTGGACCGATTAGAATTCGGTTTGAAGCAGAGAATGTGGGCAGACGCTACGCATTAGACAGATGTGGTGGATTTTTGAAATATCAACTGATAAAAAAGTTATTGAAGATCAACCAACAATTTATCAGTTGGTTATTCCTGACATTTTTCACCTTCTCTGCTTCAAACCGAATAGTATTTACAAAATTATTGAATAATATCGGAATTCTGAGTCACGTGATTATACACCGTATCATACGTATACGTATATACTCGGTACATCTAATTCCGCAGAGATTCTTCCCAAAGGCTGATATCCGACATAAAATAAAGTCATGGTTACCTTCTAGACAAATTTTTGGACCTTTGGATCTATGATTATACTGTCTGTAGAAGCTTTAATTGCCAGGCTGGGCGGGAAAAGAGCCTAGATCTATATATCCTAATTAAAGGAACTACTAATTACCAAGATGGGTGCGTTTACGGATAAGGAAAATTGGGGAGTGACATGTTTTCATCGATGTCAACCGGAAATACTCTAGACCAACTGTCTTTTGATATTAGATAAATAAAAATAGAAGGAGGAAACGAACTATTTTTTATTTCCTTTCCTTCTTCTGTCTTCATTTATCTTATATCAAACAATTATGATAGATTCTATACCTATATTTACTTTTTCTAATTACTTGTCAATTTCAAGGCATCCATCCTCAGTTGTCGAACATACAAACCAGTAAAAAAGAAATATCGTATAGATTGGCCGATTCGTCTGTCATGGGGAAAATTTAATATAACCAGGTTCAAGGATTCCTATAAGTCAAATCCGTATTTAGCTTCACCTACGAGTACCAGTAATGTTGTTTCTAAGAAAATTTATAATAGTGAACTGATCCTGATTATGAAGTTCAACAATTTTTAATTCCTTCAATAGCTTAAGTATTCCATATCCAGTCGTCATCAGTAGTCTCCATTTGGAGATGGTTAAATTATCGATATTGGCATGAAATATGATCATATGACAGAATTAATGGTTTACCAACGGGGTTCAAATATGGACGTTATTGTTATCACGGCTATAGGCATAGGCCTATGTCATAAATCATCGAGGAGAATCTAATTACGGTATTGCTGACTAAAATTGACATGAACTTCGGTATGAATCTAAAGTTCGGATGGAATACTTCTTGTGAAAAGGACGATGACAACCGACAAGATAAATAAAACCAAATTAGGACAAAAAGTTAAGTATGGTACATGTATATAGAAAATAGTGAGATGAAAACAGAAAATACATGCCATCAGTCGCAAAAACCAATGATCTACTTCGGAAGAGGACTGGGTAAAACTATGGAAGTCATTGTCATCACGGTTATATGCCATAAATCATCGAGGACAATTTATTTACTGGTGATCAAAACTGACACGAATTCTCGCGTGTTACTAGAGCTAAACTGAAATACTACGTCTGAAAACGAGCTCCGACTTAATGTTCATTGGCCTGATCTTAGGAAAATGTATGTAAAAAGTATTAAGAAATTGTTTGCGTTTTTGTTGAATTTGAAATCGAGCAAAATGTGTGTTATCGAAATATAGAAAAATATCATTAGGCTAGTTATTGTATAGAAAGTAGTGAGGTGAATGAAGGTGACATACCGCATACAATTTAAAAAGGGTAACAGGATGACAATTTATTTAAAAAAAAATGCGGTTAATACAAATCGTTTTTAGTAAAGAATTACCCCAAATCAAGGAAGTCTATAATATTCAGAATCCGATTCACAGCTTTTCCAATGAAGCAGCTTTTCGTGAAGAAGCATAGTCTAAAATTTATGAGATAATTCCATAGAATACAGAAAAGCCTGCGGCAATACGAGGGACGTTCAAATAATTTTGGAACTGAGGTTCTATAAGCCATAGTTATGTCGCAATTCAATTTTAAGTTTCTTCAACCCTTCGAAGTAATCCTCTTTGACACCCACACACTTCTGAAGTTTTGATATCCATTACTTATATGCCAATAAATGGGCCTCTTTTGAAACACCCCACAGACACTGGTAAATTGCACTGCATATGGAACATGAAGGCCTCTAACGACGACCAGAGGCCTTTTTCGTCATCATGGGGAACACAAAAAAGCCACAAGGGTTTAAGCCCGGCTATAAGGGTGGATGAAGACGCTGTGCTGCATGTGTCTCTTTCTGGAAGTCTTGGACAAGATGACACCCGTGGACAGCTCCGTTGTCATGGATTTGGTATATGCCTCTTTAGCCGGTCTTAGACCTGCTCTTTTCGTGATATTTCTTTACGTTCGCCGACATAAATTTGTTGTACGAATGACCGGCGATAGTTGTACTATTTGAAACAGATTTTAACAATACACCCGTTACATTTGAAAATTACCGCGTACAAAATTTTTGCCGCGCTTTTGATTTTTTGGCTATTACGGACCTTGCCTGATCTTTTCGCAACCATTGCTTGCTAATGGCACGCCATTGGTGCTCATAATTGTAGATTATTGTTCAATCATATACATAAAGCTGAAAAAGCCCACATTTGTTACATTTATTGCATTATATCAAAATATATTTTGCACGGGTGGCTGTCTGTCACTTAGGCATCAGGTGGGGACCCAATGAGAATAAACCTTTCTGTGTTTCAACCCTTTCGTCAAAATCGTATAACATGTCCCCGATCAAAAACCAACTTTATCTGCTATTTCTTGCACATTGAACCATGCGTCTTGTTCGGTCTTGTCGGAATCTACAGCAACATTTGCTTTGGTACTTGCTCTACCCGGGTTGCCTGAGAGAGGGGCATCATTCAGGCCAATTTTACCAATTCTAATTTTTATTATCTTTCTTAAAACTGACGTATATTCAACGTTCGAATGTCCATGAATCTGATATAGTTCATTATATATATATGAAACAGATATTTCAAAGCATATGCGACCTTTAATGTAGACCCGTTCATCCTACTTCAGTTCGTTTTCCATTTTGCGCACAGCGAAATAGCCAGTGTATATGACTGAACCAACTTAAAAGTTCAATAACTTTTGAAAGAGTCAACGAATTTGTCTCAAATTTTGACCAAGTATAGACAATAATTTTCCCGTCAGATAGCCATAAGCACCACTAGTTACATAGAACCGTGAGGTATGGTGGACCATTAGTACCACTTTTAATTGAACGCCCCTCGTATTGATGTAGGCAATATCAGTTGAAACTATCAAGTTTCTTATTTGTAGACAATTTAAAAGCTGTGATTTTTATAGAATGTAAAACGAGTCTGTAATATACGTTATACGTCAAATTTCCCCCGAAAATTGCCTAGACGAAATGGCTGTGCTTGGGTATTGGTATTAAACCGTCACAAAGCAATTTGAGAAGCCTTTCGTCATTTAATTCTCCACTGTAATGCAGTAAGTATATCATGTGTTTTGTAATAGAGGAGTGGGTGAATATAGCCTTTTTTCTGTATCCCAAACAGCCAGAAATAAATTGGTTCAGCTCATAATCATGTTAATACAGTCGACACTCGTTGTGTCGAAGTCGGAGGGGCCGTCAAAATACCTCGACATATCCGGAGTTCGACTCATCCAATTTTGATCATTTTCGATGAAACTGATATTTAACCATTTTTGATGGGCATCATATGTGTCCATGATTGAAATATAGTAGGAAAAGGAAAGAAATTGCTCGAAACGAGCAATTTCTATCCTTTTCCTACTAAATTTCAATGGCTGTATTTGATTCGAAATGATATTGATTAAACTTTTTGATAATCCATTGTTGAGGACGGGACATGACTTTCACTTCGACTTAAGCGGAATTTCGACTTATCCGATGTCGACGTAACGAGTGTTGACTGTATATGGTCGATTCGAAAATGCTTTGAATAGAGAAGGTGGAGATATGTCAGGGATTAGATAGATATGGATGATTTATTTAAAAATAATCTTATGAAAAAGTTGTTAACGACAAAGTAAAAGTTTACCTTGTCGTCATTATTTTTTCCAACATCCAGCAAATTCTTTGAAATTTCTTCTACCATCTCTGCTACAAATCGAATTCAAATGTAACGTATTATGATATTTTTTGACGACTTTCTGAAATTGTTGTGTCCCTTGATTCCCCGTCGTAGTCATTATGGGGTAGCATATGGCTATGTGGATGTAATGAAACTATCCAGTTTCTTATTTCCATTCAATTTTAAAGTCGCGATTCCTTGTATAGAAACTCTGACATATGTCTGCAATATACCATATAGGTCGAATTTCACCTATAAATACCTAGACAAAATAGTTGTTCTTGCACAAATAACACCTTGTCGGGGCGTCACAAATGGTAGTTTTGGGAAAGCATAATATCAAAAGAAGAAACTACTGCTAACTAGCTTTTTCTTCGTTTGCCTTAGTATTTTTCTTGGCGATATCATTCACACATTTGTCTCTAGTAGCATTCATTTTGTCTTAAAAATGCAGTAGGTTTTAAAAAAGATGATTCTAAAATCAATTCGCTTTCGAAATAGTCCTAACTGTGTTGACAATTTGAGAAGTCCCTCTTTATTTATTGGCACTAGATATGTAATATTACATGTCATTGTATTACTTGTGTTTTGGAAAAGGTTAGCCTTTCCCATAAATGATAATCTGATCCAATTTGAAAGCTGCTGCACAGGACAAAATGGATTTTAATGAAGATATATTATTTGTGAACACAGAACATATTGAGCCAAAAGGAAAAAATGCTGGTTATCAATGTTTTCCTAAGCATTTTCTTTTTGGAACGTCAAAGCCAGGACTTGTTCGGGAAATCGTGATGTTGCTTTCATGAGTTCTATGGTAAAAATCCTGTTGTCGCAGACAATGTGTTATGACTTCAGTATTGTATTTCCTCTTGAGAATAAAACACCACAAAATACGGTAATACTCTTACACCAGGATCTGGAAATAAAATTAGGCCTGTATGACATTTTAGGCTGAAACGGATCCAGATCACTTTAAACGTGAGTGCAGCCTGATCCTGATCCATACTGATCTCCAGAGTTGCTGCAGGTATTGAAGAAAGTTTTGTTTGTGGAGATAGTCGAATATCGTGTGCAAAAAGAAATAAAAAAATTACACTTTTGCCACTATTTTTGTATTCACAATCATTTGCATAAACACTATTATAATTTGTCTAATTTGCCGCTACATCTTCTTATTCTGCGAAGAATCCTTGATAAGCTGCAGTACCTGCGTTCTAAACATAACAGAAGATGTCGATCTCGAAAATGGTATCAATAGACTTTTTTGACATATTCAACCTCAAAATCAATTTGTTTCCACGGAGATACTCGATTGTCGATTACGAAAAGCCCGACAATATATCGCTGCTTTTCAACAAAAACTTCGTAACTGCAGCTTAAAACAAGCTGCAGTTACGAGGTTTTTGTTTAAAGGCGATAATGTTTGTACGCAAATAGACTGATCCTATCACACACTTGGTTTAACAAATAACAACAACAAAGACAACATTATTGATTCCTGGGATGAACGGACTTCATAATATAACCCATGCCCCTTTGATTCCAAAGCAAGACTTTGTTTTGACGCCCCTTTAAATAATGGTGAAACATCGAGACAAAAGAAGAAAATTGTGATAACCAAAATATTGTTTAATTTCTCACTTTGGCCTTGCATAAAATAGGATATTTTCATATATTTGAGCTTTTCTACAAAAGAGACCTGGGTCCCGATTTACTTAACATTATCTTTAATAGGCCTACATGATATAAACGTAAACATTCCTGTCGGCCCAAATGGCAGTGTTTATACGTAACTCACGCAAGATTTGTACATGTATACAAAGTTTTGTTGACATATTAGGACCAACACGTGTCCCAATCTGATTAAAATCCTAGATGTTAATTTTCAGTAACATTGAGTGTCAGATGTTACCGAAATGTTAACACCTATTATTCTAATCAGATTGCACGTGTCCAATTCCATCACGATAAACTATAACCGTGTTAAATTTCTCACTAAATAGGAAGCTTGTAGATCTAATATCTTCATACAATTGATATGAGTATCCTGTTAATACGAGTAGACTTTGGTTAAACTAGTCACCTTGGTAAACATTGGATCAGCTTACTTCTCATATATAGCACGTATCAGGATCAACGTCAAACACGATTCACCAAGCACGACCTTTATTTGAACTCGTATAAGAACTATGCATTAATATGTGATTTCATTGATCTATCGCTGCGTTAACAAATCATACGTTATCTCCTTTATGGAGCGCCGTGGTCTTGTAGGACGCCGAACTCTTGTGGGGCGCCTTGGTCTTGTGGGGCGCCTTGGTCTTATGGGGCGCCTCGGTCTTGTGGGGCGCCGTGGTCTTGTGGGACGCCGAACTCTTGTGGGGCGCCTTGGTCTTGTGGGGCGCCTTAGTCTTATGGGGCGCCTTAGTCTTGTGGGGCGCCGTGGTCGTATGGCGCACCATGCTCTTGTGGCGCACCGTGCTCTTTTGGGGCGCCGTGGTTTTGTGGAGTGCTGTGCTCTTGTTGGGCGCCGTGCTCTTGTGGGGCACCATGCTCTTGTGGCGCACCGTGCTCTTGTGGGGTGCCGTGGTCTAGTGTTAGGGCGCGGGCTTTAATAGGGATCTAGAGGTCATTCGCCGGTGCCACGGGATTTTTTCTGAGCAAAAAAGTAACCCAAAATTGCTCCTCTTCACCCAGGTGTCTAAATGGGTACACGGGAGAGTAGAAAGCCGAAATGCTTTGGCTGCCGCCGACTGTAAACAGCCGACTTGAAACTCAATGATCATTGAGTAAAGTGTGAAAGTCGTGCGAATATGGACCTAGTTAATTTTGAGACTATAAATCACCCTTACTTTTTACTATACTTACTTTCTGATAGTTCAACCACTAAATTATAAAAAAAAAATCTCAGTACACGTGTTTCGACCATCTTTTCTTTTCCAACAAGTCACATGACGGTAAATAGGTTTCGCTCCAGGTATTTTAGATACTACGAAATTCGCACCAACAAAGTTAGGTACCAATAGGACTCGCTTTTTTCGTTGAACAAATACGTCATCGTCACGCCTCACTGGTCTAAAAATAGATTGGGAATCCTCTATCGTACAAATATGGCTGTCAACATCGCGAAGTTTTTCCACGTTCAACTTGCTGAAGATCATGACGTTCTAAGAGCTGGATTGCCGTAATCATTTGTTGAGAAACATTATAATTCAGAGTTGAGAAGGTTGCTGCACTATCGTGTACTTTTTAAGATAGGTAACTATGAAATAACCATTTGACAAGTAATGTTTACACATACGGTCCTACCTTAGCTTCGTCGTGTCGCTCGTGCTACTGGCTTACCCTTTCCAAAACGACAAAATGTCATGTTGGGCCAAATTGAAAAAAGTCTGCAGACGACAAAACGGATGTGAATACTTTTAGTGTTTTATGTCAGAGAAAATATCGAGGCAAAAGTAAAATGATCATCAATATCCAAAGAAGTTATTCAATCTCATTTTGTCTGCTGTGCAGGTCTTTTTAATCCGATCGATCATCATTTTCTTCTTCTGCATCAATGTTTTTTCAATAATTTTCTGTAAGGGACGACAAAACCGGTCTTGTTTGGGAAATGATTAATCTAGAAAAAACTAGAATTTGTCGCTGAATGTGATTTGTCATGATACCCCCACAGGCTTCCACTACAACAGAGGGCAATAACTCACAAAATAAGCAAGGTAGAGTTATGCTCCTTGTGCGTTGCACTTCTCCTTGGTGAGATCTATCTACCCGCGAAGTTTCATGATCGTAGCTACTTTACTTTCACACTTTTCGATGTTTTTTCTGGTTAAGCTGCTGAGGAACCTCAAGAAAAAACGTTTGTCATTTCTGGTCTGTCTCCGTATCTGGAATCAATGTTGCATGTTGAATATGCGCAATGTTTCGTAGTTAAAGTTCCCGCCTGCATTATCTACGATCGACTAATATCTCGCTTGAAAATGATAATTTTTCACTAACACTGTTACGAAAAAATTGTCCGATTCATGACCGATAAACAAAATATTAGACTGGTACCCGGCAAGCGTTGTTGGGGGTTTTCCCATCAGAAATCTATTTTTAGCACAAATTGGCGCGAAAATTGTTCGCTATTAAACAAAGCTTTATGCGCCTTTGCCGCTTACTGCTTACGCACATTGTCTTGCATACTTTAAAATATGTTTGCTGAGATTCGCGTTTCTTTGGCAGATGTTAGCATACTTGCCTAATATGAACATAAAGGTTAGTATCATGTCAAATGAATCCAGTAATATTTGTTATTTATGAAAAAAAAACAACTTTGAATATGTTCTCCAGCAATTTTGTGTTGAAAATTAGTACCACCCAAGGTTAACTGGATACAGGCACCAGACTTGCTTGTATAAGTGGATAGCACATCTTGTTGCATACAACTAGTATTCTAATTAATCGATTCACCTGGTAAACTAAAGGCAATATTGAAATCTATGAACTGAATCATATTCAACCGACTTTCCACTTTACCTATATAAGTAATTACGTAACCCCGGTATCATCTTATTTGTCATCTATAGCATGTAGACCTATTAGGGTCAAGGTCGAACAACATCGCGTGTCACCTTTATTTGAATTTGTGGAATAGTATTCAGAAACTATAGTCTTATGAAACCCTTTAAAGCCACTTTTTTATCAGAAACGAAAATTTACATGTTATGTGAGTTGGAAGCACTCTGAAATGAATTTTGGTTTTTTTATTGAGTTTCTATAAAATTATAGCCTATATTGTCTT
This sequence comes from Fragum sueziense, assembly GCA_963680895.1. Lineage (NCBI taxonomy): Eukaryota > Metazoa > Mollusca > Bivalvia > Cardiida > Cardiidae > Fragum > Fragum sueziense. The sequence continues at coordinate 39,591,534 of OY804607.1, read as the reverse complement.
TTGAGTGAGTTTCGCTTTTTTTCACTGTTTTTAAACATTTACAGTACATCCGACTAGGAATGTTTCCATGGATATACATTGTCAATTTGTCATCCAAATTTTGAGGATATGGATAGTTTAAGTTTCGATATTTGGATGTACCAAGATGTACGGCGTGTACTACGTCAATTCATCGGCCAAGTTCTACAAATTATTAGGGTTTCGGTACACATTAATTATACGAGGATTGTTATTACCGATCCCCTTTCACCACCTTAAAGACAGCAATGATTAATTGTTCGAATAGAGTTCTTGAATTATGTACTAGAGTGACAAGGCTTCGTACTACCACGAACTGTTAAAGTGTTCCAGGGCCAGGATTGACCCTTTCACAAACAATACATAGCTTTGATGTCCTGAATAGCGAAAGTTATTGAAAACATTTAGACAAAAGAAGAAAATGCTTATTATCACCATCTTCTCTTTTTGTCCCAATATTTCCTGTGATACATTATACACAAATCATAACTTTATCAACATTCCATTTCTGTCGTCTACAGCTTTTAAGTTAGAACAGTGTATGCCTAGTTTCTTTGCCTTTAGGGAAAGTATTAAGACAATAATAATAAATTGATGGAGTATTGTTCTAGATTTATTTACAAGGGTTACAGAGCTTCTTACATTCACAGACACACGTGTCTGATGTCAAACATACTTGAAGAGTATTTTTCCTTTCCTCAACATTTCATTATTTGATACATATGGCATCTCACGTTAAAAGGGGGTACTCTTTGAAGTGGATTAAAATGAGCCAGGATCTGGAAAAATGTCCTTTATGGCATTTGTGAACAACCTGGATCCTGACCAGCCTGTGCATACGCTGATGATACGCACAGTCTGATCAGGATCCATGCTGTCCCTAAATATCTTCTTCGTGGTAAGTATCAACTGTAAGATAGCATCAATGATCCTGATCAGACTGTTCTTACGTAAGGCTGATCTTGAAACATGGTAGTCTCAAATGTTATATGGGACCTTTTTCCAGATCCTGGCTCATTAATATAGTAATATAGGAAAAAAACAATCAAAATACTGAAAAGTTTATGTAAAACGGTATTAGACAAAGAGTATTTATCCTTGTTATTTACTCCTTTTTTAAGGGGGAATGCTCCAGTTTCCTAAATTTTTTCCCAATAATAGAATTTATTTATATTTTGTATGTTGAAATTACATGTTATTACCAATTGAAAAATAAAATAAAAATGGATGGTCAGCGATCTTGTTTGAATTTTATAGGCATTCGTATCACATACCCCTACATCGAAAAAATGCGCAATTTCTTGCACCTGTCCAAGGTCACTAAAATGCTAATAAAATGCTGTATATTCATCGTTTAGTCCCAAAAACGGATTTGAAGTAACGTCTTACATTTATTAAAAGCAGAAAACTCAAAATATGTGCTACTTTAAACGCGTAAATGTATAAAACAGCATGCTCACGTGTTCGGTTAGATCAACGAAGCTGGAGTGTTTTATGTCAAAATTTGCATATTTTTGGAAATATTTCAAGTTCTACATAATAGAATTTGATAAAACTCCCTCATTGTATTAAGCAACATGTCCTGGTAATAATTCAAAAAGAAAATGTATAGGTCAGCGCACTTAATCGTGAATTAGAGCAATTTTTATCAGCTACGCATGAACAAAATGACGCAAAACAGTGGTAACTGCATACACACATACGACTGTCTTGCTCTAAATAATCGATTTCCAACTTGAGGAAATCAGTTTCGCATAATAAATACACTTTTACCTTCGAAAATGTTAAATTGTAATGATGTGTTATATTATTGAAAATATGGTAGCGAAACATATTGGTACGAAACACTTAATTTACTACAGAAAAGACCGAGTGTTCCGAAAAACTGGAGCATTCCCCCTTAATTAAAAAAAACTTGCAAATATTACTGGACAATGTACCTGTACCATGTTTTTGAGGACTGTATTTTCGCTCTATTTGTAAAATGTACAAGTGTCCTTTAGTATGTCGTCGCTTTTCAACAAATACATCGTAACTGCAGCTTAAAACAAGCGTCAGATACGAGGTTTTTGTTGAAAAGCAGCGATTTGTGGAATAACAGACATTTGAGAATTTCTGAATCTGATATCAAAATCTCTTACGTCAATCAATGTGACACGAACGTCTGTTGTTTTCGCGAAATATCGTGTGTGTTTTTCAGTTATCTCATATTGCAACACGAAAAATATAAATAATCCGAGTCGGATATCAGGAGAAAAAACTTTTATTTCATTTGAGAAATTATGCATCCTGATCAGCCTGTTGTAACGAAGAATTTGATCAAGATTCATGTTGTTTTCTCGTGTTCTTTCATTACCTTGTTGCAACTTAAAATAAACAGTAGAGGTTATGGACAGGCTTCATTCTGGCACAAGTCAATTGAATTTGGAAACTAAGGGTTCTGTTTTACAGATAATACACCTATAGTCTTACCGAATGTATTGCCCATTGAGTGAGCTTTCAAGATCAACTACCGCTGCTAGGAATCGAACTCATTTGAATCTTTCCAAAACAAGAGATTGTTTTCATGTCCTCGATAAAATAAAAACGCTGAAAATGAATACCTATTCCGTTTAGTATAATTATATTACAATAAAGATCATGTAAGGCCATAATTAAGCAAGCCATATCAAGTTCTGCCCCCGCAAGGAGTTCATCTTTCATTCTTTACATTCATTGCTATTTAAGAAACATGAAAGTGCTTCTTAATGAACAATAACCGTTTTTGATATTTCTTCCGCCTTTATATATATTCGCGATATTATTTAAAGAAGTTCCGAATGCTTCCTGGGAATATAAACATTATATTTCCTTTGTATTTCATGTCCACTAAATAATTTTTTAATCAACAATATCTTTGAAATTCCAAAATATGACGTTCATGGTATATCTTACCCATGAAAAGACATTTTAGACCATGAATTTCCTTACAAAGACCAGATATTATTATCTATAAAAGGAAACGAGTATAGATATGAAAGAGAGTTCATTCCCACATAATGGCGCCTTTTGACACCCTACTAGATAAAGGATATGAAACATTGTGGTAAATGAGGAAATTGCTTGTGACAAGCAATTTCTTCATTTCCCACAATGTTTCTATATAGAAAGATAAAAAAATGAAGTTTCATTCACTTGAAATTGTCGTTTGGGACATCAGACATTCGGGCAAGTCTTAAATTTAATTAACCCATTACCACACAATGACTCTTTTTGACTCACACAAAATAATGTCCATGGAAAACATCGTGGAAAATGAAGAAAATGCTTGTGACAAGCAATTTCTTCATTTCCCTCAATGTTTACCATCCAAAAAGACCTAAACATTAAAAATTCCATTCACTTGAAATTGTCATCTGCAGGATCTTTCAATTTGGACCGCCCTAAAATTTTGTCGTTTGGTAATGGGTTAATGTAATTAGAATGCCCTTTCCAGATTCCGACACAAACAATTTGTTTCTCAGATCATTGAAGATCTTTTATTAGACCGATTCATGTACGTCAAGTTTCAGAATAAAACAACAGCCTTTTAGATCAAGAAAATACCCAGCCTTCTCTGAAGTTGTAAGCTATAAATATTTATACTTCATTATACGTTGTCTTTGTATGCCCCTCTTAGGGCCGCAATAGACCAAGATCAATTTATTTTCTATTGTTGGTTCTAAAGCTGCGGCTATTTATCTTGACTATTCTAGGAAGAATTCCAAATTGGATGTAAATTATTTCAACTATTTGAACTACCAGTCCCATATATTTTATTCAGCCTTTGGCGTTTGAGAAATAATTTTGTTTTGCAGTCGTGAAAATATATTATTTAACCCTCTCCCAAACAAGATATGGTTTTGACGTCCATCATAGAAAATATTTGGGCAATATTGAGACAAAAGAAGAAAATACTGATAATCAGCATTTCCTCCTTTTGTCCCATTATTTTCCCTGCTATATGTAACACAAATTCTATCTATATTTACACCAATTTTATTGTCTGCAATAGCTTTCAAATTGGACCACCTTCTATTTGGCTGTTTGGGAATGGGTCAAGCGATTCAATATCTTTTACTAATTATGGGTTTGTCTGATAACTTGAAATATGTAGATCAGTTAGCTATGAACTTCATGATCCTGATCAAATTGTACATAAGAACGGATAGTCTGGAAACTTGGTGATTGTAGAGTGATTCATCCCTAATGAGTTGCATGCGACGTCGGAATTATTCGGGCGATGTCGTAAACATTCGGTGGTGGAATGACGTCGGCCGAATAGGTTTGGATACTTTAGAGAATCGAAAAGAATTTATGATAGTCATGATAGTACTGGCTTGAAACATGGCAGAATTTCTTGGTTAGTTGGTCCACTGGTAATACTGAACTACTTACTGTTTAATCTATTTTATCAATTAATCATTCAATTTTTCAATTAATCAGCGAATCGATCATTGAGACAATCAATAAATTAATCAATAAATCAATCCATTTTCATTTCAGGAACTGTTCAACAACAAGAAGTGCCGCTTTATGAATCATTTGTCAGAGACGGATACACACATATTCAACAAGCAATAAGGTAGGTGATCGTACTGCTGTTATTTCTCAGAATCAGACGAGTTACAGATAAGACGGGGCAAAGGATTTCTAATGAAGCAAAGTGTGATTAATATATTATTGCTTTTCAAACACTGTGTTGTGGGTACTCATTCGAATCGTCTCATCAATGCGATTCGTATGAGCACCCTCAGCATAGGAGTTTGGATGAGAATTTAGAATGTCTTTTCAAATTTTGCTCTGTTGCTCTGAATGTCAAAAACATACTTAAGGTATTCACATACATAGTAACAAAATTCGCTTCAAAATCTGTTTGAAATTGTTTGTGTTCATATTTACAAAGTAATTCTACATTTTAAGTATTAGTGGGGCCTTTCTAATCAGAACTTGAAAAATATGTACACGGGTTATAGGAAGTACGGTAAACACATAAGAATAGGGAAGTTTCGCCGTCCAAAATTGTGAAATCGCCAAGGAAACATGCCTTATGCGTATTTTGACATGCACAAAGAACATGTTAAATTCTATTTTGCTTTCAGTATCTATCCTTTCGGACATGATTCTGTGAAGAGGTTAAACTGAAAATAGAAATGTAATTCACCTACAAATCACCCATTTACAAATCTATAAACCGATTTCCCTATAAATATAGTATAAGTTGTATGACAACAAGCTATACACGCGTGGACGTCAATTATACAGAACGCGGGAACGACGTCGTATATTTTGGGGGCGACATTATGACGTTTAACTTTTGTATCAAGATAAATGTAGTAAGAGGTTCTTTTTTACAACATTTTATCTTTCCTTTGGAAAAATATTTGAAAGAAAATACGAAAATTATCGACGTTTTGTCGACATTTGGCGATGATATTGGTCGTTCATTAGTGTTCGAATACCTTAAGAATTAGTATATAAATAGACAAACTCTGTAGAGTATATCACTGCTATTCAACAAGAAGGTTTTTGTTGAAGAGGGACGGTATTGTTTATTTCTAGCATGGTTTATATACTGTAGTCAGATTCTGGTTATTACTTGCGTGATATGGGTTAATCAATCAATACAGACAACTTACTTGGAGAACATTGTGAGCACGCAATATGACTATGTACACAGATTCTGCAGATTTGTGTAATACCATTATTTATCTAAAGGTCGACAGAAAACAATGACATCCATAATTGACAGCAAACATCTTTAAACCTTTTCCCAAACGATGAATGTTTAGGCTGGTCAAAAAAATGGAAATCACAGGTCAAACTATTTTTATTTACATGTAATTATATTTTAAGTTACAGTTTTCTCAGTAAATTATTAGGATTTTCTTTTTTTTAAAAAATCAACATAATTGGTAGGTTAGCAATATTTTTAGGAATAAGGCTCATGCAATGGACAAAAAACGAGAACAGATAAATGCCGTCGAAAAGGAGTTACATGCACATGCAATGCTTGATATTTTTTAATCCCGATTACGGTCGCTATGCAACAAAACGTCTGCAAAAAATTGCAGATTCCAGGAAAATCACATATTTGCCTTCTAATTACCATTTCCAAACCACCACCAGAATTAAAATTGGTACAATTTGAAAGCTGCCACAGACTGTAGAATGGCATTGAATGAACACCGAATACAACGGGAGTACATTGTCACAAGGAGGATATTGAGAAATGAAAAAGGAAAACAGAAGGTCAACATTATTTCTCTTCTATCGCAATACCTGTCAAATTTTGAAATATTCCCTATTAGGTAATTCAAGAGATTAAAAGACACCCAACAAGAATTAACGTTTTAGAAAACATTTTGGAAAATGAAGACAAGCAATTTCTTCGTTTTTCACAATGTGTTCTTCGCAAAAACAACAACACCAGAACATGTAGAATTTCATTCATAAGAAATTGTTCTCTGCAACATTTCTGAATTCGGACCAGTCCAAATTTTTGCGGTTTGGAAAAGGATTAAGTATCCCCTTGCAAAACTAAAAGACGTTATTTATGGCGGATGACTGCCAGGCTTCCTGGTCGATTTTCTGAGGAAATACAGCAAAATTGGTACTATAAAGTATTTCTGTGACACATAAGTACGAAGTGTATCTCTGATACCTTTAGTAGGGTTCTATATAAGACATTTTGATAACATTTTAATCTCTTCCAAAAATCATAGAAGTTAAAATTCCAAACAGATCCAATTTTATAGCTGTTGCAGACAACAATATGGATGTTGTTGAAAATGAAAGCATACGTGCACAGCATGCAATATATGCAGAGATAAAATGCTGCTAGTCAGTATTTTATACAATAAATATCATCGGCCGACTACGCATATGCACAGCCTGGCCCCGGTTTCTCGAAAAAAACTTAAGTACATTCTCAGACTCAAATTTGAGCACCGTGCTCAAATCGCACGAAATCCACGTGAACTTCAATCGAATACCCTTCAACGTTGGAGAGTATCCCTTTGTAGTTGAGCATGTTCTCATGAGAATATACTTAAGTTTTTTCGAGAAACCAGGGCCTAGTCCAGGTTTCTCGAAAAAACTTAAGTATGTTCTCATGCTCAAATCTGAGCACCGTGCTCAAATCGCACGAAATCCACGTGAACTTCAATCGAATACCCTTCAACGTTGGGGAGTATTCCTTTGAAGTTAAGCATGTTCTCAAGAGTATGTGCTTAAGTTTTTTTAGAGAAACTGGGGCCTGGGCTCGACCCATGTATCGGCAGGTATCAAATGTCGTTGGCATAAGCTAACATTATCAAGATCTAAACTTAAAATGATAGAATTTAATAGGGAACGATTTTGTCAAGCAAACAATGACGTTATTTCGAACAAACTATAGTATTGCGTAGGTGTTGTTATAAAATCTCGTAACTACGGCTTGATTCAAGCCGTAGTTCCGAGATTTTATAACAACACTGACGGTTTATCAAAACATAAACCATGTCTATTTTTAGCACACAATTATTTGCCATTAGAACTGTTTATTGTAACTTATATCATTGTAGCCTCTATCTACTTAGAAGTACAAACTGCACCTACAATCTGCTTTAGTGTTCGACCTACATTTTGGACCAATGAAATTGCAGCATATTTTAGAATTTCGCCACTGTATTTCGCATTCAACGGGCTTCCGGCTAGTTTATGTGACGTCTATACATTGCCACACCCAGTCTCCAATAAACTGCTAGCGAACACTAAGTCAGATAGAGTCAGTATAGTAGATTTTACGCGATATAAACATTCAATCTACTATACAACCTCTATCTAATACGTAGATGACACAATAAATGTTGATAGAGATGGCATTTGTGCATGATATACAGCGAAAGGAGAAAATGTTGGTGACCAGCAATTTTTCGTTTCGCCTCAAAGGTTAATACACGTACAAAAATAGCGTTTTGGGCGTAAAACCAGGTCATGTTTTGGAAAGGGTTAAAAGAATGTAATGCTACAAAGTAAAAAAAAAATAGCGATGATTCTTTGATTCCTTGGAAACGGCACGAATTACAAATATTAGAAATAATTACGCAACACAAATTAAACAAATTTGTTATGTTTTGTTAGATTATCTAATCAATGCCAGCAGGAAAATCAGGAAACATTTTTGTTAACTTTGGAGAATCGATAGCAATGAGCCAGGATCTGAAAAAAAAAGTGAGTCTTAGAGGCATTTGATACCAACATGGATCCAGATCAGCCTGCGTATACACGCAGTCAGATTAGAATCCATATTGTTTATCAAAAACGTTCTGTCGTTACTGTCAGCCTGACTGGATCATGATAAGACTATATAGCTGGGCCGATAAGGGGGGGAAATTGTGCACTTAGTGAAACAAGCATGAAACTTGGTATGTAGATTCAACATGTCCTACTCTTCCAAAAAACATCGGTGGCCACTCGAAATTCAAAATGGCGGTCAAAATGGTGGCCATTTTCAAAATGGCCGCCAAATAGTACTTGCTATTACAGTTTTTGGTATTAAACTGAGCTGGAATGACCATTTTATACGAATTTTTGGTCGAAATGCATGTGTTTGACGACGGTTAATCCAAATCCATATATAAAGAGTGCTTGTTTTCATCATTTTAGCTCACCTGGGCATATTATAATCACGAAAACCTGTTACAGATGGGCAGATAAGAGAAATATAAGGGTTTTAGTGTAATAGGCATAAAACTTGACATATAGACTCACCATGGTGCACTCATTTGAAGGAAACAAATGGCCACGTAAATGTTCAAAATGGCAATATCTACCAATAGATGTCGCCACCTGTCGATTACCATCTATCTCTGGTGGGCATTCTGGGTTAACTACTTTCAAGATGTCAGCGCCCATAAAATGCATACACGTGGTACTTCCTCATGACTTCCTGTCACGCGGCATATTTGCTTCATATGCTTGTATAAAGTAAAATGAATAATCCGATTTGAATTAATTATTTTATTCGATAAAATTGAGACGAAAATCAAACTTTTTTTGCTGCAAATGGTGTATTTATTTCAATTTTCTGCTTGCTACTTTTTGGCGACAGGATTTTGGAGTTATGCGCACCGCGTAGTGATTTTTATCCAAAAATGGATAAAGTGATGCGTCAAATGAGTCAGTCCAAAAATAAAAAAAAATAGACTGAAAATATTGTAGACTGGCTGCTTAGTCAATGTTCAAAATGGTGGACAAAATGGCCGCCATTTTCAAATGGCAAATGACCGCCATTTAGGCTACTGCTATGTTTAACAGAATTTAATTTTAAATTTGTCACAATTTATCAAAATGTATGATTTCTGTGCTGAATTTATTTTTGATCATAGGAAATTCAAATATATATTTTGATTGATTTAATCATTTTAGCTCACCTCAGTGCAACATAGCCAAGGTGAGCTCCAAGGGTAATCCTTTGTCTGTATCAGAACAACATCGATTGAAAACTATGAAAACAGAAAACTACGTTCCTGAGCAAAAAAACCCACACACAAACAATTATACAATTTGTGCCAGACACACACAGTCATTTGGTCTTAAATTTAGCAAAACTGCTCAAGCAAGAGTGTCAGAATGGTGATATCTTGCTCATCTCTTAAAAAGACTGCATGGCGTAGATGTGGAAATTGTTAATTTATTTTTAAAGGTTTTATAAAAACTAAAGAAACCAATTGCTGCATACATTGTTTGTTTCGAATTCATTGTTATTGGTCCTGAAATTATAGCTCACAAGAGCACAACACACACACACACGAAAGAGAGCTCCAAAGGTGACAATTTGCCTGCTGCTTAACATCAACAATGCCATATTTCAGATATGGTGTACAATTACGCCAGTTGATAGCCAACAAAGAAACATTGTCTTTCAAATTTAGCAAGATTACAAAATCTAGAGGGTCGGAATAGTCACAAAATGATCGCCTACTTTTCAGAATCATAACACGGATTTTCAAATAATCTATTTATTTTTTAATGTGTTACAGCATTTGATGTGGAAAGTACCTAACTCAAACTTCATTGTATCCAATTCTGACTGAATACTATTGGATGTCTTTAGCATTTAGCTCTCAAAGTTGCTCAAATTGAGACTTTGCGATCGTTGGCAGTCTGTTATCAGCTATACAGAACACTTTGTCAGTCGCAAACACATTCAGGGTTACGACTCTCTGTGTAACAACTTTTGACTAAATATTTGTCTAGCGTGTAGAGATTATTAACAATTACTTGGGTTGCCTATTGAATTTGGAAACATTCTATCGAAAATGGTAATTTAGAGGTCATTTCTTTTAAAATATCCCCAATATCAATAGATGCATTAAAATGTTCATTTGAAAACACAAGATAATAGGTTTTTTTTAAATGGCATCTTTTTCCTCACCGACATTCATGTATACATATATTTGACCAGCCCGTGTTTTACTTGTTGGGTATACCGTATATTTGTCTTGACTCCACAATATGATGAATGTGGGCATTTATAGATAAGCGTATACGTTTTTAAAAAGGAAAAAAAATATTGCATATTTCCATTTTTCAGTCCCTAATTATTAAAGATCTGTGTATGTGGATAAATGAGTGGAATAACAATTCTTCTCCATAATTGTTTCAGATTATTTTGGTATTTGTCTTTTGATACATAATATTATGTTAATGGTTTGACAAACAGCATGTACACAGAAAGGAAGGAACATTTTAAATCCATTCAAGTATAAAGATATCCTGTTATGGTTTAGCAACAATCATTCGTTTGACACACCAACAAGCCAAACTTCTACTCTGGTTACTATGTCTCTTTTGCCGTAATAAAAATTGACACAAATATAAACAGGCGATAAAAAAGATTGCTAATTAAGTTTAATTCTAAAAACTTTTTTCTTGCATTCATTCTGCGGATCAAAGTTTTTATTTACAGCTAAATGTATCAAAATTAACACATTTTAGTCGGTTTTCAAATTAAAAATCAGATCCATGCCTATAATAACGTACAAGAAAACTCCTACCAAAGGGGACGTACATGAGCCAGGATCTGTTAGTAGGGTCAATGTAACATTTGAGACCATATCAAGCTGTACAAACGTCTAATAAAGATAATTATATTCCTATCTCTCTAATTGTTTCTTGGTAACATTGTACAAATCTGTTAGATTGTGCCCAGGTAAGAACTGATCTGAATTCGTAGGTGACTAAATTGCGATAATGGATCCCTTTTCCATACCCGGGTCATATATATTTTAAGACAATGTAACTAAGTTTTGCAGGACAACATCGTGTATAGTTAGCTGTAGAAAATTTGTTTGAAGTCCACAAATCCTTGATTCATTTATGCAAATGTGTAGACATGATGCTCGCTACGGAATGTTCAGTGTTTGTGGTTTCAAAGTTGATCGAGCTAAACAAAATTATGCTGCATGGATTTGTTCAATTGTTCGGCTCATTGAATAGGAATTTACAGGCTTTTAATTTGTTTTGTTGGTCTTATCCATATACAAGTAATACTTAGGGTTTTAAGTTGACTGATGCTGTATCCTAAGTTGAGTAATTTGCCATTGATGACATCAACAGGCATATTCTCTGATTGTACAAAGACAGCCACTGTTTGCGTGACATGAGCATGCAAATCTTTAACAAAATGTGTTTGTGAAACATGAATGCTTCCGAAATGTTTTCATGTTAGGTTTTAGTGTTAAGGGTTGATAAGGGTTAATGAATGACCACGAGGAAGGTCATATTGCATGGAACAGAAAGGTTGTAACATATCAAATTTGAACTTTGTATGTCAGATACTTTTGGAAAAAAGGCAAATGCTACGTTTTCGGACTGACAGGCGGGTCGACAGACAGACGTAAATTGTGGAGGAAACCTCTTGTCAATAGAGGTCATTGATCGTGATTTCTGCCGTAAGATAATTCTGCTTTTTGTCAAATACAGCATTCTTAGGAACACAAATAGACAAATATATATGAATCACTATCAGAATCATTAATTTATTTCATATTACCCGTCTAGATAACATGCAAACACTATGTACATGATAATACGCATAAGAATGGCGGCCATCTTGATTTTTTTTCTAAAGCAGTATCCCCATTAACAACATAAAATGAATAAATCAGTATTGAAAATAAATATTCCACACATTTGTACCATTTGTGAAAGGAAATTTGCAGAAAAAACAAAAATCTAGCTGAAATTTACCCAAAAAATGGACTAAATCGTGACTGTGGCGGCCATCTTGGAAAATGGCCGCTATTTTGATTTTTTTCCGGTGGCCAACGGTTTTTTTGTAAACAGCTATCATTTGCTGACCTCTGTGCAAAATTTCATGCTTGTTTCACAAAATGCACAATTTGAGTGAAAAATCGACTTTATCGGCCCAGCTAATAATTTTGCACAGGCTGATCTCGATGCTTTTTGTTCTCAAATGCCGACATCAATAAGTATTTATCACGGACGTGGCCCTGTTTGTCCTGAAACACATTACAGACTTTTGTTACTTTGTAAACATTCAATACAAAATGCATCATATTGTTCTAACCAAATAACATTGACCCTTTGTGGAAACTTCATTGTATAGAATTTAGTTGCGTGACCCCTAATGAAACATACCGGTATACAGCGGGAAATTTCTTTTTGTTATTTGTGGACTCAGTAGTATAGAGTGGTCACTGTGACAGCCATTTCTGTAAAAAAACAGCGAAAAGAACGTTCTTGCTCGGAATTTCCTGGTCTAAAAAAAAAAAGTAACGGACATTTCTGTTTACCCACAGAGAAGAAATTTCTTAAAAAAAGTCCCTGCATGGAATTTCCTGGTGTAGAAAAATGGATAGTTTCCGGACTTGTAATTATGTTGTTGATGTCGAAATTCTGCGTTGTGCCGCTGTTTTAATGATGTGCAGCATTGTGTGAATTAGACTTTAAATATCAAAGGTTATATAACAAATTAATCTAATTGGTGGACATTAAAGACATCTGCCTCCACTTTCATGTTTAATTAATTTTCTTCTAACTTTCTGATTACTAGTATTTGGTTTGCAGTTCCCGAAAATATTTCCGAAATTTATAGCTTTAATGAAGGATTCACGTAGGGACTTACCGGAACCAACGAAACATGAGTAGGATTTTAACCCATTAACCCATTACCAAACGACACATTTTAGACTGGTCCAAATTCAAAGATGTTGCAGACGACAATTTCAAGTTAAGAAAATTTAAAATATTTTGATCTGTTTTGATAGAAAACATTGTGGAAAATGAAAAAAATGCTTGTCACAAGCAATTTCTTCATTTTCCACAATGCTTTCCATTGCCATTTTCTTGTAGGGAGCCAAAAAAATAAAATCACTGTGTGGTAATGGGTTAACACTCATTGGCCATTTTTTGACGCCCTAAAAAAATTGTTTGAAAAACGTGGTGGTAAATGAACAAATAGCTTTGACAAGCAATTTCTTGATTTCCCACAACGATCTATGAAAAAATCCCATTCACTCTGCAACATCTTTGAGTTTTGGACAAGTCTAAAATGTTGACGTCTGATAATTGATCAATAAACCCGTAGTGGCTTTTGGAACCGACATGCATTCAACACTGTTCTCATACGCCATGAGCGTTCCCTTTCTTCTTCTTCTTCTTCTTCTTCTTCTTCTTCTTCTTCTTCTTCTTCTTCTTCTTCTTCTTCTTCTTCTTCTTCTTCTTCTTCTTCTTCTTCTTCTTCTTCTTCTTCTTCTTCTTCTTCTTCTTCTTCTTCTTCTTCTTCTTCTTCTTCTTCTTCTTCTTCTTCTTCTTCTTCTTCTTCTTCTTACAAATTCAGACTCAAATCATTTCGATCAACTCCACGATCGCTTAAATTCTCCGACCAAAGACGACCAAATTACGTCGTAGAAATCAATGCAGACCAATCTCGTTTACCCATCCGGACCTAACTCGATCTGTGCTGGATCGCTTGATCGGTTTGATCGAGTTGATTTGGTGGGCAGTTGGAACCTAACATTTGACTTGGCCTCCAAACCTGGCCGATTTGTAAATTTCGTTTGACGCAGAGAATGTGTTAACGCGACGAGATTAATATCAATTTGCGAAGAATTTGTGCACATTATAAAACCTAATCCGAGTTTTCTCTTATGAAAATTCGCTCTTTGATATTTGGATGTCGCTATCTATTGTAAATGAGCGACATCAACATATCAAAGAGCGAATTTCATCAGAGAAAACTCGGATTATATCCAACCCAGAAAATACTGAGACTAAAGGAGAAATGCTTCTTTCGTCTCAATATTTCCCCACGCCTTTTCTATTGGGGACGTCAAAACTTGGACTTGTTTGGGAAAAGGTTAAGAAAATAGTATTACACAAATCTGCACAATCTATGGATATGACCGTATTGCGTGCTCACAATGTTCTCCAAATAAATTGTCTGTCATGATTGATTAGCCCACATCACGCAAGTAATAACCAGAGTGGGTGTTGTTACACAGCACAACTTTATCTTAAAGTTTTCTATACCGATGTGTAACGAAGAGGAAAAATTCACACTCGAATCTGCTGTCGAATTATTACGACGTTGCTCTGAAAATGCCGACGTCGAGTCGATCTCTAATACGAGTAATCTACTGACATTAACGATCTTCCAATTCTATGGAAAAAAATATTCAAACACTTTTTTCGAAGCATTTTTCTTGAATGGATTCCGTGCAGGGTGAGTAAGAACCGGGAATGGCCCTCTCAAAGGCGCATATGGTGCAGTTTCTCTCATCAAAATCCGTTAAATATAACCTGAATGGACGTTTTTTTTTTCTATGTGAGCGTTTCCTAAAAGTCACATGGGCTATCCACCGTGTTAACGATCTGGAACCGTAATGGATTTCGGTTATTATCGCCGATGATCGGGTATTTACGGCACTCGGTTATTTCCGTGAAACGCACTTCGGAAAGATTCGCTTTTGTTCTCACCTCGGTTTACTTTCTCGTAAACATTAATAGATATCGCCCGTGTAAGCTATTTAAAGTGTGTTTTTCTGCATAGATAGAGATAATTCTCGTATTTCTCGTTATTAGTAGAATGAAAAATGCTTAAATATTATCGTTCTGAACACTCTGGCGGTTAAACGTATATTAAACGTACATTCATCCATTAGAATCGGAAATACATGAAAAATACTTCTTCATGTTGTATTCTATAAATAGTAACAAAAAAAGAAAGTGAAAGTACAGCGAAATAGGGAACGATTTTATCCAGTTAATCGTGACGTAATTTCGGACATACAATAGTAATTCGTTGGAGCTGTTATAAAATCTCGTAACTACGGCTTAAATCAGGCCGTAGTTACGATATTTTATGACAACACTGACGGTTTATCAAAACACAACTTTAAACCCAATCTATTGTTAAAACAAAATCCATGACCATTTACGTGAATTTTCCGTGGTTTGTTCAATTTCAACATTTCCTTTCATACATATTTTTGTAAACATGTGACATAATATAATAACATAAGTGTTCATGTAAGATAACCTGAATTTGATTGACAGAGGCGTTCTTATACAGTAGTACATGAGACCAATTTCAACCCTCTTTCACCCCACGGCGGGGAATCACCTGACATAATAGTTTTGATATTTTTCTAACAATTCTGTCAATAGATGACTGATTTGGAAAAAAAAAAGATTTTAAGCAATGAAAGCGGGAACACTCCATGACTTTGCTGGATGCGAAGGGTGATCTTAAATTATCTTTGAAAAATCAGCTGATATGAAAGTTATTGACGACCAACCAAAACTTAATTTGGTTGTAAATAACGTTTTTATCAGGTGATATGTAAAAGAGGTACCATGCACTTCTGATCTCGAGGCTTTACACTTTTCTGCTTCAAACCGATTTCAAATTTGTCAAGTATTTACAAAATTATTGACGATTTTCTGAAAGTGTAGTGTCACATGACTACCCCCCCCCCCCATGTACATGGTGTTATTGTTTTGTTCACAATAGTTTATGTAGGAACTACAGGGAAATGTGACAATGGATATTTGATTAGATAGTTTCTTTATGTCAGTAACTATAAAATAAGGTGTTGTTACATTTGACCTTACAATATTTACTGAAATTGAATGACCTATTTTGAACATTTTGTCATTGCTTTGTGCACCCCTACTAAGTTTGAATGCATAAAAAAACAAATTTTAACGGTAACCTTTTCCTATTCTTGTTTTATTTGCACAAGTATAGATTAGAGATATTTTTGATGTAGGTTTCATACCCTGCCAGTCAAAATTCCAAAAAATTATATATAGATCAAAGAAAAAAAGTTAATTTTTCATCTACGTCGAAAAAATACAGTCGCAAAATCATAAAGCTTATGTATAATCAGGTGTTTTTTCCTCAATTTTGTTTTTTATAGTTTTGTGTTAGCTTATTTGTGTTACATACATATCTGTTGTAGCATACAAGCTGAAAAATGTCAGATATTATCATATTCTGCAAAAAAAATTGAGATTTACAGAGTTGGTGCTTCCCATTTTCCCGCCATTTTTGTAAAATGGGGTCAGTAACTAAAAATAGATACAAAATTCAGACACATCGGTAAAAAAAATATTTATAGTTCCATTTTACCTTCGTCTTGTATCATAGAAATAATATATAACAATACTTTTTGTATTTTCAAAAGTTTCTATTATGGTTCCAGATCGTTAAAGATGGAATTGTTAATGAGTTCTATTCCTTAAGGTAGAATACCCGTATGTCTATTTGATTAAGATACTGACCCGACGCATTATCAAAAAGTGTAATGTGTAACATTGTATATATTTTCCAGAAAGTAATTAGATATGTACGTCATTTTATACCAAACTGCGAATTATGGTATGTTTGCATGGAAACAGGGTAAGTGTCTTTCAGTTTCGATAATTATAACAAAGTTGTTCGGTGCATATACAATGTAAATGTGGTGCTAACAACTTTTCATAAAAATGATAATTTTGAATACTTACCCAAACAAGACCTCGTTTTTTGCTTCCCTAAAAGAAAAGTTTTCGGAAACAATGAGACAAAAGAAGAAGGGTTATGCTGATTATCACCATTTTCTTCTTTTTGTCTAAAAATTTCCATAAGATATATTGAATACAAGAGGTCAGCAGCAGATTTTACGTAGACCTCCCCAAAATTTCACCGTTTGTGAAAATGTCAAAACTATGGACCACTGCGAGTATTATTCACACATAAGATGCGCGAATAACGTCAAAATAACGTCACAATCAGAGAATGACGTCGGCAAATTAACGTAGTGTGAATAAATTGACGAATATGCCTGCTTGTGATAAATCATATTTCGGATCGTTTATATTCAAAGGATCTTACACGAAAACGCAAATATGCAGGTATTATTACTATGTAAATGATTATAATAATATTCTCTTGAAATTATTGGCGACAAAGAAAAATATTAATTATCAACATTTTCTCCATTTCTCTCTTTCTTTCTCCTTTTAGGAGTGTCAAAACTAGGCATTGTTCTGCGGTGGATCCAGGAGTTCTGTGAAGGATATTTCTGTTATGAAACCGTATTCTACTTGGAAAATGTCGATGGAAATCATTTGCAACAACAAGTGAATGATTTTCATCGTGTTCTTTTTGTGTTTTCAATATACACATCTAGGCCTTTCAATAAAAATAATATGGATAGTGTTAAAAGTCGACGCGCGAATACAACGAGTCGCAAACATCACACTCGAAGAAAAGTCGAGTTTTCTTAACTTTCAAATTTCAAGAAATGTCATGGAAGCGTTTTAACCCTTTCCCAAACAAGACCTGGTTTTGACGTACCTAATAGAAAAGGCTTTGGAAAACATTGAAACAAAGGAAGAAACTGCTGATAACCAGCAGTTTCTCCTTTTGTCTCAATATTTTCTATCCCATATTTTACACAAATTCTATCTTTAATAACATCCATTTTGTCATTTGTGGCAAATTTTCAAGTGGATAACCCTAAAATTTTGTCGTTTGGGAAAGGGTTAACAGATAAAACGTCTTAGTTTAATTGTAACGATATCAGCCCTTTTCAACGAAAACCTCGTTACTGCAGCTTGTTTCTGCTTCAAACCGTTCGCACATAACATAATTACAAATGATTTTCAGCAATTGATGTGTCATGTGTGATTCCCCTTGGGTGTGTGTCGTCGACTCTCGGACATTCTCTCCTTTACCAATCCTTTTTCACTTGACACTTTCCTAAACAAGCAAAGAAAGAGACTAACCAAAAGTTGCTTTAGGACAATGATATGTTTTGAGTGTACAGTGTAGCTTGAAAAAAAGGGAAAATGCTGTCGTATTTTCTCAAACATATTCTAGTAGGAACGTCAAAACCAAGTCTTTATATAGAAAGCGATAATAGAGTGCTAAACAGTTGTTCATGCTTGTTTACGAAGTCCACATCATGTGATAATAAAATTGAACTTTAATAGTCTCTTATAGTTGTACACAGTCGGCTCCCACGGTGATCAGTTGCTCCTTTATATCTCACTCACAAATAACTAACTGCCACCGGACGGCGAGTATTTCCGGAGATTTTGACACAATCGTCCGGCGACCACATGGCTTTCGTTCTTGGGCAACTCGAATTGAACGGCGGCTGTTTAAGTTTGGGATCCCATGCGGCGATCGTTCAAGGTTTAGAAAAAAAGTTACGATTGAATTGCGACGGAACGACGATGTTTATGCTATCGAAAAGTGCGTAAACTCACCGTCCTGTCTCCGTCAAGGCCATGTCCGCTGACCGGACGATAACCGAATGGTATCCAGACGATTTATATAGAAATATCAATTCCAAAATCGGTCGATGACCGAAATTACCCCTACCTTGCACGTACGGAGGGTGCACGGAGGCCGAATAGGTGCCGCTCGATTACAAAAAATTAATAAATGTCCTGGAACCGCACGATTTCCGTCCGATCAGTGGACACCATTCTTTTCTCATGGGACGTTGATCGGAAGACAACAGTTACTGTACTTTGACGACACGATATTTGTGTTATATCAGGGATATAGATCTAGATACAAGTCATCAGTTCAAAAGTGAAGAGGACAATTATATAGTTACAAAATCTCTTGAATCTTTTCCTTCACCAATAGTGATTAGGATTGACCCATCGAAAAACAGCAATGTGACATTTATGGTAGCTGTAATTTTAACGATCAGGTGCAAGCTCGATTAATGCCACAGAGCTATGAATGTTTCTTAGGGACGTCAAAGTCGGGTTTTGTTTTGAAAGGGTTAAAGGCTGTGCTAATGAGAGTGTCACACTAATACTTCAATGCTTATATATTAATGAGAGTTCCAGGAGGCACTTAACCCATTACCAAACAACAAAATTTCGACTTGTCCAAATTCAAAGATGTTCCAGACGACAATTAAAATATAAATGAAAAATACGTTTTTTTCATCATTTTGCATGGAAAATATTGTGGGAAATGAAGAAATTGCTTGTCACAAGCAATCTCTTCATTTTCCACAATGTTTTCCATAGCAAGTTTCTTGTGGGGAGTCAAAAAGAGTCACTTTGTGGTAATGGGTTAAAGGTTGCACCTTGTATTACAAAGAGTGCCGGAAGAAACCATGTCCGTCCGTTCCCAGTCCCGTTTCTGCCCTATGTCCACTCGGTCATCGACAGTTGTCCATAATGGTGTCGACCGATGCTTTCCATCCTAAAAATTCATTCATGGCATTTCTGAAATCGCTGTTGATTCTTTGATTTGTGAGTACTCGAGCAAAATGTCTTAAAATCGTACTAGACCTCCACAAATATTACGCCAATCTTGACCAAATTTCGTCAAAACATATATGCCCTTATCTGCCCTTGAATGTAAAAGATAGCTAGTTTTGACTTTGTTTACACTCTATCTTCTACAAAAATTGACCTATCATAGCAAAACTTGGACACTATGCTGATGTACATAAGACTGGGTGAGTTCGATGTTCACTCTGATCGGACCAGAACAAAACAAAGTTATGAGTCATTGAATTTGTCAAAATTATTGCTTTCAAGTTTCTTTATCCTCTAGCATCTGTAAATATTTCAAACCAATCAATTAATCATTGGACACAATCTTTATGATTATAATAACTTCCATGAGTGTTATTTTCGGCTTGAAAATTGTTTTCATATTCTGAGTAATATGCCCTTGAATTTGACAAAGTTTCGTTTCGGCTTTGTTTTCACAGCCACAAATATTGACCTATCAGAACTATAGGTAGGCAATGTAAAACAGTAAGATCTTGAATGAAAGCAATTTTCAGCTTGATCATAATCTCACATCTTGAATAACACCCCTTTAAATTTGGCAAAATGTCGGTTTTTCGCGTTATCTAAGTTAAGGTGAGCGATTAAGGACCATCGTGGTCTTTTTGTGTCTATTGAATCGGCAATAGAAGTTAATAATCAACAAATTTCCGAGATACTAACTCTTTTTGACGCCCAACAAGTAAAAGGTTTGGTGTGCGTGTGTGTGTGTGTGTGGGGGGGGGGGGGGCAAGCCTAAAACATGTAAAATTCCATTCACTTAAAATTATCGTCAGGAACGTCTTCGAATTTGGACCAATTTACAGATTTGCCGTCTATTAACCCATTACCACACAGTGACTCTTTTTGACTCCCCACAAAATAATGGCTTTGGAAAACATTGTGGAAAATGAAGAAATTGCTTGTGACAAGCAATTTCTACATTTCCCACTATGTTTTCTACGCAACAAGACCAAAAACTGTAAAAATTTCTTCACTTTAAAATGTCGTCTGCAACACCTTGAAATTTGAACCAGTCTAAAAAATTTGCTTTTGGGGAATGGGCTAATGGGTTGAATGTGTCGTCTGTGAGAGGGTAAATAGTTAAATCAGACTGTTGAAGGGCTGTGTAAATAATTAAAGATGACTTCACAAACACCAATTAAAGTAATTAATCAACATATTCCAAATGTCAAGGTGTTGACCAATCCATCTTGTTTTCCTTTAGAAAATTAAGGTTGTCCAACCCTTATGAGATTTACGTAACGTCGATATTATTCGGGCGACGTCGTAACCATTCGGCGGTGGAATGTTCGAATGTTTACGACGTCGCCCGAATAGGTCGGATACATTACGAAGTATGTTAACGACGTCGACGTCGCAAGAAAATATTCCGACGTCGATTTATCTAATTAGGGTTGGACTACCTTAAAAGCGTTTCAGAGCATGTCTCCGTACATTATGACAGGGTCTGTTTGAAAAGTGGCTAGCCCTTTCCCAAAGGATGATGTTTTGACGCAAGTATAATACAAACATTGGAAGAACATCGAGGCAAAAGAAAAACTGCTGAGATCAAGCATTTTCTTCTTTTTGTCTCCTTGTTGTACCCAAATACTGTCCTGGTCACATTCATTTTGGCGTTTGCAACAGCTTCCTAAATGATTTATTCCATTTTCCCGTTTGGCAACAGTTGAATCAGAAATCATGACACCATTTCCTAAATGACACCATTACATTACATAATTATTCTAGAAAGGCGTGAACGAAAGGCGTAAATATAGCGGACATACTGAATTTCATGACAAACACTTCTACAGAAATGTCTAGTCACAGTTTAATCCCTTCGCAACCCACATATCGTCGGTGTTATTGCAAAACCTCACAATTCAAGCATAAATCAAGCTGGAGTTATGAGGTTTTGCAATAACACCCACGATAAATTGAAAAGCATTTTGGGTGCAATTTAAACGACGCCATTTCCAAACTTAAGAAAATGAATACGTTTTTGCTTCAAAAACATTGAGGGAAAATGAAAAAATGCTGGCTATGAGCAATATCCTTTTACTCTGCATGTGTTACACATATTTTCGATACTGGCTTTAAACCCAGATGTTGTTCGAAAAAAAGATTAAAAATGATGCCGATTCTTGCAAAAACATCAACAAAACTTGATTATTTCCTTCTAAAAATATCGATTACTCTGTTTTGAGATTCAGTTGACATCTGTTATGTCAGATTCGGTTTAGTCGAATTGTTGTCTGTGCTTTGTTAACCTTTTCCCAAACAAGACCTGGTTTTGACGTTCCTAATAGATATGGCTTGGGAAAACATTGAAACAAAAGAAGAAACTGCTGATAACCAGCAGTTTCTCCTTTTGTCTCAATATTTTCTGCACCATATTTTACACTAATGGTGTCTTTAATAACATCCATTTTATCAAATGTGGCAGTTTTTGAAGTGGATCACCCTAAAAAAAATTGTCGTTTGGGAAAGGGTTAATATACATTTGAGATTTTTGACGTCCCACGAAGAAGTTACACAGAGCTAAAGATAAGAGGGGGTGATCGCTTTCCAAAATGCAATATTTATTTAATTGTTCATCAAACTTTATGTTGTGGATACTCATTGGAATCGTCTCGTCGAGACGACAAATGACTACCCACAGCATAGGATTTTGGGCTTGAAATATAAAATACCAGAATGTCTTTATCCCCTATTATTTGTTGCTCTAGTAGTATCTCTAGCTTGCATGCCGAAAAAAACATGTTTACAATAGGTAGATCGATTTTCTACTAAGACCGAAAGGAAAATCTGATCACGCTAAAAAATCATATAACATTTGGTAACCATCAAAATAATTATAGTGGAAAAGAGAAAATCAATTATGAACTTAGGCTACTTCATAAATAACAAATGGCGAAATATCTTTTTGATTGAAAGAGGAGTCCAACTCGAAATTTCTTTAGATAAAATGACATTTCCTACGACTTCAACAAAGCGAGTTTCAATTGTAATCCCTCATTTTTCGAAAATTGACAAGGAAATAAGTACGAGTGTATATTGAACATTTCAACATTGCTTTATTATTGTCTTTGATATCCAGTTAACTCTTTCACAAACGACAAAAATTTCAGAGCGTTTTATAATGAAAGATGCTGCGAACGATGAAAGATGTAGATGTAATTCACGTTGAATATAAGACAGAAAATACTGAGACAAAAGCAGAAAATGTCGCAATATTTTCACAAGCGATTTCTATTAGGGACGTCAAAACCAGAGTTAAGGATTGAAACAGATTCACAGTTCTGACCAAGGCGTGTCTCGCGCTAAATGATTCCGCGAACGTTTCTTGTATAAAAACAGATGAAAGTCATCCACATTTCATAACCGACTTGTGATGCTTACGCATTATGTTAAAAGAGTATTGTATGCGTAGTATCTCGGAATTTAATTGAATTACATTTATATCGTAAGTTTAGTTGGTTTTTTTTTTTTTTTTTTTTTTTTTTTCAAATCTAATAACGGAGTGTCAGGAAATACTGAGGTTTAAGAATGAAATGTTTGTGACCAGCATTTCCTTTAATATTTCCACAGTTTAATTGTTTACAGATTTTATCTGTACCAATTTACGTCAAATTGGCTGTCTGTAGAAGATGGATGTATTTGGAGAAACCTAAAATTTTACAAGTTTTTGGAAAGTGATAAACATATTTTCAGATATTTTCCCACAAGAGACAACAAATAAACACAGATTTTTCGTTATTTTTTAGACAATTAAGAGACATAGATCTTCAGCATCAGACTAAACACCACGTATTAGATAGGGGCTATATAGTAGATTCTACGCGAAATAAACATTCAAATGCGCGCAGCGCATTGAATGTTTATATCGCGTAGAATCTACTATATACAGACTCTATCTGACTTAGTGTTCGCTAGCGGTTCATAGGAGACTGGGCGTGGCTATGTATAGACGTCACATAAACTAGCCGGGAGCCCGTTTATGCGAAATATATCGGCGAAATCTTAAAATGATATACTGCAATTTCATTGGTCCAAAACGTAGCTCCAACACTAAGCAGCGATATTGTCCCAGCTTTATTTCACTGCTTCATTCTGCCATAGTTTCTATATAGAGTATTTCTAGCTTTCTTTCAATATTTCGCTCTTTCTATTTTCAGACAGAGTCAGACAGAGAGTACACAATAGATGAGTCACATCAAACTAATCACCATGTCTACACCAGTAATCCTGTTCTTTCTATATTTTACTGCATCATTCTGCGAGGGTTTCCGTATAAAGCGGTCCGGTCTGGCTGGATTTGAAGATCCTTACGCCTTGTCGAATGCCTATTCAGAGATCGACCGACGTCGTCGACGAACAGACTACGGGCCTTTATTTCTAGATGACGATAACTCATACTTTAATCCAAACTCCGAGGAAGATGTTGGCGACGAGTATCTGGTTGGTCTACCGTACTTAGGTGATTCTGACAACATGCCTGGTTACTTTCCTGAGTACAGATTCAAACCGGAGATTTCTCCATATAGAGGTATACATGAATACCCAGTCTCATACATCAGATCGGATAAGCCTGTTTATTCACCTCAGAAGAGAACATCTCACAGAACACACGCGTATAAAAGAATGGGAAAACAAAGCATGAATGAATTACAGAAAATATTTGCCTCGGCTGAAGTGCCTGGTAAGCGACAAGCACCCGTAAAACGACAGGAACCTGAATTATCCAAACATAAGAACACTGATTCATCTGCCTCCACACAAACAAAGGACTTAGTTCAGAAAGTGAGAGAAATTCTAGCAGCAGCAGAAAAAATAACACGAGCACAGGCAGAAGAAGAGGAAGATAGTAAACCTGAAGTCATTAAGGATGAGGTTATAGAGAAAATATCGCCGGATGGTAGCGTAGAAGGTAAACAAGAAAAAATAACAGTTGAACATGAAAATGGCGTCACAACAGAAGAAGTTAACGAGGTGGAAGAAACAGACGAAGAAGGGAAAGAAAATGCTGAAGAAGCAATTGAAACTGATAATGAAGAGGGACGAATACAAACAAAGTCTAAACGAGCGTCGAGTAATTGTGAAAATGAAGGTTACGTTAATGATTTAGAAGACGAAGTGGTTAAACTGAGAAACGAGGTCATGCGTCTACAGATGTTGCTGATGTTACAAGATAAGGAAAATGACTATCTAGCCAATGCCCTGAAATATGCTACTCTAGATCAACTAGAAGGAGATGAACGAATGGCTGAACGAGAGTATGACGATATAAGTAAAGCAACCGAAACGGAAGAACTGATTCAGGAAATTGCGGAAGGTAGGTCATTTTCTTTCTTTCTTTAAGCCCTTTGGGCGTATCCTACATGATAAAAAAGGCATTTAAAATATTTTGACAAAAGAAGAAAATGCTGATAACCAGAAGGCTGAACGAGAGTGTGATGATATAAGTAAAGCTACCGAAACGAAAGAATTGATTCAACAAATTGCGGAAGGTAGGAAAGTCTCCTTCTTTAACCCTTTTTGACGTACTTAAAATACATAATGCTTGGAAACATTGACACAACAAAAGAAAATGCTGATAACCAGCATTTTCTCCTTTTGTCTCAATATTTTCAGTGTTATTGCATAAATGAATCATTCTTCACCAATAAAAGAAGAGGGACGCATACAACAGAAACGGAAGAGTTGATTCAACAAGTTGCAGAAGGTACTAAATCCATTATCCTCTTGTACACACATTATTAAGATCTTTCCATAAAACCAAATTTCTAGAAACGGATCGGTCTCAGCAAATATCAATCAAACATATAATAGTAGATTTTTATTTGAAAAAAGAACATATAGTGTACTATATTTAGAAAGCATTCTAGAGTGACAAAATTTCATTGGAGTGAGAAGTATCCAACCCAGTCAGTCTGTGCGGACTTCGCATACTGACCAGGAACGATACCTTTTTTACATTCGCTAGAAGGTCACTTTTTTCGTGACGAGTTAATAACAATAATAATAATATCTTTATTTATCGAAGGTAACTTATAAAGACATCACCACATAATAACAGTATAATGATTAGCTTATTTACAATAAGGCCTTCGGAAAACAAATTTAGCCTAACCTTACCCCGATTTCAAAGTTTTTAGACTTGCCCAAATTCGAACGATAACAGGCGGCTAATGCAATGCTATCGAATGCGGTAAATTTAAACATTGTGACAAAATAATATTAGGAAAATAATTAGTTATCAACATTTTCTTCTCAGTCATATTAAGATATTCTCTCTACTGATTACCAAGGAATGCGTTTGGAAAGGGCAGGTAACACATTTACTTTGTAATTACATTCATTCTCACATGCAATTACCATTTTTTTAAACATTCATAACATAAATTAACGAAATAACAGATCAAATTTGGACATACATCTTTGTTGCAGATTTAACATATTAAATTGAATATAATTTTAAGAAAAGTCATTAATTGACAACAAGTACTTTTTTGAATTTTTCTTGAAGCATGCAACATTAGAAATCATTCTTATATTCAATGGGGTTGAATTCCAATATTTCATGCCACGTACCGAAAAAAAGATCTCATCATAAAGTCAGTTCTAGGAATGCAGGAATATGCTATTGCGTTATTTGTTTGCGATCTTAGATTATAGAACCTATTTCTACTTAAATTTATATGATTTGATGTAGTCGGAAGTGCCAAGCCATTTAAAATGTCTTATAGACCATTACAATAGTGAACAGTATACACGCAGTCTGACCAAGAACCCCTTTGTTCTCGAATAACTTCTTCATGAGCTGTAGCAACTGTAAGAGGGTAGCCTGGATCCCTATTAGATTCTACTTAGACAACGGCTGATCTGGAACCATTATATTCTCAAATGCGTTAAGGGACCCTTTTTCCATATCCTGGCTTAATGGCAACGAATTTTGTTAACGTTGTGTTTTGATAATCCGTCGGTGTTATTATAAAATCTCGTAACTACTGCTTGAATCAAGCCGTAGTTTCGAGATTAAATAACATCACCTGCGGAAATGCTATTGTTTGTCCGAAATTACGTCAAGGTTAACTGGATAAAATTGATCCCTTTTACGTCAAGGTTAACTGGATAAAGGTGTTCCCTTTTACGTCAAGGTTAACTCGATACAATTGTTCCCTTTTATGTCAAGGGTAACTGGATAAAATTGTTCCCCATTACATCGCGGTTAACTGGATAAAATTGTTCCCCTTTACGTCAAGGTTAACTACATAAAATTGTTCTCTTTTACATCACGGTTAACTGGATAAAATTGTTCCCCTTTACGTCAAGGTTAACTGGATAAAATTGTACCCTTTTACGTCATGGTTAACTGGATAAAATTGTCACCTTTTACGTCAAGGTTGACTAGATAAAATTGTTCCCTTTTACGTCAAGGTTAACTGGATAAAATTGTCCCCTTTTACGTCAAGGTTAACTGGATAAAATTGTTCCCTTTTACGTCATGGTTAACTGGATAAAATTGTCCCCTTTTACGTCAATGTTAACTGGATAAAATTGTCCCCTTTTGCGTCAAGGTTAACTGGATAAAATTGTTCCCCTTTACGTCAAGGTTAACTGGATATACTAGTAATTGTCCCCTTTTACGTCAAGGTTAGCTGGATAAAATTGATCCCTTTTACGTCAAGGTTAACTGGATAAAGGTGTTCCCTTTTACGTCAAGGTTAATTGGATACAATTGTTCCCTTTTACGTCAAGGGTAACTGGATAAAATTGTTCCCTATTACATCACGGTTAACTGGATAAAATTGTTCCCCTTTACGTCAAGGTTAACTACATAAAATTGTTCCCTTTTACATCACGGTTAACTGGATAAAATTGTTCCCCTTTACGTCAAGGTTAACTGGATAAAATTGTTCCCTTTTACGTCATGGTTAACTGGATAAAATTGTCACCTTTTACGTCAAGGTTGACTAGATAAAATTGTTCCCTTTTACGTAAAGGTTAACTGGATAAAATTGTCCCCCTTTACGTCAAGGTTAACTGGATAAAATTGTTCCCTTTTACGTCATGGTTAACTGGATAAAATTGTCCCCTTTTACGTCAATGTTAACTGGATAAAATTGTCCCCTTTTACGTCAAGGTTAACTGGATAAAATTGTTCCCCTTTACGTCAAGGTTAACTGGATATAATTGTCCCCTTTTACGTCAAGGTTAGCTGGATAAAATTGTCCCCTTTTACCTCAAGGTTGACTGGATAAAACAGTCCCCTTTTACGTCAAGGTTAACTGGATATAATTGTCCCCTTTTACGTCAAGGTAGACTGGATAAAATAGTCCCCTTTTTCGTCAAGGTTAACTGGATAAAATTGTCCCCTTTTACGTCAAGGTTAACTGGATAAAATTGTTCCCCTTTACGTCAAAGTTAACTGGATAAAATTGTTCCCTTTTACGTCATGGTTAACTGGATAAAATTGTCCCCTTTTACGTCAAGGTTAACTGGATAAAATTGTTCCCTTTTACGTCAAGGTTAACTGGATAAAACTGTTCCCTTTTACGTCAAGGTTGACTGGATAAAATTGTCCCCTTCTACGTCAAGGGTGACTAGATAAAATTGTTCCCTTTTACGTCAAGGTTAACTGGATAAAATTGTCCCCTTTTACCTCAATGTTGACTGGATAAAATTGTCCCCTTTTACGTCAAGGTTAACTGGATATAATTGTCCCCTTTTACGTCAAGGTTAACTGGATAAAATTGTTCCCTTTTACGTCAAGGCTGACTGGATAAAATTGTCCCCTTTTACGTCAAGGTTAGCTGGATAAAACTGTTCCCTTTTCAGTCAAGGTTAACTGGATAAAACTGTCCCCTTTTACCTCAAGGTTGACTGGATAAAATTGTCCCCTTTTACCTCAAGGTTGACTGGATAAAATTGTTCCCTTTTACGTCAAGGTTAGCTGGATAAAACTGTTCCCTTTTACGTCAAGGTTAACTGGATAAAATTGTCCCCTTTTACCTCAAGGTTAACTGGATAAAACTGTTCCCTTTTACGTCAAGGTTAACTGGATAAAATTGTTCCCTTTTACGTCAAGGTTAACTGGATAAAACTGTCCCCTTTTACGTCAAGGTTAACTGGATAAAATTGTTCCCTTTTACGTCAAGGTTAACTGGATAAAACTGTCCCCTTTTACGTCAAGGTTAACTGGATAAAACTGTTCCCTGTTATATTTGCAGATACTGAAGCAGAAGCAGAGAAAGATCTTGGAGAATATTTTGAACCAAATAACGACGAAGAAGGTAAGATTATTTGATCTTCGCGAGTAATCTTGAATCCCTCTTTAATGGACCAGTCCCCTGCGAAAAGCTCATTTAAGTTCAAGAACTGTTCTAGAACGTTCTAGAACTGAACTAGAAATGCGTTGTTGAACTTTTTTCGCAGGAGTTCATGCAAAATCTAGACGAGGGTAAATGCCGTTGTCATGAATGACGCCATTGAATTTGACAGGTATCTTACCGTCAATTTTCGTTGGCACGAATGGTCCCCGTATGGAATACCTTAACCCTTTCCCAAACAAGACCTGGTTTTGACGTACCTAATAAAAAGGCTTGGGAAAACATTGAAACAAAAGAAGTAACTGCTGATAACCAGCAGTTTCTCCTTTTGTCTCAATATTTTCTATGTCATATTTTACACAAATCCTATCTTTATTAACATCCATTTTGTCATTTGTGACACCTTTTGAAGTGGATCACCCTAAAATCTTGCCGTTTGGGAAAGGGTTAAAGAACTTGTGAACATCGTGTCCCCGGATCAACTTGTGCTTAAGTCAAATTTTTGTCAACACTTCTGTTCAATTTTAAACTCTTTTCTTTTTTCCTTTTCATTTTTATTTATATTGATTTTTCTATTTCCAACTAGATGATGACGTGATTAAAAGATCAGAATCTATTCCTGATGAAGAAGGATGGTTAGATCCACCAATACAAGAGGGTGTCAGCTATGGTGCCAAAGACGACGAGAATAAAGGTATACTAGTCCTTGGGCCAGATATGGTTGGAGTTACCACTAAAATGGACAAAGGAACACCTATATATCTTGAAAGACCTATCCAAAGGAAGAACAAAAATGCGATGATATCCACTCTGCAGAGTAGCTATACCTCAGAATGTGCATTTGAAATTTGATAGGGTTTGGATAGTTGAAATTCAGTGCAAGGTTTTGAAATGTTTAAAATAATGTGGCTTTACTGCTTTCTATACTAAGCATACATTGCATATATAAACCAGATGCATAGAAATACAATTC
Source organism: Fragum sueziense (assembly GCA_963680895.1). NCBI lineage: Eukaryota > Metazoa > Mollusca > Bivalvia > Cardiida > Cardiidae > Fragum > Fragum sueziense. The sequence continues at coordinate 39,561,384 of OY804607.1, read as the reverse complement.
ATGTTGAATAATTTGTCCTACACAGCATGTATATGGAAACAATCACAACAGGTATATCCATAAAGGGAGGTAATAAGCCGAGCAAATTACATGCTTTTAAATATGGAGTATGGCATCATTATGTCATAAGCCAAAAACGAAAACCCTCTGTATTTTCTTGAACCTGTTAATGAATTCTGACTGTTGTTCCATTTCAAAGTGCCGGATAAGCAAAATTTAACAACCTTCTTGTTTCCATGGCAACTGTCTTCTTATAGAAGTTTCAGCATTAGCTTCAACTAATCGCAAAACATTTTAAAACCATTATAGTAATAAAACTACATTTTAGTTTTGAAATGTTATTTTGTTAATACATCTCTTACACAAAACTAATTAGTATGCTTATGAATATTAATAAAAACTTTAATAACAAGATCGTGAAACACAAATGCCCAAGGAATAGCAATGTTAAGTTTTTATGCTAAGTTTTCGAGTTAAGGATTGATAAAGGTTTATGAATGACCTTGAGGAAGGTCATATTGATATTGCACGAACAGATAAATATCATTGTTCAAAAGAAGGTTACATACAAAATTATAGCTTTGTATATCAAATATTTTTTGAAAGAAGGCCAGTGTTAAGTTTTCATACAGACAGATGGACGGACAGACAGACAGACAAGAGTAAAACAATATGCCCCTGCGTGTTTAAATTGTGGTGGGAGTCCTCATCCGGTAGGTTTCAAATCAAGGCCAAAGAAGTTCAAGACTTAACCATCTGCATGCAAAGTCGCATAACTATCACCCTTCCACTTCTGTTTGTTTCTTGCCCCTCTCAATACCATGCTGAATGACACTGGACATGGATATGACATCCAAGGCAAGAAGATCAGCCATCTTTTCTACATGGATGACATAAAGACCTTTGCCAAGAACGATCACCAGCGAAAACAACTGCTCGAGACAGTAAAGGTCTTTAGTGATGACATATGTATGCAATTTGAACTGGACAAGTGTCCAAAAGCCACATTCAAAAAAGGAAAACTAACATCAACATACAGCTAGAAAGAGACACCATCATCAAGAAACTAGACCAAGACGCTAAATACAAATACCTTGTGTTAATGAAGGTGACGGAATTCAACGTGCAGCTATGAAGGAAAACATC